>CM038679.1:362155502-362620917 GCA_021605205.1 Aegilops longissima | reverse complement strand
ACCTCTCGATGGAGGTAATACCCTACTCCTGCTTGATTAATATTGATGATATGGGTAGTACAAGAGTAGATCTACCACGAGATCAGAGAGGCTAAACCCTATAAGCTAGCCTATGTTATGATTGTTGTTCGTCCTACGGACTAAAACCCTTCGGTTTATATAGACACTGAATAGGGTTAGGGTTACACAGAGTCGGTTACAATGGTAGGAGATCTACATATCCATATCGCCAAGCTTGCCTTCCACGCCAAGGAAAGTCCCGTCCGGACACGGGATGAAGTCTTCAATCTTGTATCTTCATAGTCTAGGAGTCCGGCCAAAGATGATAGTTCGGCTATCCAGACACCCCCTAGTCCAGGACTCCCTCACCTGCCAACTGATCAGGCTCCCAGGCGAATACCTTCTTGTTTGCGCGCAGGAACTTGACCAAGGCCTCCTCCTGCTCGGGCTCGAGGTTGGCGCCTATGGTGAAAGTGGCGTCAGTGGACCCGTCCTCGTCGACGGGTATTTGCTTGGTCTCTGCCTTGTCTTGGGTGAACAACTGCTTCTTCTTGGTTGGCGCAGCCCCCTTGGGCTCAGGGGTCTCTGCGTCGGCGGGCTCTTGCTGGCGCCGCCAAATCTGGCGAGCTTGAGCACTCATGGCGCATCTCCGGTGTCCCCGCACGGTGAGGACACCGTTGCTCGGGCATCTTCATGAGTTTGTATGCGGGTGAGTCGCGGCCATGAACTGGGCCAGTGCTGGGTAGTCGAGGATGGCGTTATAGGGGAGGCCGATGGGGGCGATGTCAAAATCGACCTGCTCCGTGCGGAAGTTGTCGTAGGTGCCAAAGGTTACCGGGAGCCGGATCTGTCCCAAGGAGCTGGACGACCCGCCACCGACGCCCGAGAAAGGCCGGCTGGCTGCAGCCGCTCGGGAAAGGTAGAGAGGAGGTTGAAGGCCTCAGCGAGAGCACGTTGAGGCCAGCGCCGCCGTCGATGAGAGTCTGGTAGCGGCCACGGCAGATGGTGGGGTGCACAGCATGGGAAACGCACCCAAGCGAGCTGATTTGGAGGGTGGTCCTCCGAGCTGAAGGTCGATCGGCCTTGGCGCCGACCGGTCTGGGGGCTCCCGCTGCGTGGAAGCTGCGCCGACCCGACAGACGAATGGCAGCGTGGTGACTTGAGGTGGCGCCCATGAGCCGCCAGAGAGGTCGCGATGACCGGCGCGCGGCGCAGCGTGGTGGGCGAGGAAGAGGCGCGGAGCTCCTCCCAAGAGGCCACGGAGGCCGCCGAAAGGTGGAGCAACCCGCAGCTGAAGCCGCGGCGAGGCCATGGGAAGCCAGTTGGCCATGACCACTGTCGTCACCTCCGGCCGAGGGCGGCCTCCTCGTGCACGCCGATAGGGAAGGCCATCGGATCGGCAGCGCCCGCGCCAGCCTTGGCGGCATCGTCGCTTGAACTTGTAAAGCCACCGCACCCATTGCAGGGGGCGGGGCGAGGCTCAGGCCCCGGCTCCCGTCTTTGGTTGGCGGCAGCGGGCGGCGTGCTGCTCATCGCGAGGCGGGAGGGAAACTCCGGCGCAACCCTACCTGGCGCGCCAAATGTCGGATTTCGGGTTCCGGTAGACCCTTGAGGTTCGAACACTGGGGTGCGCGCGGAATCTCACCCTCTACCTACCTACACCCCGCCGCCTCGTTAGGATCTAGACTACGAAAGGAACAGCGCAAGGGACACAAGGTTTATACTAATTCGGGCCACCATTGTGGTGTAATACCCTACTCTAGTTTGTGGTGTGGTGGATTGCCTCTTGGGATGATGGTGATGAACAATACAAGGAAGAACAGCCTCGTGAGGGTCTGTTCTTGGCCGGGGGGATGAACTGCTAGGAGGAGTTCAGTCCCTTTCTCTCTGCTGATTCCAGATGCCTCTACCATGTGGGTGGCTGGTCCTATTTATAGGCAAGGGCCCTGGGCCTCTTCCCAATATTGAGCGGGAAGGGCGCCAACAATTGGCTATTTTGAAGGGGAACATCTGGTACACTTATCCTTACTAAAGTCGGTCCTCTCCTGCCAAAGGCTCTGGTGGTGACGCCAGCTTGGGCTCCACAATGACTTCCTTCTTGCCATTGGGCTGGTCTTGGTCTTGTTGCACCGAAATGGACACCTTTGCTTGATGCTCTCGCTTGCGCTTGCTCCCTTTGCACCAAAGAGGAAAGGAGGACACTGCGCGGCAGGCGCCCGCCTGGCGCCCTTGGTCGTCATGGCTTGCGTCATGGGCGCCTCGTGAGGTACCCCGCCTTGATCTCCCCGCCTCCTCACGAGTCAGCCTGATGAGGCCGTGCCTGAGGAAGCTCCTTGTTATCCGGCCCGCGAGGCTTGGCCCCTCGCGAGAGTCTTGAGCTTGTGTTGATGAAGATGGGCCGTGATGGGCCCCCCTTTGAGCAACGCCGCAGGCCGCAGGCAGGCAAGTCTGGGGACCCCCGTTCCCAGAACGCCGACAGCTGCGCCAGGGGCAGTTCCTTGGAACTTCTCTCCAAGTGATGCGACACTTCCTCGATCCGATTTTCCCGTGCTGCACACCACCTAAAACGTAGCCCTGGCATGTCCTCCGGCGCCACCGATCTGTGATTCCAGAGCAATGGATTCCCCTCTAAAACACATGTGGTTTTCGCTCAAAGGCGACAGTGCTGCGGGCCGCAGCGAGATGGCATCCCGTGGGATCCTGGCATCTGCGGGATCCTCCATGGCGGGATCCGGTGGGCAAGGCGGGGAGGCGAGCCTAGACGTCGGGAGAGGCCTACGAGTCTTAGATAAAGATAGTACTACTCTACTCCATCCATATTTAAATACAAAGGCCACCAACAGTAGCCCTCGCAAAAATTGATCATGCTGCCTGCGTCCTGGTTTATTGGCTCCCTTTTTTTGTGCCACTTTTTATGACATGCATAAATATTATGTTACTTAAAAATATGGTCAAAAATTGGCACAAAATACGAAGGAGACCAATGGAAGTAGCAACCCATGATTTAACTGCCCGCATGCACGTAGTGGAGTAGTAATGTCTTTCTTCCACCCTCACGTCCACTCAATTTGCATGCGTTGTATTAATTGACCATCAATGAAGTGAAGGACTTTACACGCGTCAAATTATCACATGTGGTGGATCTTCATACAAAAATGCGTCCCCCCGTGTACCAGCGTGAGCGTGCGTGGTATGCGTGCACATCTTCGCTTCGTGCATGTACCGCCAGTGTGCCTCAGAGAGGACGAGTACATTCTTCTGGAACCAGCAGCACGTCACTATGATTAATCCACGCAAGGAGGTCGCGACAACGCCTCCACATGTGCCACATGGCTTCATGAACTTTAAGAGAGACACTGTGTAGCGTGCCATTGGAATTCTCATTTATGTGTTTTGCACATACTCGAAGTACTAGTAAGGTACACGTGCATTGCACGCATCAGATTTGGAACCAAATTATGAATAAATACCACACTATAGCATGTAAGCTTTGAGTCATATATGCCTGATGTAGATGTTCATTTAATTCTTATAGTTCATCTCATTCAAAATCAATTAGTTTTATAAAAAGCTAGGGCCTCTTTGATTCGTAGGATTTCCAAAACGCGGGAATAGGAAAAACATGGGATTAGAGTGGAATGTCGTCTTGAATCCTACAGGATTGTATGAGTGTTTGATTGGCATAGAAAAAATGCAGGATTCATTCAAAGAGGTTTGAGTGGATGGGATGTTTCCTATGAAATCTAGTGTAAATGAATCCTATGGAATTATTCCTATGGTTTACAATCCTACGAATCAAACAACCAAGATATGAAAAATCCCTAAGGATTAGAATCCTCCAAAATTCCTTTGAGAATCCTTTAATCAAAGAAGCCCTTAATCTATTTTATGATTCATGGAATTGTGCGTTGTAAAGCATAAACTAAAAACAAATAATGGCAATTCAACTAGAAAAAAAGTTTGGGCAGTTATGATATGGAAGATTCTAGAGCAAAGGAGAAGCACTTGTGTTTTGAGGTTTGTGCATTATGCTTAAGTTCAACCATGGAGTCTGCTAGGTTGTACATGTGGCAAAATCCGGTGGGGGGCTATAAGATGGTGCGAGGGGCCAAGTGGAGGGAGACTATGAAGGAGTGCACAAATGCGAGATTGATATTTAAAGAGAGGGGGCGAGAATGTGCGATGTTGCGCGCAGTGGCGGAGCCATGAAAATAAATGAGCTAGGGGGCCAAGCATAGCTAATCATTTACGAGGAGGGCCAATTCATCAACTTAAACCATTTTACCAGCAATTGTCAAATGATCATATTCATATTAGCCTCGATATATATTGATGTTAGGGGGGGGGGCAGGGCCCTTGCTGCCCCCTGTCTTTGCCACTGTGCGCGCGTCTAAGAGATGAAGCGGAAGGCATGGATGATGAGAGGGGGACGTTGGATATATAATTAATGTGGGTGTATTAGCTATGTAATCCTATATAGAGAGGTATAGATTGATCGATGTGGACGTCGGAAAGAGGATGAACCATCACTAGATATATAGATTGATTGGTTTGTGTGGAAAACTGGGAAAGACCTACCTATATATACACACACATAGAGGAACATCGATCGTTGCGCATGCACGTGAGAGATAAATAATGCCTGATATTGTTAAGGGGGGAGGTGTGTGTACATGCATGGGAGACCTACCGGAAGAAAAAGATTGCATGTGTGTGATGGATAATGCCGACTGGTAATGTGTGTGCATGCATGCACGAGAGAAACTTAGTGGTACAATTATAAAGAGAAGACGACTGTGTGGGTGTAAAAGACTAGGTGAGGTCATAATCAATGTAAAGTTGAATTCAAATATTTGAATAAGATATCATGATGTTTGAAACCCATGCATGCATGAATATAACTGAGATATGTGCGGTGTGGTTTGGAAACGAGCATGTTGTACTGTATACACATTGAACAAGGTCAGACTGATTTGAATTTTGAGATACCGATGGCAGACATCGTTTGGCCACATTGCATCCCTGCATGGACACACTATTCTAATTGGAGATTATGGGTGGCTTTAGCATCACATATCTATATCTATACCCCTATATATTATATATTATATTTTTTATATAGTGCGCGGATAACTTTAACTTCGAAAGATGGTCATTGGATGAAGCCAATCCGATGGTGCAGATATGGCAAATTTGAGCACTACTGGCCATTGGATATCATCTAGATTCCACCAGATTTTGCCACATGTACAATCTAGAAGACTCCATGGTTGAACTTAAGCATAATGCACAAACCTCAAAACACAAGCACTTCTTTGTTCTAGAATCTTCCGTATCAGAATTTCCCAAATGTTTTTCTACATGATTTGCCATATTTGTTTTTACTTTATGCTTTACAACGCACAATTCAATGAATCTTAAAATAGATTAGCTTTCTTGTAAAAACTAGATGATTTTGAATGAAATGAACTATAAGAATTAAATGAACATCTACATCATGCATATATGACTCAAAGCTTACATGCTATAATGTGGTATTTATTCATAATTTGGTTGCCAAATCTCATGCGTGCAATGCACGTGTACCTTACTAGTCTAAATGGTGTTTGTGTGTGTGTTGTGCGTGTTAGACACATTGTACGTAGTACCATACATGGTTTAGATTCCGAACATCTAGCTAGAGCATACATGTACAATGATTTGAATTCAACATAAAATGGATACATGTATTTGAATTTGAGATCGTATATACATGTAGTTCATATTTATATAGGAATTTACTTCTCCTATATTCATGTCATGTGTTGTGAAGATAATATTTAGATTGTTGTATAACTAAACCGAGTACAATCCCATTCGAACAGAGAAAACGTACTCAAATTTAGTCCATATGCTAGACAACACACATTCTTTTTTTTATTGTTGAGGGAAGTGCAAATTGTTTTGGTACTGTACATGTTATGTTTGTTGTCCCCCTTTTTTTAGCCTTTTCTTGTATTTGAATGCATTTCTAGTAATATTGTAAAATGGGACATGGCTCTCTCTAGTGCTGAGGTGTGAATTGTATTTTTTGGGTACGCGTTAAGCTTGTTCTCCTGAAATTTCAAGCCGCGCCTTGTTATGCCAAAATTTCAAGCTAGCATCTGTGTCGATCGTGCTGCGAAACTCCCGCCTCTTCAACCCGCGCCTTGTTACCTCGAAATATTTAAGATATAAATCTTTCTCTCATTGTGCTCCAAAAACTCACTCCATCTCAACCCGTGCGCCTTGCTATCCCAAAATTAAACACGTGCGAAAACTCCCACCTCCTGCGAAATCCTGACACGTGAAATGCCCGTGATACCCCTGAACCAAAAGAGATGCCTAGCTCAAATTGGTGGGGGTACTTTCGTAACTTACCCCACATTTTGGACAAGCGCGTCCCTAAGCCATGGTTCCCCACTCCCATCCCATCAGCCCATGTCGGTGGGAGACGACACCTATGGGATCACTGGAATCCGTTCTACGGTTGCGGGGCGCAGGGATCGTGAGAAGAGCGGGACCAACAGACAACACAAAGGGATTTTACCCAGGTTCAGGCCGTGAGGATGCATAAAACCCTAGTCCTGCTTTGGTGGATTTATTTAGTGTTCTTGAGCTCTCGAACTAGCTCTAGGTGCTGCGAGGTTCCAAAGAGCCGAATCCTTTCCCTGGTCTCCTCGGGCCTCCTTTTATAGGGAAAGGGGTCGCCACAGTGGCAAGCAGGAGGTGGAAAGGGTACCGTATCGCGAGTCTATCGCTAGTATTAAAGGACAAGACGCATTTAATGCGAGGCTTAGGTGTCCCTTCGCTTTATTGGGGACGTGGGCGAGGCCCGTCCGTCGTCGCCGCTCCTCCTCGCCCGACACGTGCCCAGCAAGCGGCGCATGCGGTGCCATGTCTGTGAGCGAGCAGGCTGAGGTGGCTTGGTGGTGGAGCCTCCACGAAGGATTGCATGCCGCCACGCAGGTGCCTGACCAGCTGGTTGGGTTGGCAGCTGCATGCGAACGGCGGTGAAGACTTATCTGGTGCGGGCCTGGCAGTGGCCCAGCTGGTGTGCTTTGGCGAGGGTCTTGCCGGGTGGCCCGGCAAGGGTCTTGCTGTGGCACGCTGGCCTCCCCGATAAGGGTCTTGCCGGGTCGCCCGGTAAAGGCCTTGCCGTGGCGCGCTGGCCTCCCCGGCAAGGGTCTTGCCGGGGGTCTTGTGGGCTTCTTCGGTGAGGATGGTTGCCCTCTTATCCTCATTTGATCTTGAGCATTCTTATGTCTTCACAAAGATCTGCATGCCACCACGGAGGTGCTTCCTGAGCCCTGTCCCAACGCATTTGTCTGAGCATTGGTGGGCTCAAGAGTGGCTCGCTCGGCTGGTGTGGGCGGGCTGCCCCGGCAAGGGTCTTGCCGGGGCCGCTGAGGCGGCACTGGCAAGGGCCCTTGCCGGGAAAACTTGCTTCGCCCATCTGATCCTTGTGGCCTTGGTCCTTGTCGTTGTTCATTTGCCTTGTGGCCTCGGCTTATCTCCGTCTCCCCCTTCCTGCTGTGTCTGTGCGTGGCCGTGGCGGGAGGCTCTGACTGCCCGTGCACAAGTAAAGGGGTCAAAGCAGAGCCCCTACTTTTGTGCACCGACAGGATCCCTCAGGCCTGGGCCACCCATAAGCGCATCACGTTGTTGGGCCAGGTCCAGAACGGTGTGCGGGCAGTTGGGTCAGATTTTTACCGCGACCACTTTTCCATCCGTTGTGCTTCCCACGACCCGCGTTGAGCAGCGCGTGGGCATCGTCTGGCGCGCAGCGTGGGCATCTTTGGCGTCACCACCGTGGTGGGTAGCAAAGATGCGGCTTGCGCGTCTCTTTGAGACCACGGGGCCGCCTCCCATTTACTGCCCTCGCCCGGGAACCGTTGTTCCACATGTCCTATTGCGCCCGCCCCTTGCGCCACGTTAAGCTGCATGTAAGCGTATGGCGGTAGCGCAGGTCGTGGGTATCAGCAGCGTCTTGGTCGATTCCGTCGCCTTCAATGGAGCGGGGAGGGCGGTCGACGGCCCCGCTTGCTATCACTTCAGGAAGTCGGATTGGCCGAGAGGGGGCGGCCGAGCCTCGCTCCCACCCCTTTATTAGGAGGGGAGCGGGAGGGATGGCGCCTCTCAACCTTTCACCATCTGCCTCTCCCCATCCCTGCTTCCTTTTTTTCTTCTGTCATGGCGAGGGGGCGCGATGACGCTTCATCGGTGGCGGCGAGGGTCTAGGCCCGGCAGTGCATCACTCTTCCCCAAGAACTTGTAGCGGCGGAGCCGGTCGTTAAAGGAAGGGGGAGGGGACGAGGTCGAGGCCGCCATGGTGCCCGAGGGAGAGGAGGACGGGGCGGCAGATCTACCTCGCCCCCTCCAGCAGTCCTTCCTCTGATGGAGGGCCATGCCAGGGACAACCCCTGTGAATTCTTCGTCAGGCTGCGCCATACGCTGCGCCGTCGCCTTCGCCTTCCAACCCCATTTGCACGGGAGATGGAGCTGGATCTGTCGCAGGCGCCGCGGCTGCACATGAGGGGTTGTGGGAGCAGTGGCACGTGGGTCGACGTCGAGTTCCCCGCCCCTCAAGTCATGTATCTTCACCGAGGGTGGAAGACCTTCGCTCGCCTCCACAGCTTGACGGATGGGCTCGCTCTCCATTTCAAACTAATGGAGGCGGCCTTCTCTCCTCAAAATCTTGGCACGCCGGGACCTGCGTGAGGTGCTGCGTGGAAGCTCTTCGATGATGAAGATTCCTCCTTGGCCGAGAGTGACAAGGAGGACAACGGCAGCAGACAAGCAAGGCCAGCGGGCGGCAGGATGACGGGTCCGACTAGGCGTCGGGCGCCGCTCCGGGCGGCACCGGTGACCCCATCATCCATATCGCCGGCTGCTTGAACTTCTCGGGGTCGTCTCCTTGGGCGGCTGGCGTTGGGAGGCTGCGGAAGAGGAGGAGGGCAGCCGGCAAGGCCGTCAAGCCGGAGTACACGGGCACCGACGCCTTCGTCGCGTACTAACGTCCTGCCGCCTCGTCTTCGAGCTCTGCCTCCGGCGCCGCCATCACCATCTAGCCCTTGGACGGCCACCAAGATGTTCTCTTGGTGTCTTCCGCCACCCGTAGCTCGCCTAGGCGCCCCTTTTGCCCTCCTGCTTTTCTTGTTCCATTTCCTGAGGAGAGGGACAAGAAAGGGATTATGGGCACCTTATGTCTTTTTAGTTTGTAAGCCTTCGGGCCTTAGTAGAATTTAAAGGTTGTAATCACATTGCTCATGTTTTTCATGTCATATGAATTGTACCTGTACGGGATGTTTTTTTATGAAAAAAGGATGTTTGCCGGGATTTTCGTTCGCGGGAGGAACCCACGACAAGGAGTGAATCCTTGTTATCTTTAAGACAAACGTTTTCTCGCCCGGCAACAGGCCTTGCCGTTTCCCCACTTCACTCGACCTTTCTCACGCTCTTGGCGGAGGCAGGGATAAGGTGGGCTTAGGCTCCCCGTTGCTCTACTTTGCTGCCGCGGCTACGACCAGATCCAGACCCAGGGGATAATCCTCGGGTGCCGAGAATGGGGAGCACGGTAGCTCAGAGATAGAACGGGGTTTCATGTATCCCAGTCCATAACGAAATGCATGATAGAGGATAAAGGACTTATCTGGATCTGCAGCCCCCGGCGATCTTGCCTTGCCGTGGAGGGACCCTTGTTCTTGCAGCCCCCGGCAACTCTGGCTTGCCGGGGCCCTGGCGCCGGTATGTTCCCTTCCTTTGAAAACCGCTCGGCAAGAATACTTATGTGTCCTGCAAACCAAAGGAGACAGAGAAAAACAGAGAGACATGCACTCGACCTCTAAGCTAGGGGTTAGCCGCCGCTAAGCAGTATCAACCCTAACCAAGGAAGAGACTCAACCTAGCATGCATGCAATAACTTAGGGCGACAACGCTTCATTTATTTATGCTCAGGGTCTGCGCCTGGCTTTGTACAAAGGGTTACATGCCTTGTCGGCAAGGCTTGTACAAAAGGGTGGCTTGCAGGGAGGCCCGGCAGCCGCGCCTTATGCATAAAACTTGTGAAGATGCTCGATGTTCCAGGAGTTACTCACTAGGATGGCATCTTCGGTCTCCAGACGGACTGCACCGGGCCTGGTGACTCGTGTTACCCGATAAGGGCCTTCCCACTTTGGCGTCAACTTGTTGGAATTCTTGGCCGACTGAACATGCCGAAGAACAAGGTAGCGTTCCTCAAAACTCCGGGCATGAACCTTGCGGCTATTGTAGCGGCGCAAGGCTTGCTGGTAGCATGCTGCTCTCACAGCCGCCCGGAGATGATCTTCCTCAAGGAGCGTCGCGTCATCTTGCCTCAATCGCTCTTGCTCAAGCTCATCATAAGCGAGCACTCGAGGTGACCCGTATATGAGTTCCATGGGGAGAAATGCTTCTGCCCCGTAAAACAGGGCAAAGGGTGTCTGGCCGGTGGCTCGATTTGGCGTCGTTCTGATGGACCAAAGAACATCCGGCAACTCATCAATCCAGCGCCTCCCGCTTTTGCGCAGTCTGTCAAAAGTCCTTGTCCTCAAGCCTCGCAGGACCTCAGCATTCGCTCTTTCCGCTTGGCCGTTGCTCCGTGGATGTGCCACGGAAGCAAAACAGACCCTGCTGCCGAGATCCTCAATGTACTGCATAAAGGCATGGCTTGTGAACTGTGTGCCGTTGTCGGTGATAATCCTGTTGGGCACCCCAAAACAGCACACTAGTCCCTTGAAGAACTTGATGGCCGACTGCGCTGTCACCTTCCTTACTACTTCCACTTCTGGCCACTTTGTGAACTTGTCGATTGCGACGTACAAGTACTCAAAGCCCCTGACGACAAGGGGGAAAGGGCCCAGTATGTCGAGCCCCAGACGAGAAGGGGCAGAGAGAGAGGATGGTTTGGAGGGCTTGAGCTGGTTGATGAAGCTTCTTGAATGGGCCTGCACGCTTCACACTTTGTTACTAGTGTCGCCGCATCACGGAGGCGGTGGGCCAGAAGAAACCTTGCTGGAAGGCCTTGCCGGCAAGGGCCCTCGACCCTATGTGGGAGCCACATATGCCTCCATGTATCTCCACCAACAGCTTTAGTCCTTCCTCCCGTGAGATGCACATCAATTTCACCCCATTCGGTCTTCTCGCAGCCTGTCTGCTGTCAGCGGGTGAGTGCAGGCAGACCGGCGGGCTACTCTTTCTGCTTCTTCCTGCTCCTCAGGAAGCTCTCCTTTTTGAAGGAAATTGACGGTGTGTTGTGCCCATGCCGGAGCCTGCGGCTCGACGACAAGGACCAAAGGCATCTCTTCTGCCACGGGAGCAGCCGCCTCCACGGCCATGACCTGAGGTCCTGCCGGAGTCGGTTGCCCCATGGCAGGATCGACATCCGTAGCAATATCTTCGCCGGCGGCTCCGGGGAGCTCGCTGGGGAAGTACTTGCTGGGGCCTAGCTTCCTCCGCTTGTTCTGCCCGGTCGATGGTTCAACGGACGGCTGGGTTAACTGAAGCACAAAAGTACCTGGTTCCACAGGTAGCTTGAGGGCAACGCGCTTTGACAGGTAATCGGCGATGTCGTTCTCCGCCCGAGGGACATGCTCCGCTTGTATACCGTCAAAGCATTCCTCGAGTTTCCTCACCTCATCTACGTAAGCTTCCATCAACGGGCTTTGATAGTCTTTGTTGATCTGCTTGACGACGAGCTGTGAGTCGCCCCTGACGATGAGCTTTTTAACCCCGAGGTCCACCACGATCCTGAGACCAGCAAGCAAGCCCTCGTACTCGGCGGTGTTGTTGGTTGACATCTCCCGGGGGAAGTGCATCTGGACGACGTACTTGAAGTGCTCTCCGGTGGGTGTGACAAGCAGCACACCAGCGCCGGCCCCTTGCTGCGAGAAGGCACCATCAAAGTACATGATCCAGTTGCGACTCGTTTCCTTGCCGGGGAGAGTTGTCTCTCGTACCTCTTCGTCGGTCGTCGAGGTCCATTCTGCAACAAACTCCGCCAAGACTCTGCTCTGAATCGTCGAGGTACTTTCGAACCTCAAACCAAAACTTGACAGCTCCAGGGCCCATTCCACAATCCTCCCTGTTGCATCTGGGTTATCACGTTATCCGTTACAGGGAGGCGGTGACTCCGTGATCTCGTATGCTTGGAAGTAATGGCGCAGCTTCCTCGAATCCACAAGGAGGCGAAGAGCAGCTTTGCACACTGAGTACCTCGACCTAGCCCCCTGCAAAAGGGAGCTGGCGAAGTAAACTGGGTGCTGCACCATTTTCTTCTTCTGCGCTTCTTCACCTAGTCGCGTAGGTCCCGTCGCACGGGCGCCAGTCTTGCCGGGGCCGAACCTTGCCGGGGGCTCAGCCTTGCCGGGGCTAAGCCCTGCCGGGAAGGGTTATGGCCCGCCAACCATCGACTCTGCCGCTGCTTTTGTCTCCTCATCAACCTCTCTCTGCGCCACTAGTGTGGCGCTAACCACCTGGTTCGTTGCCGCTAGATAAAGCAGCAACGGTTCTTGTGGTCTGGGCGCAACCAGCACTGAGGTAGAGGAGAGGTATTTCTTCAAATCTTGCAGTGCTGCCTCGGCCTCTAGGGTCCACTCCATCGGCCCTGCTTTCTTTAAAATCTTGAAAAAAGGAAGGGCATGCTCCGCGGACTTGGAGATGAACCGGCTCATGGCAGCAACGCAGCCAGTGAGCCGATGCACGTCCTTGGTCTGTTTGGGTGCCTCAATCTGCTCGATAGCCTTGATCTTATCTGGGTTTGCTTCAATCCCGCGCTGGGACACAAAGAACCCGAGAAGCTTTCCAGACGGGACACCGAAGACACACTTCTCAGGGTTCAATTTGAGGTTGATCTTGCGCAGGTTCCCAAATGTTTTCTCCAGATCTCGCACGAGCGTTGCTTTGTCCTTGGTTTTGACCACTATGGCATCCATATAAGCATCCATATTTCTATGGCTCAAAACCAATTTGGACTACTATTGCAAAGGTCGAGCCAGCACTCTTCAACCCGAAAGTGTCGGCGTTCTGGGAACGGGGGTACCCAGACATGCCTGCCTGCGGCCTGCGGCGTGGCTCAGGGGGTGGCCCAGTACAGCCCATCTTCATCAGCACAAGCTCAAGACCCTCGCGAGGGGCCAAGCCTCGCGGGGCGGATGATAGGAAGCTCCCTCAGGCACGGCCTCGTCAGGCTGGCTCGCGAGGAGGCAGAGAGATCAAGGCGGGGTACCTCACGAGGTGCCCATGACGCAAGCCATGACGACCAAAGGTGCCAGGCGGACGCCAGCCCGCGCAGTGTCTTCATTTCCTCTTTATTCCAAAGGAGGCAAGCGCAGGAGAGAGCATAAAGCAAAGGAAACCATTTCGGTGCAACGAGACCAAGACCAACACAACGGCAGGAAGGAGGTCATCGTGGAGCCCAAGCCGGCGTCATCTTCAGGGCCTTTGGCAGGCGAGGACCAACTTTAGTCAGGATAAGTGTACTGGATGTTCCCCTTCAAAATGGCCAATTATTGGCGCCCTTCCCGCTCAATATTTGGGAAGAGGCCCAGGGCCTTTGCCTATAAATAGGACTAGCCACCCACAGGGTAGAGGCATCTCGAATAGAGCTAGAGATCAAGCAATCTAGAGAGAGAGAGCGACCGAACTCCCCCTAGCAGTTCGTCGCACCAGCCAAGAACAGAGCCACGCGAGGCTGTTCTTCCTTGTACTGTTCATCATCCGCCCCTGAGGCAATCCACCACACCACACACTGGAGTATGGTATTACACCACCATGGTGGCCCGAACCAGTATAAACCTTGTGTCCCTTGTGTTGCTCTTTGTGTAGTATAGATCCTGCGAGGCTGACGAGGTGTAGGTAGGTAGGAGGTGAGATCTCGCGTGCACCCAGAGTTGAACCTAGAGGGTCTGCCGAACCCAAATCGACATTGGCGCTAGGTTGGGGTGCGCCGGAGCTTTCCCCTCTGCCGACCCGCTCTCCGCCAACATAGCGATTCTCCCTATGATGAGCAGCGCGCCGCCCGCTCGATCGCCCGCACAGTCACGAGGGCCAGGGCTCCAGCCTTGGACCCAACCTGCGGCAGTGTCTTGGCGAACAGGTTCAAGCCGGAGGCATACACCGCAGACGACCGATCTGCTTTGGCGTCTGAGGGGCCGTCCTCGGGCGAGGCGACAGCAGGTCATGGCTAACTGGCTTCCCATGGCCCTCACCGGCGCCCAGCGCATGTGGCTGATCCACTGCGGCGGCTTCCGTGACCTCTTGGGAGGGCTGCGACCTCTTCCTCGCCAAGACGCTGCTTGGCGTCCCGTCGTGGCAGCTCTCCGGCGGTTTCGCAGCGCCACCTTCAGGCCGCCAAATAAAGTTGTTCGTCTGCCAGATCGGCGCTACCTCCGCGCAGAGCGGGGCTCCTCTGGGTCGGTCGACGCCCAAGGCCGATCTGGCCTTCAGCTCGGAGGATCACCCCTCCAACACAGCCTACTCGGGCGCGCTCCCAATGTTGTGCACCCCCACCATCTGCCAGGTGGTCGTCACCAGGACTCTCATCGACGGCGGTGCAGGCCTCAGTGTGCTCTCGGTTGAAGCCTTCAGCCTCCTCCACATACCGCTGGAGCGGCTTCAGCCCAGCGAGCCCTTCTTGGGCATCGGGGCGGTTCCGCCCGGCTCCACAGGGCAGATCCGTCTCTGGTGACCTTGGCACCTCGACAACTTCCAAGCGGGCTAATCGACTTCGACATCGCCCCCATCGGCCTCCCATACAACGCCATCCTCGGATACCCAGCACTAGCCCGATTCATGGCCGCGACTCACCCAACGTACAACCTCATGAAGATGCCCGGGAGCAGCGGCGTCCTCACCGTATCTGGAGACACCGGGGATGCGTTGCAGGTGCTCAAGCTCGTCTTCAAGACTACGGCGGCGGCACAGCCCTGCCGACCCAGACGGCCCTGAGCCCAAGGGGGCTGCCCCGGGCAAGAAGAAGCAGTTGTTCACCCAAGACAGGGAAGAAACCAAGCAGATAGCGGTCGATGAGGACGGATCCACTAACGCCACCTTCACCATAGGCGCCAACCTCGAGCCCGAGCAGGAGGAGGCCCTGGTCAAGTTCCTACGCGCGAACAAGAAGGTGTTCGCATGGGAACCTGATCAGCTGGCAGGGGTCCCAAGAGGTGTAATCGAGCACCACCTCAACGTGTGCCCCAACATGCGCCTCGTGAAGCAGAAAGCGATACGACAGTCCACTGAGAAGCAGGCTTTCATCGTCCAAGAGACCCGCAAGCTAGAGGTGGCAGGGATCATTTGCGAGGTCCGATACCCAGATTGGTTGGCTAACCCGGTTGTCGTGCCAAAGAAAGGGGGGCAGGAATGCATGTGTGTCGACTTCACCAACCTAAACAAAGACTGCCCGCAGGATCCATTCCCGCTCCCTCGCATCGATCACATCGTCGACTCCATCGCCGTGTGCGACCTGTTATGTTTCCTGGATGCCTTCTCCGGCTATCACCAGATCAAGATGGCGGCAGAAGACGTGGAAAAACGGCTTTCCTGACCCCGTGTGGAGTGTACTGCTACACATGCATGCCGTTCGGGCTGCGCAACGCAGGAGCGACCTTTCAGCTGATGCACATCACCTTGGGTCCGCAGCTCGGGAGGAATGTTGAGGATTACGTCGATGACATTGTGGTGAAGTCTCGGAAGGCCAGAACCCTGATACAAGACCTGGAGGAAACCTTCCCGAGCCTCAATGCAGCGGACCTGCGGCTCAACCCGGAGAAGTGTGTGTTTGGGGTCCCCTCGGGCAAGCTCTTGGGCTTCCTCGTGTCCCACCAGGGCATCGAGGCTAACCCAGAAAAGGTCAAAGCAGTCGAGGACATGAGCCCGCCGAAGACCCTCAGAGAGATGCAGAAGCTTACTGGGCGCGTAACCGCACTAGGACTCTTCATCTCCAAGTTGGGGGAACAAGCGCTACCCTTCTTCAAGATGATGAAGAAAAAGGGCCCCTTTGAATGGACTGAAGAGGCCGACAAGGCGTTCCAAGATCTCAAAAGGTACTTAACCAGCCATCCGGTAATGGTGGCTCCGCGCCCTCAAGAGCCCCTGGTGCTCTACCTTGCAGCCACTCCCTACTCTGCCAGCGCAGCCCTCGTGACGGTTAGGGCGGAGCGTTGGACCAAAGTCACGGCAGCTGCCCGGGTCAAGGCGAAGAAGGATCAAGGGGGCCTCACAGAGACCACTACCATAGCCGAGAAGGATCAGCCGCCGCAGGGAAGCGCACTCGGAACAGAAGAGACCCCTCCCCCTGGCGACCAGCCGCTGGGGGCTCCACTGTCTCAGGAGGCGCCACGGCCTCCAGAGGACGCCAGCAGCACCAGCACTCCCAACCTCGTCGAACACCCTGTGTACTTCATCAGCACAGTGTTGCAGGACGCGAGGGCGCGGTACCCCATGCCGCAGAAACTGCTCCTCGCGTTATTTGTGGCCTTGCGCAAGCTGCGGCACTAATTTCTGGGCCATCCCATCAAGGTTGTCTCAGCGTACCCCTCGGAAAGGGTGCTCAGGAGCCCCAACTCGGCTGGAAGAGTCGCCGAGTGGAACATCGAGCTGCAAGCGTTTCAACTAGAATTCAGCACCACGAGTCATCAAGGGGCAGCGCTAGCGGACCGTGGCGGAATGGGCGGAGGCGCTGGGCCTCAAGGCTGATGAGGATCGATCCCTTTCCCCGGGAAGCGAGGCACCAGATGGTTGGGTCATGTACTTCGACGGGGCGTTCTCCAGACACGGCGCGGGGGCTGGCGCAGTGCTTATATCTCCCACTCAAGACAAGCTCTACTACACCGTGCAGCTCTGTTTCCAGCACGGAGAAAAGGTCTCCAACAACATAGCAGAATATGAAGGCCTGATAGCAGGCCTGAAAGCCGCGGTCGCCCTGGGAGTGAAGCGCCTTCCCATCAAGGGTGATTCACAACTCCTCGCCAACTTCTCCAACAAAGTATACGAGCCGAGCGATGAGCACATGGAAGCCTACCTCGCGGAGGTCCGCAGGATGGAGAAGCAGTTCTGGGGACTGGAGTTGCAGCATGTGCCTCGCGGCACCAATCAAGAGGCTGATGACATCGCCAAACGGGCATCTAGGCGGCTACCCCAGGAACCTGGCGTCTTCGAGGATCGGCTCTTCAAGCCCTCGGCAACGCCATTGCTATCAAGCACGGTGCAGCCTCGGGAAGAGCTCCCCCAGCCACCTGCCTCGGGAGCCCCGGTCTGCGGCCCGGCCTCAGGAGCGCGCTTGCTCCTGACGCTGGAGCCTCGGGAGGGGTGCTGGATCACAGAGCTCCGGAGTTACCTGACGCAAGGGACCTTGCCGGAAAAGGAGGAGGAAGCAGAGCGTGTGGCGCGGCAAGCCACGGCATACTGCATCAGGGATGGAGAGCTCTACCGGAAGTGACCGAATGATGTGTCCCTACGTTGCATTCCAGGGAGCAAGGGAAGGAGCTGCTGGCAGACATACACGGTGGAGACTGTGGGCATCATTCGTCATCACGGACCCTCGTTGGCAAGGCGTTCCGCAGCGGGTTCTATTGGCCCACTGCGCTCAATGATGCAGTGGAACTGGTGAAGGCTTGCGAGGCCTGCCAAGCAGATCCATCAGCCGGCGGGAGGTCTGCAAACTATACCCCTCTCGTGGCCATTCGCAGTCTGGGGGCTGGATATCCTGGGCCCGTTGCCTCGGGCGCCGGGAGGCTATCGCTACCTCTACGTCGCCGTGGACAAGTTCACCAAGTGGGCTAATGTGGAAGCCGTCTGCACCATGCCCGCAGGTTCTGCGGTCAAGTTCATCAAGGGCATCGTGAGCCCATTCAGGGTGCCGAACCGCATCATCACCGACAACGGTTCGCAGTTCACCAGTAACCTCTTCAAAACATACTGTGCTAACCTTGGGATGCAGGTATGCTACGCTTTGGTAGCGCACCCACGGAGCAACGGTCAGGCCGAGCGGGCCAACGCAGAGGTCCCGAGGGGCCTCAAAACCAGGACCTTGAAGAAGAAGCTGGAGGCCTGCGGCAGAGGCTGGTACGATGAGCTTCAGTCCGTGTTGTGGTCCATCCGCACGACCGCAACCAAGCCAACTGGCGAGACCCCGTTCTTCCTGGTCTATGGAGCTGAAGCGGTCCTCCCTCAAGAGGTCAGACGTTGTTCCGCACGGGTCCTGGCGTTCAACGAGGCGCAGCAGGACGCCATGCGGGGGACGGACCTCGTGCTGTGGGAGGAGCATCATTGAGAAGCCGCGCTAAGAGCGGCGTGGTACCAACAAGCACTGCGGCGATACCACTGCCGCAACATTCGCCCCAGGACTCTTCAGGTAGGGGACCTTGTGCTCAGACGGGTTCTCTCCAGGGAGGGACTGCATAAGCTCTCTCCCATGTGGGAGGGCCCGTTCAAGGTTGTTCATGTTTCCAGGCCCGGCTCCACGCGCTTGGAGACTCAGGAGGGGGTGCCAGTCCGTAACGCGTGGAACATCCAAGACCTCCGAGGTTTTACCCTAAAAAGGCCGGTGCTCGTGAAGAAGGCGAATGCCCGTGAAGCTGTTATGCTTTGGAAAAGGCCGGTGCCTCGAAGAAGGCAAACGCCTGTGAAGCTTATCTTTCCGAGAAAGTCCCGAGCTCAGTGAAGAAGGCGAACGCTGTGAAGCTTATCTTTCTGAGAAAGGCCCGGAGCCTGTGAAGAAGGCGAACGCCTGTGAAGCTTATCTTTCTGAGAAAGGCCCGGAGCCTGTGAAGAAGGCGAACGCCTGTGAAGCTTATCTTTCTGAGAAAGGCCCGGAGCCTGTGAAGAAGGCCAACGCCTGTGAAGTTCGTCTCCCCAAGAAAGGCCTGGAGCGTGTGAAGAAGGCCAATGCCTGTGAAGCTCGCCTCCCGTGACACTCTCACGTAATAATGAGTTGGGGTTGTACACGCCCCGGAGTCTCAAGAGCGCCGGCCTCAGGCCATGGGGCTCCCTCCCACGCCCAGTGGCAGCACTTAGCTCCGCGCTGGTGAGAAGACGTCGAAGACTAGATTAGGTGCCGGACGTGGCATTTTTCATTTGCTTTCTGCAGTTGGCTTGTTCATTCCCATTTGAAGTTTTATTGAAGTGGTTGCCGTCTTTGGCTTGTGACTCTTTGCCTTCTTCGCTGTCCTGCCTCGATTTCTCTTCCGCGAGTCTCACGAGGGAGCAATGCGGGCACCTCCGCGAGTGTTTTCTGCCCCTATTGTTTGAGGCTTCCCTAACTGGGTCCACTACAGGAGCACCCCTCCAGTCCGTGCCCCACGGGCACCGCGACGTGAACACATGACCTGGGTCGGTCGCCTCCACGACGGAGGCCGGAAGCTACCTCTCCTGGCTAATCTTTGCAGGGCATGAAGCGTTCGACGAGGCCTCGGCCTCGGGAGGCGAAGACCGCGACAGGTCGCCCCCAAGCTAAGTAATTTCTACGCGCAGGCGTGTGGCACAGAAGCCTAATATAGGAATAGAGGAAAGAGTACGATAATTAACAGCAATAGTCCAAGCATGCCCCCGTGGGGCCCTACACTGCTGTCTCTTTGCGAAGGAAAAGGAAAAGAACAAAACAGGCGTGACTCGCCTGACACCAACTAGCGGCGAAGGGTCGAACTGCCTCCGGAGCTCAGGCGGACTCCCTCTCGCGCTTCACCGAGGCGCGACGGCAGGCAGACCCGCTACCTCCCTCCAGGCGGGCACGACGGCGCGGAGGCTGGTCGCGGCCACCGCTGGAGGAGCCGCTGTCCGAAGAAGAGTCTCCGAAGCTCGACGAACCCCGAGCGCCGCCGACCACGCGCGCGCTATCATCATCATCCCAATCATCGCCGGGGCCAGGCCCACGGCCGCGGTCGTTGTCCTCGGGGCAGCAGCCAGCGCCGCGACCGTCTTCCTCGAAGCCCCTCACGTAGAGGGTGGCATCGCCGTCAAACTTGAAGTGCAGGGTGCACCGCCGGCTCAGACCACGCGCGCGGGCAAATGTTTGCCAGCCGCGGGTCAGGGCCACACTCCCAGCTGCGGAGACCTCCAGCGAAGCCCAGGAGGCCCGGCTGAGCCAGAGGCCGCCCGGGGCGCCGGTCGGAAGTTCACCTAAAATGAAGCGGGGAAGCTGGAGCCAGGTGCTGGTCGGCTCCACTGACCACACGACAAACTCTGGCAGCACCTCTGCCGAGTGGAAGCGTGGCCTAGGGGGTCGCGCGGGCGTAGCGCGCCCCCCATCAACGGCCTGACGCCCATCGCCGCGCGGGAGATCTCCTCCATGGCCGCGGGAGGCTGCTATGGGAGCCACAGGGTGCTTGCGAGGACGGCCTCGACCGCGTTTGGCCGGGGGAGAGTTAGGCTCCACCTAGCGGGCCTTTCCTTTCTCCGCGGCCGAGAACCTCTTCGGCAGAGCCGTGGAGAAGAAGGAGAAGCAAGAAGAGATGGACTGGAAGGGCACGCGTCGTTCCGTACTTATAGCTGGGGAAGGCCAACCGTCGACCTCCATGATCACAGGTAATCATGACCCGCTTTGCATGCAGGGACTTTTCGATTCGTGCAGTTGCCGAGGCGTCGTGGGGAAGTGGAGACGACCACGTCCAATCAACCGCCATGCGGCGCCCAAGGCCGCAGGCTGTTAGGGCCCGCGGCGCTTCGCACTTGCCCCTTCGCTTCTCTGCTAAGCCAAGTCCAGGCGCGCCTTGGGCACGGGGGCTACTGTCAGTGTTCTGTGAACGGGGGTACCCATACTTGCCTACCTGCGGCCTGCGGCGTGGCTCAGGGGGGTGGCCCAGTACGGCCCATCTTCATCAGCACAATCTCAAGACCCTCCCGAGGGGCCAAGCCTCGCGGGGCGGACGACAGGAAGCTTCCTCAGGCACGGCCTCGTCAGGCTGGCTTGCGAGGAGGCGGAGATATCAAGGCGGGGTACCTCACGGGGTGCCCATGACGCAAGCCATGATGACCAAGGGCGCAAGGCGGGCGCCAGCCCGCCCAGTGTCCTCATTTCCTCTTTGGTGCAAAGGAGGCAAGCGCAGGCAAGAGCATCAAGCAAAGGCAACCATTTCGGTGCAACGAGACCAAGACCAACACAACGGCAGGAAGGAGGTCATCGTGGAGCCCAAGCTGGCGTCATCGTCAGGGCCTTTGGCAGGCGAGGACCAATTTTAATCAGGATAAGTGTACTTGATGTTCCCCTTCAAAATGGCCAATTGTTGGCGCCCTTCCCGTTCAATATTTGGGAAGAGGCCCAGGGCGTTTGCCTATAAATAGGACTAGCCACCCACAGGGTAGAGGCATCTGGAATAGAGCTAGAGATCAAGCAATCTAGAGAGAGAGAGAGAGAGAGAGAGAGAGAGCGACCGAAATCCCCCTAGCAGTTCGTCGCACCGGCCAAGAACAGACCCTCGCGAGGTTGTTCTTCCTTGTACTGTTCATCATCCGCCCCTGAGGCAATCCACCACACCACACACTGGAGTAGGGTATTACACCACCATGGTGGCCCGAACCAGTATAAACCTTGTGTCCCTTGTGTTTCTATTTGTGTAGTTTAGATCCTTGCGAGGCGACGAGGTGTAGGTAGGTAGGAGGTGAGATCTCCGCGTGCACCCCAGAGTTCGAACCTAGAGGGTGTGCCGGAACCCGAAATCCGACAGAAAGGCATCCTTTAAAAGCAATATGTACCACATGGGGTGATGAATGCTGTCTTTTCCTCGTCTTCCTTTGTCATGAAGATCTGGTGGTATCCTGAGTAGGCATCCAGGAACGATAAGAGGTCACACCCAGCCGTGGAGTCCACAATCTGGTCGATGCGCGGCAACGGGAAAGGATCCTTTGGGCAGGCCTTATTGATGTCTGTGTAATCAATACACGGCCTCCATTTCCCATTTGCCTTACGCACCACTACCAGATTAGCCAACCACGTTGGGTGGAGTACTCCTCTCACCAAGCCTGCCGCCTCTAGCTTTCTGATTTCCTCGGTGATGAACTCCTGCCTCCCCATAGCTTGCTTCGACCTACCTTGACGGGCGCGCAAGATGAGGATCGACAAGCAAGGTGGTGCTCAATCACCTCCCTGGGAACGCCGGGGATGTCGGAGGCTTGCCATGCAAACACATCGACATTCGCCCGCAGGAAGGCGATGAGCTCGCTTTCCTATTTGCCGTCGAGGGTGGAGCTTATGGTAAAAACTCCCCCCGTACCGTCCTCCTTGACGGGCACCTTCTTGGTCTCTGGTGGCGTGGCTCTGGACTTATTTCTCTTGCCGGCGGAGCTCTCTGGCATGTCCTCAACGGGAGCGCAACACCCCAAAGAGGTGCGCTTGCCGGTGTGGATGCTAGGAGTCTCGCCGGTCTTCTTCCCCCTCGGGGCTCTGTCGGCAGGAGCAGGTACCTTAGTTGCAGCTGCTGCAACTGCTTCCCGGTAGAGTTGGTCAGCGCAGATCAGCGCATCTTTCTTGTCGGAGGGGACGGTGATGATGTTCATCGGCCCGGGCATCTTCAGCATGTTGTAGGCGTAGTGTGAAGCCGCCATGAACTTGGCCAGTGCCGGGCAGCCGAGGATCCCGTTGTAAGGCAAGGGGATCTCGGCTACATAAAAAACAATCCTCTCCATCCTGTGGTTCAGCTCGCCTCCGAATGTCATGGGAAGCGTGATCTTTCCCTTTGGCTGGCTCCTCCCGAGTTAACCCCTTGGAACGTACCCGTCTCCTCGAGGTCTCTATCAGGTATCTGCAGCCTTCTAACCACAACGGGCGAGATCAAGTTCAAGCCAGTCCCGCAGTCAACCAACATATTTGTCACCTTGAGGTTGCGGATTGTTGGTGAAACCAACAATGGCAAGCACCCGACCGCAGTGGTGCGGTCAGGGTGGTCCTCGGTGTTGAAGATGATGGGCGTGCTGGACCATTTCAGCGGCTTCTGTGCATCAAACGATGGCTCCACCGCTGTGATCTCACGCGCCCACTGCTTGAGTTGGCGGTGGGATGTGTGCAGCGAGGCGCCGCCATCGACGCACATGGCCTCTGTGGCTTTCTGAAACTCGTGGTCGCCTGACTCGTCGTCCTCATCATGATCATCATCTTCCTGCTTCTTGTCGCGGCCCCGGGCGGGCCTCTCTTGCTGTCTCTCCTTGTCGCGGCGGCCTTCTTGGCCGCCACGTTTCTTGCCGGATCCTTCGGCACCATCTGGGCATTTCTCCTTGTCCTGCCGCTCATACTCAGCTTTCTACTTCTTGGCGAGCAGCTCTACCTGCTGGCAGTTTTGGAGGTCTTGGCCCTTGGTGCGGTGGATCATGCAGTACTGCTTGTCGGAGCCTCCTGGCTTGTCGGCAACCGCCAAGGCCCGGCAAGCGTTACACCCGGCAATCTCTTTGCCAGGGTCGCTTGCCTTGGTCTTCTTAGTGGTACCGGTGTCGTCGGATACCTCAACAGCAAGCACGGCCTTGCCCTTGTGCTTCCTATTACGACGTCGGTCTTTCTTTGCTGGGGTGGCGGTATCGCCAGTGGAGTCGGTTTCCGCACCGGCATCTTCACCGAGGTACTTCCACGAGCGCACCGATCGGCCAGAACAGAGAGCTCGGCCACATCCTTAACCTTGTTCATCGCCAGCTCTTCATGCATCTTGCGATTGCACATGTTCTGATGGAACGCACTGATCACAGCGGCGGGATGAACATCGGGGATGTTGTACTGCACCCGGCTGAACCTTTGGATGTACTTGCATAGGTTTTCTCCTTCCTTCTGGGGGATGATGTGTAAATCACTCGCCTGGCCATGAGCTTGGTGACCTCCGGTGAAGGCGCCAACAAACTCATGGCACAGATCCGCCCAAGAAGAGATGGAATCCACGGGCAAGTGCATCAACCATGACATAACATTAGGCTTGAGTGCCAATGGGAAGTAGTTGGCAAGCACCTTGTCGTCGCGGGCCCCGGCAGCTTGCATCACGATAGTGTAAATGCTGAGGAACTCCGACGGGTGAGTCTTGCCATTGTACTTCTCACCGACATCGGGTCTGAACGTACGGTGAGAGGGCCACTGGAACTGCCGCAGCTCACGGGTGAAGGCCGGACAACCCACCTCGTAATATAGGCCACCGTAGCCTCGTGGCGCTGGGGGTCTGTAGCGGGCCCTGCCCGCCTGTCCGACTGGTGGCGCGTGTCACGTCGGCGCTCGATCGTAGTTCGAGCGTCTTCGTGAGCCCGCTCCTGAAGGACTTGGCACTGATCGCGGTTGGTCCATGGGTCGGACGACGCGATGGAGATATCATCTCGAGTGTCGCCGCGATGGGCCGACGCCCGGGACAGTCGGGATGGATGTGGGGAGTACACCGTGGCCGCATCGCCTCCGGCGTGGCCTCCGCTAGCAGGTGGCATCCCGGCGGAGCGACGGCCGACGGGTTCCGCCGGCCGCAACCTGTCGTCGTTGGCGATGCCGACGAGGCTCCGGACGATGGACCTCCATTCGTCGAGCTTCTCCGCTGTGGGAGGAAAATCGAGGAGCAGCTGCGCACACTAGGGCTTCCGCTGGCGTGGGTGGCGGCGAATGCTGGGTGGACCGCGATGCGCATCGACTCCTAACCACATTAGAAGGAGCTGCGTTGCGGCTCCGCAGCCGTTCGCCACCTCCAGCAGCACCTCGACGCGCATGCTGGCCCTCTCCTTCATGTGACGGACGCACGGGACTCTTCCCAGGGCGGCGCGCAGGGTCACCAGCAGGGTGACACTGCTCATCATGCACAACCTGAGAGGAGCGCACCGTGGGCGCCGGTGTTGGCGTTTTGGAGATCGCCGTGCTGCCGCCTGGCGGGACGGCGGCACCCCTGGAGGGCCCCGCGCCGCCTGTGGGGGGCCCGACTCCGTCTCCGGAGCCCGCGACTGGTGGCTCGCCACCCGGCGCACGAACGACGGAGCTCGCCAGGTCCGGACCATCAGGGCGATGTGGATGTTCGCGAGCCCCGCCACGGGTCCTCTCCGCGACTCGCCAGCCGCCGGCCCTCCCGGTACCAACCCGGTTTCGGACGAACCGATCGTCGTGGCCGCCTTCTTCTTAGGAGCCATGGCGATGAAGAACAGCTAAGTCAACTGCTAGACCAGATTCTCAAAATTCCGCGCCCCCTACCCGGCGTGCCAAAGATGTCGGTGGGAAACGACACCTATGGGATCACTGGAATCCATTCTACGGTTGCGGGGCGCGGGGATCGTGAGAAGAGCAAGACCAGCAGACAACACAAAGGGATTTTACCCAGGTTCGGGCCGCGAGGATGCGTAAAACCCTAGTCCTGCTTTGGTGGATGTATTTAGTGTTCTTGAGCTCTCGAACTAGCTCTAGGTGCTGCGAGGTTCCAAAGAGCCGAATCATTTCCCTGGTCGCCTCGGGCCTCCTTTTATGGGGAAAGGGGTCGCCACAGTGGCAAGCAGGATGTGGAAAGGGTACAATGTCGTGAGTCTATCGCTAGTATTACAGGACAAGATGCATTTAATGCGAGGCTTACGTGTCCCTTCGCTTTATTGGGGACGGGGGCGAGGCCCGTCCCGTTCGTCGCCGCTCCTCCTTGCTTCGACACGTGCCCTGGCCAGCGACGCGTGCGGTGCCATGTAGGCAGGCAGGCAGCTGAGGTGGCGCGATGGTGGAGCCTCCACGAAGGATTGCATGCCGCCATGCAGGTGCCTGCCCAGCTGGTAGGGTCGACAGCTGCATGCAAACGGCGGTGAAGACTTATCTGGTGCGGGCCTGGCAGTGGCCCAGCTGGTGTGCTTTGGCGAGGGCCTTGTTGGGTGGCCCAGCAAGGGTCTGGCCGGGGCACGCTGGCCTCCCCAGCAAAGGTCTTGCCGGGTGGCCCGGCAAGGGCCTTGCCATGGCGCGCTGGCCTCCCCGACAAGGGTCTTGCCGGGGGTCTTGTGGGTTTCTTCGGTGAGGATGGTTGCCCTCTTCTCCTCATTTAATCTTGAGCATTCTTATGTCTTCACAAAGATCTGCATGCCACCACGGAGGTGCCTCCCGAGCCCTGTCCCAACACATTTGTCTGAGCATTGGTGGGCTCAAGGGTGGCTCGCTCGGCTGGTGTGGGTGGGCTGCCCGGCAAGGGTCATGCCGGGGCCACTGCGGCTGCACTGGCAAGGGTCCTTGCCGGGAAAACTTGCTTCGCCCATCTGATCCTTGTGGCCTTTGTCCTTGTCGTTTCTTCATTTGCCTTGTGGCCTCGGCTTCTCTCCGGCTCCCCCTTCCTGCCGTGTCTATGCATGGCCGTGGCGGGAGGCTCTGACTGCCCGTGCACAAGTAAATGGGTCAAAAGCAGATCCCGTACTTTTGTACACCGACAGCCCACCCATTCGTACACCGAGGCCGCGAAAACCTGCGAAGCTCCACACCCTCCTCTGTCCACCACCAAGCCGGAGCCTCTTCCCCGACGACGTCGTCCACAGCAACACCTCGATGTCCCTCATCCACCGTACCGGATAATGATCCGTCATCGATCTCGTCGTCGCACCGATTCAGCCACCCCGTCCTCCACCTCAAAGGAGCTGCCCCGACGTTCCCCTCGTCTTCCGCGCCACCTCCATTCCCACACCGCCGTCTTCACCTGCACCACCGGAAGAGTAGCATCATCACCGTTTCCTCGGATGAAGCTGAGGCCTAATCAGCGCCAGCAAAGAGGTCGTACAATAATCGCCGCATTTTATTCTTGATTCGATCTGACGGTGTTGCCTGCTACGTCTCCAACGTATCTATATTTTTTTATTGTTCCATGTTGTTTTATTATTAATCTTGGATGTTTTCTAATCATTTTATTGTCATTTGATATCAATTTTTTGTACTAACCTATTGACATAGTGCCAAGTGCCAGTTGTTGTTTTTTCCCATGTTTTTTACATCACAGGAAATTAATATCAGACGGGGTCCAAATGCAACGAAACTTCACGATGATTTTTTATGGACCAAAAGAAAGAAGTTGGGCCCTGGTTGCACCTGGGGGAGTCCCGAGGAGGGTTCAAGCCACAAGGGCGCGCTAGGAGGCCCAGGCGCGCCCTGGTGGGTTGTCCCCACCTCGGGTGCCCCCTGGACCGCCCCTTTGCTCTATAAATACCCCAAAAATCCTAGAACCCTAGAAGCATCGACGAAATATTCATCCAGCTGCCGCCGAGTCCAGAACCACTAGATCCAATCTAGACACCATCTCAGATGGGGTTCACCACCTTCATTGGTGCCTCTTCGATGATGCGTGAGTAGTTCTTTGTAGACCTTCGGGTCCGTAGTTAGTAGCTAGATGGCTTGCTCTCTCTCGCTGAATTATCAATACAATGGTCTCTTGGAGATCCATATGATGTAACTCTATTGTTGTGTGTTTGTTGGGATCTGATGAACTTTGAGTTTATGGTCAGTCATATCTTTTTATATCCATGAAACTTATTTGAGTTTCTTTGAACTCTTATATGCATGATCTCTTATAGCCTCGTATTTCTTCTCTGATATTTGGGTTTTTTTGGCCAACTTGATCTATTTATCGTGCAATGGGAAGAGGTGCCCGGTAGTGCGTTTGATCTTACGGTGCTCGATCCCAGTGATAGAAAGGGAAAGGATAAAAAGACTAGATCTATATCTAACGCCATAGATAAATGGATCTTGTCTACATCATGTCATTGTTCTTATTGCGTCACTCCATTTTTCCATGAACTTAATACACTAGGTGCATGCTGCATAGCGGTTGATGTGTGGAGTAATAGTAGTAGATGCAGGCAGGAGTCGGTCTACTAATCTTGGATGTGATGCCTATGTAATGATCATTGCGTGCATATCATCATAATTATTTGAGGTTCTATCAATTGCCCAACAGTTATTTGTTTACCCACCGTTTGCTATCTTTCTCAAGAGAAGCCACTAGTGAAACCTATGGCCCCCGGGTCTTCTTCCTCATATATTTGCTAGCGATCTACTTTTCCTTTGCATTCTTATTCAGATCTATTAAACCAAAAATGAAAAAAAAAACTTTGCTGCACTTTATTTATTTGCGATCTATTATTTCAATCTACTACAATTTTCTGGCATCGTTACTCGAAAGGGATTGACAACCCCTTTAACCCGCCGGGTTGCGAGGTGTTGTTATTTGTGTGCAGGTGTTGTTTACGTTGTGTTGCTTGGTTCTCCTACTGGTTCGATAACCTTGGTTTCTGCACTGAGGGAAATACCTACCGTCATTGTGCTGCATCATCCCTACCTCTTTGGGGAAATACCAACGTAGTCCTAGTAGACAGGAGCTTTTCTGGCGCTATAGTCACAGAGCGATCAAAAGGAATTTCTGGCGCCGTTGCCGGGGAGGATCTTCAACATAACCAGGTTCCTAATCATAAATCCCATCTCCTCACAATTTACATTACTTGCCATTTACCTCTCGTCTTCCTCTCCCCCATTTAACAAAAATTTCCCATTTTATTCACCTCTCTTTTTCCGTTCGCGGTTTTCTTGTCGGATCTGTTTTTGAGTACAATCTTGTTGTGTGGTCATCACGACTCAAGAGAACACCAAATTATGTGATTTTAGAAATACCAAAAACAATGATTTCATTGGCACTCCGCTTGTTCCTCCCGCCACTAGTGCGGAGACTTGTGATATTAATATTGCTTTGTTGAATCTTGTTATGAAAGACCAATTTTCCGGTACTCCTAATGAGGATGCCGCATCCCATCTTAATACCTTCGTGAAATTATGTGATATGCAAAATAAAAAATATGTGGACAATAATGTGGTCAAGATGAAATTATTTCCATTTTCTTTGCGTGATTCTGCAAAAATTTGGTTATCTTCTTTGCCTCGCAATAGTAACCATTCTTGGCATAAGTGCAAAGATGCTTTTATCACTAAGTATTTTCCTCCCGCAAAAATTATTTCCCTTAGAACCCAGATCATGAATTTCAGGCAACTTGAACATGAGCATGTTGCACAATCTTGGGAAAGGATTAAAATGATGCTAAGGAATTGCCCAACTCATGGGTTAAATCTTTCGATGATCATACAAAAATTTTATGCGGGATGGAATTTTGTTTCTAGTAATCTTTTAGATTCCGCCGCGTGTGGTACTTTTATGGAAATTACTTTGGGTTAAGCCACCAAATTTCTTGATAATATCATGGCAAATTATTTACAATGGCATACCGAAAGAGCTCTTACTAGTAAAAAAGTTAATTCGGTTGAAAAAATTTCTTATTTGAGTGATAAAGTTGATGCTCTTATGAAATTGGTTGCTAGTAAAAGTGCTCCTATTGATTTTAATGATATGCCTTTGTCTACTTTGATTGAGCAAAATAGTGATGCCATAGATGTGAATTTTATCTCTCGAAATAATTTCAACAACAATCCTTATAGAGGTAATTTTAATCATAGGCCTTTTCCTAGTAATTCTAATAATTATGGTAATTCCTATGGAAAGCAATCTTACAATAATAATAGGCACACCTCTGATCTTGAGAATAATGTTAAAGAATTTATCAGCACACAAAAAGTTTTCAACACTTCCATAGAAGAAAAGTTGAATAAGATTGATGATTTGTCTAGAAGTGTTGATCGAATTGCTCAAGATGTGGAAAATCTCAAGATGATAATTTTTGTGCCTAAAGTAGACGAATCAATTAAAGCTCTTTATGTTTCGATGGATGAAAGTAAGAAAAGAACTGCTATGCTTAGAGCTAAAAGAGAATTCTTAGAAAAAGTGTTTTCTAGTGATTACTCTTGCAAAAGTGATAAAGATCTTAAAATGATTGGTGTTTCTTATATTGATTCCTTGTTTAGTAAAGTTAAGAATGATGAAAAAGGGACTGGAGAAGAGTCAACTTTAGCTAGAAGGCGTCCCAATATTTCGGAGGTTGGAAATCTTGTTGAGAAAATTGATAAAAGTGGGTTTGGAGAGGTCAAAACTTTAGTTAGTGATGCACCCACTCTTTTGGATTACAAAGACTTTAGTTATGATAGTTGCTCTTTGATTGATTGTATTTCTTTGTTGCAATCCATGCTAAATTCACCCCATGCTTATGAAAAAACAAAGCTTTTACTAAACATATTGTTGATCCTATGATGAAAGCTTTAGAAGAAAATTTGGAATTAGAAATATCAATTCCTAGAAAATTGCATGATGAATGGAAACCTACTATCAAAGTCAAGATTAAAAATTATGAGTGTTTTTCTTTGTGTGACTTGGGTGCTAGTGTTTCCACAATTCTGAAATCTTTATGTGATGTTGTGGGGACCCCGACTCATAAGTCGTGATCACCGAATGCACGTGTACAGTGATCCCAGAGATCAATGCTCACTGAACACACAGAAGCTGAATAACAAGAGTCTTACATCCATACATACCGTTTTACACAAGTAGGACCATTATGGTCAAGTCTTGAGTATATCATTGCAGCGGAAATCTTCGTCGATAACTTGGACCCATGCCATCTACCTTAACCCTACAGGCATTCTGACTGGGAAAGCGTCCTCGCTCGCACGATCGTCACCAAGGAACTCTTCAATATATCTTGTTCTTTCATGCCTGGCCAATAAAATAACCAGTGGCAAGCCAATGAGTACTTTGAATGTACTAGCAAGCAACCCATGTTTTGGCTCAAGATACAACAATGCATGACATAGGTAAATTTTTGCAGAAAGCTAGTTTTGAGTGCAATGACCTGTTCAACAACTTGTAATACATGCATCAGGAGAATTCAAGTAACCATGAGGACAGGTTACAGATATCAACATAAATAGAGTGGGCATCAACCCAACTCAATCATGTCAAGTCCCTTGACTTGACCCAAGTAGTTCTCCCCAATATCCAAACACACACACTGGCTTGTAAAAATGTGGACGTAGCCCAAGAGCGGTTACCCAACTGTCCTTGACCGTGGACACGGATATTCGAATAGTTTTACACTCTGCAGAGGTTGCACAGTTTACCCACAAGATCCGGGGAACTTTCGTGTCATCCACGACCCGCGATACCTCAAGTACCCGGGGTAAGCACCCGATCACTATCTTTTCCTAGACGACACTAACAAGGAGTCCACTCGTTGTTCCGTATCCTCACGATGTACATCATACGAGACTCACTCGAGATTGTAACATCCGAGAGGGGACGCAACGGTGTATCCGGTGCCCTGTAAAAACAGTCATGGCCGCCCTACCTGGCATGACCCCGTCCCGAGAGAGAGCACCAACTCTCCCCCGTCACTAGTAATGCGGGCTCCAAGCAAGTATCGGCCTAGGTAATCAATAATGCCCTTTCCCGTATAAGGGTAGACTGGTTGCGCATGTAAGGTTGGAATAACGGTCGCAACTTAAACCAATCTGTTTTGAAAACAACACACACACTTGCCTCGGTACACCGCTTCATCATCAAGTGGCTACCCAACTCATCATCTCCCTCGAGCATAAGTGGCACCCGATGGGGTTTTCGAAAAGCCCTTTGAAAATACATTGCTACCATCACCATGCATATTCCCGTCCCTTTTTGCGTAGCACTACTTTAGCATCCTATCTACCCCCACCGGCATAACCCTCATAAGAAGGTAGGGTCATGCACAATGCAAGTATCAACGAGGAAGTACGGTGGCAAACCACCAAAGTGGTTACTATCTCATCATGATTTTGTTGCAACAACAATATGGTGCTATATGACATGCATAAAAGGGCTTCATAGACATGGTCAAAGGGCTGCTTGCCTGTTTTAACAAAGTCTTCGAGGTCTTCAATATCTCCGGTCCAACTCCAAGCATTTGGTCTACTTCGTCAACTATCGTCGAAAGCAACCATAATAAGCAACACAACAAGGCAGAAAATAAAAGTGCTCTAAAAATATTAATTTGACTTTTCTAGGACATCTCGGTTATATGAAAAATAACGAGTGGTTTCATTGGAATTGATTAGGTGGATATTTCTAAACATTTTGATATGATGGAATCAAGGGGTTTATGGATTTGCAAGAAGTGTACAGAAATATATTTTTGGAAAATGAGCAAAGGCACCCATTTAACAAATCATGATTTTAGAAGCATCTAGGAGTTGGTTTCACTGGATTTGGGTTTCAAATGAATTTCTTATGAATTTGCAAAGTTGACAAATATGAAGAAATGGCTCATTATTTTTTTGTGGTACAGAAAGTATTAAGAAAAATGTTCATAAACTAAGTTATGAACTTAGAAGCATCTAGGAATTCGAATCATGGCATTTGGATCGATTATGAGCTCTCTGTGATTTTCTAAAGTTTATGACGGAGATGGAAAAACAAGATTTGATAAATGTTTGTGAAGGAAAAGTTTCTGTAAAAATGAGCACATTGATCCATGAGATAGACCATGATTTTATGAGCTACTAGAAATTTGAATCATCAAATTTGGAGTTAATATGAAATTTTTATGGATTTTACAATATTTCTGGAAAAGAATAAGAAGAGGAAAGGAATCAACCTTATAACGCGTGCTGGGCGAAGCCCAGCTAAATGATGCCTAATGGGCTCAGCCCAGTGGCTTAGCTGCGCGAGGGAGGTGGTGAAGCCGAAGGCGTACTCCCGTAGTACGTCGTCGCCGCGGGAAGACGGCTTCCTTTGAAACCATTTCCACTTAAACTTGCGGGCCCGGTCCACAGGGTCACCGACACGCGGGCCCCACGCCATCTCTCTCTCTCTTCCGCCTCCTCCTTCTTCCTCCCGGACAGGCAGAGGCAGGCAGGCGGACGCCTTCGCCGGTGATGGTTCCGCCGCTCCCCTCCACCCGGGGCAGGAAGGTGGTCAGGAGAATGCCCGCTCCACTCCGCCCAAAGATGGCTTGCTGGACTCGGGAGCGGCAGATTCAAGGAGCATCGGCCATGGCGGAGACCGGCGACGGCGGAGATGGGCACGACGACACGGCGAGAATGGGAAGTAAGGGATCCCGGGGTGGGTTGGAGGTGGTTATATAAGGGCGCTGGAGGGGCTAGGGGTGAGAAAGAGGAGCTGAGGCGGCCGAATCTAGGCGGAGGCCGGCGGCACTGCTCCGGCCATGGAGGTGGACAGAGGGCACGAGGGGGAGAGGGGGCTTGTCCGGGAGGTTCCTGGGGGAGAGGGAGAGCGGGGAGAGGTTAGAGTGGTGCTCGGGGTGGCCTTATATGGGTGAGGCACCGGTGCTCCATGGGCAGCGTCCATGGACGCGCTCGGTGAGCTCTGCAGAGGGGAGGGGAGAGAGGTCCAGGAGGGGGCCAGCAGCGTGTCCCAGACGCCGAGGCGGCCTCGTGAGACATGCTAGGGAGGCCCGAGGTGGCCGGAGGCGGTTGGCAGGGGGCGGCTACAGTCTTGGGAGCAAGATCATGGCAGCTCAGAGCATGCATATGGCCGGCATGGCCATTTTTCTAGCTCTTTGGGCTTGGCTTCTAGTGTCTGGGGGCTCTAGGGGGAAGTAAAGAAGTGGGGAGGGGCATTGGATGCCCTGGATAGCCAGTGGGAGAGGAGAGAGGTTGAGGGAGAGAGAGAAACTGCTGTCTAGAGGGGTAAATGAGGGTTCTTCACCCATCAATATTTTAGCAAAAGCTAGGGGAGAGCTAATGGAGATAGAATAGGTCTAGGAGGGTCTGTGGTAAAAAGTAGAACTCATGGAGATTAGTGGAAGGGGTCAAAACAGGGGTTTTAGTAAAATGCCAGAAGGTGTTTGTTGCTGGTTTGGGCAAGAAGATGAACTCCTATTGTCATAAGTCTTGACAGGGTCAAATGGCATGATAAAATAAGGGGTTTCACCAATATTGAGTTCATTTGGGCAAAGTTGCCAATGCAACTTTTGTAAACCCTAGAAATTAGCAGAAATGAACTTGTGTAGATCTAGTTGAGAAGATCACTTCTCCTTGATGCACCACTTGGTGTAGTGGCCTCATTTTGTCATTTGAACATGCTCACAAAAGTTGGGGTCAAGGAGAGAAAGTTGGTAGTACAAAGTTGTTCAAATTTGATTCTGGTCAGAGAGGGTTTTGGGGCACTTTGATCAATATAACTTTTTCTCCAACTTGTGCCATTTTGTCTAGATGAATGATTAGACCATTTGAGCATGTACACAAGATTTGAGAGCATTTGGACATGTTTGGCAATGTAAAGTTGCTCAAACTTCAAAATGGACAGAATTGGTTTTGAGGGGATTTCATGGGGTTGTATTGTTCTCCATGACATGAGACTTGGCAAGATCATCAAACATGTCATATGTGACATTCTAGAATTTTCTTGGAATACTTGGAGAATATTTCCTTTGTAAATATTTCAAAAGCTTGAAATATCCAGAAAGGGTTTTTGAGGGATTTGACCAATATTTTGAACATGACCATGTCTTGAGACTCTTATATATGGACAATATATGTCCACTGAGTTTCCCTAGGTTTTTCCCAAATATTTTTAAAGCATTAAAATAATTTTAACCTATTAAAGACCATTTCTGGACTTAAGAAAAAGCCTTTAAATAAAATAGGAAAATAACTTTTAAAATTTTATTTTTGTGGTTTCTGGGTATACTATATCTAATAGGAGTCAAATATCGTTTTGGAAAGATTTTTACTGCCCATAATTAAGTACTTGCAGTGCAAACCTCAATTCAGGGGTTTTTGAAAAACTAATTTTTTAAAATACTATTTGTCCAAATTATTTTTGTAAGAAATTATTTTTATGTCCTATACACATGTCATGATCATTGGTTCAAGAGTTTGGAGCAAGGAGATGGAGTATAGGAGTTGGAGGATTTTATTTCATTTTTAGAGCACTTGCAAACAGCAGTCAAACATACAATCAAAGCAAAGACAAAACACTCAAAAGTTTTTGTCAAACCACATTTTATCATGATTTATTAGATTAAGTGTTGTGGGATGAAAATCAGGGTGTGACAGACCTACCCCCCTAACAAGAATCTCGTCCCCGAGATTCCCAGACTAGGCACGGAAGGGAATATGGAAACTTGGATTTGGGGTAGTCTTCAAGTCCTCATGCTGCTTTCGCTTCTGTGCGGTTCTTCACTGATCCTTGAAGTTCATGACTGTGTGGCTTTGTGTATGACGTTCTTCTTATTCTGGGTTGCTAATGGGTCTCTCGCATAGGTTGGGCTGGAGGTCGATGGCTTGGTGATCGATGTCTTTGCAGAGGTCGGGCTAGTAAGAGGTCGGAAAAGTTTCCGGAGTGGTGTCGCGTGAAAAAAAAAACGTTGTGCATAGTGGGTGACTCAGGTGATATCTCTAGCTGGTAGCCGTCTTCTCTTCGTCTCGTAGTGATCTCAGAGGGGGTTGTTAAATCTTGGAGTGATCTCGAAGGGGGCCGATGAATCTTGGTGTGGGTCTCCTTTTCATGGAAATGCTTGGTTCCTTAGAGAGGAGTGGCTTGCAGATACACCTGGTCTTCAACGCGGAGGTTTTACTTCTTGACGACGGTGGTTGGTATAGTTCTTCCTCTTTGGCATGGCGGTCTTCAAATGTTTCCTAACCAGCTGAATGATTCTTCTTCCATCTTCAGTTAGACGAGTAGGTCACCAAGTAAAGGTGACAACCAACGTGACCAGGTACTCCGTGAAGTTCTGTTCATGGGGTACATAAGGTAGGCTGGGGCATTGGTGGTGGTAACGGTTGAGTGTGGGACAAGGTGTTCTCGACCTAGAGTCAGGACCCCAAGGTCATGATTCAACCGGGTTGTGGCTTGGTAGGGCTTAAGGGTTTCAAGGATCCTAGTGTGCAGGTGAACATTTATCATCTTATCCTTGAGCACAATTCCTGAGATGCCAATTGTTCTATCTAGTCCTCCAAATAGACCACCTTATACCGCTGAAAGCATCATTTCGTATAGGTCAACTCCAATCATCACTCATGTGATTCATATCCTCATGGCTCCCGAGAGGAGGTCTAACAAAATCATATATGTCTACAATCCCCAAACTCATATGTATGTCTACCCCTAAAAATCCATGGGTAGAACATATAAGCTGCTAAGCTTAAACGTGACAATCCAAGGGCTCAGCCTATTCTTCCAAGGTCTAAGATAAAGCACCTCTTTCCTAAGGAAACACGTCGTAAGCCACTCCAAGATCTTGTTTCCTTCCTATGAATCAACTCCAGCAGCCCACTAACTTCCATCACTCACTACACAATCCATTAATTCTACAAATCCAATGTTTATGGTGTTCCACATGATCTTCTAAAGTCCTTATAATCCCCAGATACTTGAAAAGGGTTATCTTTACTATAGTCAGTCCACCAATTCCCACTATCGGGGTCAAGTAACTTCCAACCTCCAGCTTATATAGATTCTCAAATCAATTCCAATCTTCTAGTTTATTGCCCATCGAGGAACATGGTATCACGATCAAGATCATCAGTCTAAATCCAATTTACTCCGAATCATGTAGACTTACTCAACATCTATACTCAACTGGGATCACCTATTTAAATCCAAATCTCTTGTCCAACGAGGAATCCTACATGTTTCCCTCAAGTTATTTACGTAATATCAACTGTCTCCTATCAATATCATCTGATCAAGTCAAATCCTTGCACTTCCAGGAGTTTCATCTTGCGATCATAGTTGTCCTATAAATCCAATTTACTCAGGGGTAATGAAAGCTATGCTACACTATAGTCATGATCCCACCAAGTTCATCTACCAACATGAAAGCCTTATAATCCTCCGAAGAGTCTCAAATAATTCCTCAAGGTCACTGATATAAACTCATTAAGTCATTTGTCCTCTGTTCCTATATCCTCAAATTGGTCTTCCCTATGGCATCATCAGTTCTGGTGCTATATTAGGATGATAAGGTGCTCATTCCCTACGTCCACTAGTCCCATAGTGATCCCAATGTTGAGCGAGGTTACGGAGGCTTAACTGGTTCTCTTTGCACGTCTGTGGGTTAAGCACATGGTTAAGGATTCGAGATGGGTTATCTCATGAAGTCTCGAAGGGTCTAGGGATGGGGTTCTAGTCATGAGGGATAAGCATAACTCTACGGGGCTGAACTTGGTCGAAGAGGCGGCAGCAAATGTCTTCAGTGCTAGTTGGTCGCCAGAGTAGAACCCTTGGTGCATCTTGTCTTGCTTGTCTTCAGTTGAGGAGAGAGATGAGAGGGAAAAGTAGCATAGAGGAGGGGAGTGCCTAAAGGGGGTTCTATAGTGCAAGTGCAAACAAACAAGTGCTGAAAGGGCCAAACACAAACAATAAAATAAGGCAGGTGATATAGCCGCGTACTAGTTGCCTCGGGTAAAAGGGCGACTGATATCAAAACACAAACAGATAAAAACAAGCAACACACAATCATGGTTCTATTCGAACCATCATACGGACTCGACTGCGCATAGGGGGTACACGACTCATCCTACCCTAGGGGTTCTCCGACTCAGTAGTCGTGCCTTGTGCCTCATGCAGTCTTCTGAGTTTTTCTCAGGTGTCGCTACGTCTCTTGTAGTTGTTTGATGAAACAATCCAGGTTGAGCGTGAAGACTCCTCAACGACTTCTCGCCTTTTGAAGTGATGGGGTGAAGGTGGCTCCTCGTAACTGGCATTGACTTGGTCTTCTATTGTCTTCTTAATCACAACGATACCTTTTTGTCTTCTAAGCCGTCGATGGTACCAGGTAGGCAATCCTTTATGCAATAAAATTATCAAGGCATAATAGTGGTCCAACCCGTCGGACACATTGTTGACAATATCGTCACCGAGAGCGGGGAATGAAGAGAACCATTTTCCTGCTCACTATAGTGAGGCGGACCAAATGGCTAGGTTCTTATCCACCGGTGGTTGCCGATACAAAAACGGTAGTGATAGGGTTACTCTATTAGCGATGTATATCATGATCTTGCATATCCTATGCGCTGGTCATCGTAGGCTAAGGTTGCACCATCTTGGTGTAATGCCGAAGGTTTCACCATCCTCTGGGTCTTCATGTCCTCATTCTCCAAAGGCGTATCTTCTGTTGGCATCATCTTGTTGTGGTGTCGCCAATCTTGGGTTCAGAAGAGGTGGGTGAGTGTTTGGCAAGGTGTATTCCTTCTAGGCTATCCACGAGGATTACAAGGAATCCCGTGGTCAGGGGCTTGAGGGTGCTAGCGACCGCTTTGCAATAGTTTTGAAGGGAAGAGATCGATGGGGAAAGTATACCTTAGTTTTTGAAAAACTGAGAAGGGAAGAGAAGTATAGATAGTTTTGAAAACTTGTAATAGTTTTGGAAATAGTTTTACCCTAACTAATGACCATGCTAACTAAGGCTTCCTACAGTCAGGATGGCTCTGATACCAGCTCTGCGGGGACCCCGACTCATAAGTCGTGATCACCGAATGCACGTGTATAGTGATCCTAGAGATCAATGCTCACTGAACACACAGAAGCTGAATAACAAGAGTCTTACATCCATACATACCGTTTTACACAAGTAGGACCATTATGGTCAAGTCTTGAGTATATCATCGCAGCGGAAATCTTCGTCGATAACTTGGACCCATGCCATCTGCCTTAACCCTACAGGCATTCTGACTGGGCAAGCGTCCTAGCTCGCACGATCGTCACCAAGGAACTCTTCAATATATCTTGTTCTTTCATGCCTGGCAAATAATATAACCAGTGGCAAGCCAATGAGTACTTTGAATGTACTCGCAAGCAACCCATGTTTTGGCTCAAGATACAACAATGCATGACATAGGTAAATTTTTGCAGAAAGCTAGTTTCGAGTGCAATGACATGTTCAACAACTTGTAATACATGCATTAGGAGAATTCAAGTTACCATGAGGACAGGTTACAGATATCAACATAAATAGAGTGGGCATCAACCCAACTCAATCATGTCAAGTCCCTTGACTTGACCCAAGTAGTTCTCCCCAATATCCAAACACACACACTGGCTTGTAAAAATGTGGACGTAGCCCAAGAGTGGTTACCCAACTGTCCTTGACCGTGGACACGGCTATTCGAATAGTTTTACACTCTGCAGAGGTTGCACACTTTACCCACAAGATCCAGGGAACTTCCGTGTCATCCACGACCCGCGATACCTCAAGTACCCGGGGTAAGCACCCGATCACTATCTTTCCCTAGACGACACTAACAAGGAGTCCACTCGTTGTTCCGTATCCTCACGATGTACATGATACGAGACTCAGTCGAGATTGTAACATCCGAGAGGGGACGCAACGGTGTCTCCGGTGCCCTGTAAAAACAGTCATGGCCGCCCTACCTGGCACGACCCCATCCCGAGAGAGAGCACCAACTCTTCCCCGTCACTAGTAATGCGGGTTCCAAGCTAGTATCGGCCTAGGTAATCAATAATGCCCTTTCCCATATAAGGGTAGAGTGGTTGCGCATGTAAGGTTGGAATAACGGTCGCAACTTAAACCAACCCGTTTTGAAAACAACAAACACACTTGCCTCGATACACCACTTCGTCATCAAGTGGCTACCCAACTCATCATCTCCCTCGGGCATAAGTGGCACCCGATGGGGTTTTCGGAAAGTCCTTTGAAAATACTTTGCCACCATCACCATGCATATTCCCGTCCCTTTTTGGGTAGAACTACTTTAGCATCCTATCTACCCCCACCGGCATAACCCTCATAAGAAGGTAGGGTCATGCACAATGCAAGTATCAACGAGGAAGTACGGTGGCAAACCACCAAAGTGGTTACTATCTCATCATGATTCTGTTGCAACAACAATATGGTTCTATGTGACATGCATAAAAGGGCTTCATAGACATGGTCAAAGGGTTTCTTGCCTATTTTAACAAAGTCTTCGAGGTCTTCAATATCTCCGGTCCAACTCCGAGCATTTGGTCTACTTCGTCAACTATCGTCGAAAGCAACCATAATAAGCAACACAACAAGGCAGAAAATAAAAGTGCTCTAAAGATATTAATTTGACTTTTCTAGGACATCTCTGGTTATATGAAAAATAACCAGAGTGGTTTCATTGGAATTGATTCAGTGGATATTTCTAAACATTTTGATATGATGGAATCAAGGGGTTTATGGATTTGCAAGAAGTGTACAGAAATATATTTTTGGAAAATGAGCAAAGGCACCCATTTAACAAATCATGATTTTAGAAGCATCTAGGAGTTGGTTTCACTGGATTTGGGTTTCAAATGAATTTCTTATGAATTTGCAAAGTTGACAAATATGAAGAAGTGGCTCATTATTTTTTTGTGGTATAGAAAGTATTAAGAAAAATGTTCATAAACTAAGTTATGAACTTAGAAGCATCTAGGAATTTGAATCATGGCATTTGGATCGATTATGAGCTCTCTGTGATTTTCTAAAGTTTATGACAGAGATGGAAAAAAAAGATTTGGTAAATGTTTGTGAAGGAAAAGTTTCTGAAAAAATGAGCACATTGATCCATGAGATAGACCATGATTTTATGAGCTACTAGAAATTTGAATCATCAAATTTGGAGTTAATATGAATATTTTATGGATTTTACAATATTTCTGGAAAAGAATAAGAAGAGGAAAGGAATCAACCTTATAACGCGCGCTAGGCGAAGCTCAGCTAAATGATGCCTACTGGGCTCAGCCCAGTGGCTTAGCTGCGCGAGGGAGGTGGTGAAGCCGAAGGCGTACTCTCGTAGTACGTCGTCGCCGCGGGAAGATGGCTTCCTTTGAAACCGTTTCCACTTAAACTTGTGGCCCCGGTCCACAGGGTCGCCGACACGCGGCCCCCACGCCATCTCTCTCTCTCTTCCCGCCTCCTCCATCTTCCTCCCGGCGGGCAGAGGCAGGGGCGGACGCCACGCTCGCCGGTGATGGTTCCGGCCACTCCCCTGCACCCGGGGCCAGGAAGGTGGTCTGGGAGAATGCCCCGCTCCACTCCGCGCCCAAAGATGGACGCGCTGGACTCGGGGAGCGGCAGATTTGGGCGGAGCATCGGCCATGGCGGAGACCGGCGACGGCAGAGATGGGCACGACGACACGGCGAGAATGGGAAGTAAGGGATCCCGGGGTGGGTCGGAGGTGGTTATATAAGGGCGCTGGAGGGGCTAGGGGTGAGAACGAGGAGCTGAGGCGGCCGAATCTAGGCGGAGGCCGGCGGCACTGCTCCGACCATGGAGGTGGACAGAGGGCACGAGGGGGAGAGGGGGCTTGTCCGGGAGGTTCCTGGGGGAGAGGGAGAGTGGGGAGAGGCTAGAGTGGTGCTCGGGGTGGCCTTATATGGGTGAGGCACCGGTGCTCCGTGGGCAGCGTCCATGGACGCGCTCGGTGAGCTCTGCAGAGGGGAGGGGAGGGGAGAGAGGTCCAGGAGGGGGCCAGCACCGTGCCATGTCCCAGACGCCGAGGCGGCCTCGTGAGACACGCTGGGGAGGCCCGAGGTGGCCGGAGGCGGTTGGCAGGGGGCGGCTACAGCAAGGGAGCGATCAGAAGGCCCAGAGAGCATGCATATGGCCGGCATGGCCATTTTTCTAGTTCTCTGGGCTTGGCCTCTAGTGTCTGGGGGCTCTAGAGGGGCATTGGATGCCTGGATAGCCAGTGGGAGAGGAGAGAGGTTGAGGGAGAGAGAGAAACTGCTGTCCAGAGGGGTAAATGAGGGTGCTTCACCCATCAATAATTGAGAAAAAGCCCGGGGAGAGCTAATGGAGGTAGAATAGGTCTAGGAGGGTCTGTGGTAAAAAGTAGAACTCATGGAGATTAGTGGAAGGGGTCAAAACAGGGGTTTTAGTAAAATGCCAGAAGGTGTTTGTTGCTGGTTTGGGCAAGAAGATGAACTCCTCTTGTCATAAGGCTTGACAGGGTCAAATGGCATGAGAAAATAAGGTGTTTCACCAATATTGAGTTCATTTGGGCAAAGTTACCAATGCAACTTTTGTAAACCCTAGAAATTAGCAAAAATGAACTTGTGTAGATCTAGTTGATCAAATCACTTCTCCTTGATGCACCACTTGGTGTAGTGGCCTCATTTGGTCATTTGAACATGCTCACAAAAGTGTGGGTCAAGGAGAGAAAGTTGGTAGTACAAAGTTGTTCAAATTTGATTCTGGTCAGAGAGGGTTTTGGGGCACTTTGATCAATATAACTTTTTCTCCAACGTGTGCCATTTTGTCTAGATGAATGATTAGACCATTTGAGCATTTACACAAGATTTGAGAGCATTTGGACCTGTTTGGCAATGTAAAGTTGCTCAAACTTCAAAATGGACAGAATTGGTTTTGAGGGGATTTCATGGGGTTATATTGTTCTCGATGACATGAGACTTGGCAAGATCATCAAACATGTCATATGTGACATTCTAGAATTTTCTTGGAATTTTTGGAGAATATTTCCTTTCTAAATATTTCAAAAGCTTGAAATATCCAGAAAGGGGTTTTGAGGGATTTGACCAATATTTTGAACATGACCATGTGTTGAGACTCTTATATATGGACAATATATGTCCACTGAGTTTCCCTAGGTTTTTTCCAAATATTTTTAAAGCATTAAAATAATTTTAACCTATTAAAGACCATTTCTGGACTTAAGAAAAAGCCTTTCAATAAAATAGGAAAATAACTTTTAAAATTATATTTTTGTGGTTTCTGGGTATACTATATCTAATAGGAGTCAAATATAGTTTTAGAAAAAAAATTACTGCCCATAATTAAGTACTTGCAGTGCAAACCTCAGTTCAGGGGTTCTTGAAAAACTAATTTTTGAAAATACTATTTGTCCAAATTATTTTTGTAAGAAATTATTTTTATGTCCTATACACATGTCATGATCATTGGTTCAAGAGTTTGGAGCAAGGAGATGGAGTATAGGAGTTGGAGGATTTTATTTGATTTTTAGAGCACTTGCAAACAGCAGTCAAACATACAATCAAAGCAAAGACAGAACACTCAAAAGTTTTTGTCAAACCACATTTTATCATGATTTATTAGCTTAAATGTTGTGGGATGAAAATCAGGGTGTGACAGATGTGCTTGGTCTTACCGATCTTGAAGAATGTTCTTTGAATTTGCACTTGGCAGATTCTACTATTAAAAATCCTATGGGAAGAACTAATTATGTTCTTATTCTTGCAAATAGGAATTATGTGCCCATAGATTTTATTGTTCTTGATATTGATTGCAATCTGTCTTGTCCAATTATTCTTGGTAGACCGTTTTTATGCACTATCGGTGTTGTGATTGATATGAAAGAAGGCAATATTAAGTTCCAATTTCCATTGAGGAAGGTTATGGAACACTTTCCTAGAACAAAAATCAGGCCATCTTATGAATCAATCATGAGGGCATCTTATGGATCTCGAACCAAAGATGACAAAACTTAGATCCTTGCTTTATGCCTAGCTAAGGGCGTAAAACTATAGTGCTTGTTGGGAGGCAACCCAATGAATAAAATTTATTTTTGATTTTTCTTTATTTTCTTGAGTGTTAGCACAATTATGCTACTGTTATGATTGTTTTTTTGTGTTTTCATCAGTGTTTGTGCCAAGTAGAACCTATAGGATCTTCTTGAGTGATGGTTGTCTGATCTTGCTGAAAAAGACAGAAACTTTGTGCTCACGAAAATAATTGTTAAAAATAATCAGAACGTAAGAAAATGCCAATTATTTTTGCAGAAAATCAATATACAAATTATACACACTGTACTTGTTTTTCAGAACTTTTGGAGTTCCAGAAGTATTCGAACAAATCAGAATACTACAGACTGTTCTGTTTTGACAGATTCTGTTTTCTTTGTGTTGTGTGCTTAATTTGATGGCTCTATGGTTTTCTTTGATGAGTTTTTGCCATAGAAAAGTTGGAATACAGTACATATAATACAAAAACAAAATAAGAATTGGTTTGATACATCACTTATAGTAGTGATTTATTTTTCTTACACTAACGGATCTCACAAAGGTTTTGTTGAGTTTTGTGTGATTGAAGTTTTCATGTTTTGAGTTATCTTACGATGTATGAAAGAAGGATAGAAGAGCCTAAGCTTGGGGATACCCCGACATCCCAAGCTATTATCCAAAAATGAGCAACTAACTAAGCTTGGGGATGCCCCCGAGTGGAATCCCCGCTTTCTTCCAACAACTATCGGTATTTTAGTCGAGGCTATATTTTTATTCGTCACATGATATGTGTTTTGCTTGGAGCGTCTTGTATGATATGTGTCTTTTCTTGTTTTATTTTGTGTTTTAAGCCATCAATCCTTGCTGGACACACCTATTTGAGAGAGCTAAAATTATATCATGACTTATTAGAATTGCTGGATACCTCGAATAAGAATTGCTCTCTGTGCTTCACATAAATCTTTTATGAGCTAGGACTTGCTCTAGTGCTTCACTTATATCTTTTTGAGCATGGTGTGCTTTGTTATTTTTGAAGAAATGCTCTCTTGCTTCACTTAGATTTATCTGAGAGTTAGTAAAATCTTGAAGAAATTCTTTCTTGCTTCACTTAAATTATTTTGAGAGAAATAAAATTTGTTATGCTCATGATCTTCACTTATATTTGTTTGATCTTATGAAAAGCAACACATGAAAATTAGTCCAAAAGTGATAGATATCCAAGAAAGATAACGTAAAAAAAAGATGTCATGAAGATCATTGGACAAAATAAACTTGATTCTTAGTAATAGATTTGAGATATGATGATGTGATATGTGAGTTATGTTGTTGAGTAATTGTGCTCTAGTAAGAATATTGGTGTTAAGGTTTGTGATTCCCTATGCATGCACGAAAGTCAATATTCATGAAATGAAAATTATATCCTACTTGTGGTGCATTATTCCATGTTAATCATGCTTAATGCTTTCTTATGCGATTATTCATTTCTTGGTTGGTCGCTTCCCAATCTTTTCCTAGCCTTCATTTTGCACCAAGTATGATCTCTACTTGTGCATCCAAAATCCTTTAAACCAGTTTTGCCACATGAGTCCACTATATCTACCTATATGCGGTATTCTTTTGCCATTCTAAGCAAATTTGTATGTGCCATCTCTAATTTTCAAAATAAACTTCTCTTTTGTGTGTTTGTTTCGCTCGCGGAACGGTAACGCGTGGCAAATATTTTCCATGCTAGATGTGTTTTTCTCACGACGAGTGTTTATTCACTTGTCATTGCACGAGAGTAAGGCAAAGTTTTTAGGTATGCCCGGTCCCGAAATGCAAAAATTAATTTATTGCCAAATAATATATTCCTTGGAAATTGTTGGTATGGAGGGAACCCGTGGATACGGTTAGCCATGGAAAGTGAAAGTATGGTGGAAAAATGAATAAACTTTATTTTCTGTTTGGGAACCGCTTATGGCATATCTAGCATGGAAAGTGTTTGGAACTCTAAGTCGTTTTCATTGGTGGGATGGATACACCTCCCAAAATGTTTTAATCTCTAATTTTTCGCTTCGAGCTCTGGCACCTCTACAAATCCCTACTTCCCTTTGCGAAGGGCCTTTCTTTTACTTTATGCAATTTTTTATTTTGAATTTGAGTCTCCATCTTCTACAAAAGCACCAACTAAGAGGTAATATGATCGTACTTAAGTATTGGGTGTAGCTAATATTCAAGTGTGTTTCATGAATGGATCAATGTTTGAGCACGATGGGCTAGGGGTAACTTATTTTAGCGTTGATATTTTGAATGACATGGTTGCTTGTTGATATGCTTGAGTATCTAAATTATTATGTCAAGACTAGACTATTGCTTTTAATCACATAAAAGTCCAATTTTCCATGCTATAAAGGAAAGAATATGATATGACATGATGAACATCCCTCCACATCAAAAATTCTATTTTTATCACTTACCTACTCGAGGACCAGTAGGAGTTAAGCTTGGGGATGCTGATACGCCTCCAACGTATCTAATTTTTTTTATTGTTCCATGCTATTTTATTATCAATCTTGGATGTTTTATAATCATTTTGTAGTCTTTTTATATCATTTTTTGGTACTAACCTATTGACATAGTGCCCAGTGCCAGTAGCTGTTTTTTTCCATGTTTTTTTACATCGAAGGAAATCAATATCAGACGGAGTCCAAATGCAACGAAACTTCACGATGATTTTTATGGACCAAAAGAAAGAAGTTGGGCCCTGGTTGCACCTGGGGGGGAGTCCCGAGGAGGGGACTGAAGGAAATATGCCCTAGAGGCAATAATAAAGTTGTTATTTATATTTCCTTTTATCATGATAAATGTTTATTATTCATGCTAGAATTGTATTAACCGAAACTTAGTACATGTGTGAATACATAGACAAACAAAGGGTCCCTAGTATGCCTCTACTAGACTAGCTCGTTAATCAAAGATGGTTAAGTTTCCTAGCCATAGACATGTGTTGTCATTTGATGACCGGGATCACATCATTAGAGAATGATGTCATGGACAAGACCCATCTGTTAGCTTAACACTATGATCGTTTAGTTTATTGCTATTGCTTTCTTCATGACTTATACATGTTTCTCAGACTATGAGATTTTGCAACTCTCGAAAAGCGGAGGAACACCTTGTGTGATATCAAACGTCACAACATAACTGGGTGATTATAAAGATGCTCTACAGGTGTCTCCGATGGTGTTTGTTGAGTTGGCATAAATCAAGATTAGGATTTGTCACTCCATGTATCGGAGAGGTATCTCTGGGCCCTCTCGGTAATGCACATTAATATAAGCCTTGCAAGAAATGTGACTAATGAGTTAGTTGCGGGATGTTGCATTACGGAACGAGTAAAGAGACTTGCCGGTAATGAGATTGAACTAGGTATGGTGATGCTGACGATCGAATCTCGGGCAAGTAACATACCGATGACAAAGGGAACAACGTATGTTGTTATGCGGTTTGACCGATAAAGATCTTCGTATAATATGTAGGAGCCAATATGAGCATCCAAGTTCCTGTATTGGTTATTGACCGGAGATGTGTCTCGGTCATGTCTACATAGTTCTCGAACCCGTAGGGTCCGCACGCTTAATGTTCGATGACGATTTGTATTATGAGTTATGTGATTTGATGACCGAGGTTTGTTTGGAGTCCCGGATGAGATCACGGACATGACGAGGAGTCTCGAAATGGTCGACACGTAAAGATCGATATATTGGAAGGCTATATTCGGATATCGGAAAGGTTTGTAGTGGTTCGGGTATTTTTCGGAGTACCGGAGAGTTACGGGAATTCGTCGGGGAAGTATTGGGCCTTCATGGGCCTTAGTGGAAAGGAGAGAAGGGCCACAAGGGGAGGTCGAGCCCCCCCGCCATGGGCTCATCCGAATTGGACTAGGTCTAGGGGGGCCGGCCCCCCTTTCCTTCTCTTCTTCCTCTCCTTCCTTCTTCTCCTACTTGGACTAGGAAACACTACAAAAAAAGACACATCCGTGAAATTTTGGGCCTAACGAAATTTTTCTGTCATACTTATGGCACTTTTATGACAATAATTGTGACAAAACCCAGTATCATCATAGATGTGGTGGGGTCCTACTTCTATGACAAAAAATCATGACAGAAAATGGGCTTTTCATCCCGGGCGGGCCGGAGACGCAACTGCATGACATTCTTCGGGTCGTCCATGACAGAAAAAACCATTGTAGAAGCGAGGACGAGGAAAATATCGGGGAGTTCCCGGTTACGGTGGGTGGTCGGGGGCCGAGCGATGCGCGTCTCTCTCGTACGTACGCGCATGTGTGCGAGGCGTTGGGCTCTAACTGAACCCAAGCGAGGTGTTGGCTCTAACTAAACCCGAGCGATTGCACTGCAGGCTACGCGTTACTCAACCCGAGTGATCGATCGATCCCTTGCTATTAACTGAACCCGAGTGATTCCTTCGGTACTTCTGCAAACTGAAGCCGATCGAACACTGCCGCCTCCTTCCTTGGATGAACAGTGAGTGTTTGTTGAGGCGGTTTGGATGAATAGTTCCCGGTGGGGGGTTGGATGAACAAGAACCCTTGGTAGTAGAGGCTGTTGCCACTGGATGAACAGTACCCCGATCGGTTGAGCCGGTGGATGAATAGTATCCCGATCGGTCGAGCCGGTGGATGAACAGGACCCCCGTGGAGGGCTGGTTGAACAGTAGCGGTGGAGGGTGGGTTGAACAGTAGCCGGTGGAGGGCTGGATGAACAGTAGCCCGTGGAGGGGTGGTTGAACAGGACCCCGTGGAGAGGGCTTGTTGAACGGTAGCCTCTGAAGGAGCGCGCGGTGGATGCTGGATGAACAGGAGCCCGTGGATGAACAGTCGCAGGTGGAGGCTGGAGGAGGTCGATGGTGGATGAACAGTAGCCCATGGAGGCAGTCGACGGTGGAGATGAACAGTATCCCGTGGAGTCCCGTTTTGCGGTACACCACACCCCTCCCGACGAACAGGACCCCCGTTTCGACCGTAGCACTCCAACACTAGTCTGTTTCCTCCGTTTTGCGGTACGCCACACCCCTCCCGATAAACAGGACCCCGTTTCGATCGTAGGAGGTCCATTTCCTCCGTTTTGCGGTACGCCAGACCCCTCCTGATGAACAGGATCCGGTTTCTACCGTGGCCGGTCGAACACAAGGCCGTTTCCTCCATTCTACTGTACGCCTGGCGTCGTTTCCGTCGCCTGTTCCATCAAAGCCGGTTGGCTCCCGATGAACAGCATGCATTCCGTTGCCTCCCGATGAACACGACGCATTCCGTTGCCTCCCCATGAACACGACGACGACGCGGTTTCTCTGTTCTGACCCAGCCACAGCCATGTACACGAGCCTTGGCCATATGTATGCGCAAGTAGGTGTTCGAGACCCCGCCCGTATGTAAGTATGTGGTCGTATTTACTTTCTTGCAACATGGCCACTGTACGTACGTGTACATGCTACGTGCGTGCCTCTACTACCACATGTGCGCACCTCTACTACCACACATTCGCGACCAGAATAACAACTCTAGGTACGCTTCGACCGGGTGGGTCCCGACTGTCGGGCACTTCCTTGCGTGCGAAGATGTATCTGGTGGGTCCCAGCAGTCAGGGGGCGAATCTTTTTTTTGCCCGTAATATGGACGCACTTCCTTGCGTGCGAAGATGTAGCTTGTGGGTCCCAGCAGTCAGGGGGCGAATCATTTTTTTGCCCGTAATATGGAAACACTTCCTTGCGTGCGAAGATGTAGCTGGTGGGTCCGAGTAGTCAGGGGGAAGGTTTTTTTTTTTTGCGAAATACGGTGGCCCGTCCAGTGGGTCCCTGCTGTCAAGTGGAGGAATCATTATTTTCCGCGTAATAAGGAGGCACTTCCTTGCTGCGGCCGTGGACCTAGCTGTCAGCATCTCCACGTACAGTACTCTTCCGATGGAAGTTGGTCGTTGACCACATTGACCATGCCGCGCCGAGAGCACCAAGGCGGTTGACGATGACGATGCCTAGGAAGGGGACGACGCGGAGCCGGGGAAGACGCGGCAGTGGATGCCCACGCGGAGAGGAGTATGAGGGTTCACTGGTTCGGCTGCGGTGTGAGCATGTCGTCGCCGCAGGGCCTGGCCAGCGGTGGGAGTGGTAGGGGGAGGTGAGGCCTCCGCGGCAGCACATCCGGCCACGGGAGGCAGGAGCAGGCGGCACGACCGGCGCTGCTTTGGGCGGCTGGAGCAAGAAGACCAGAGGTTGAAGAATCACAACGGGCGTTGGATGGGCATCGTACGGTCAGTGCAGCTAGAATCGTTCATATTGACTAAGTTGACAAAGCCCTTCGTCTGCGTCAACTTAGTAGGCCCACAAGTCAGCCTCCCATATGGTGGGTCCCAGCTAGCAGGGGGAGTATTCATTTTTTGGGCGGCTGAAGGTAGAATATCCAAGATTGAAGAAGAAGCACGACATCCGTTGGATAGACATCCAACGGACACTGCTGCTAGAACCGTGTGTTGGCTATAAGTTGACAAAGCCTTGCATACGCATCAACTTAGTAGGCCCACAAGTGTGTGGCAGAGAACTTATAGCCAATTTGCGATTTGTAAGAATGCACATCACATTTTTGAGTTCTAAAGGAATTTACTATAGCCCATTTACAGTTTGTTAAAAGTACAACCCATTTTCTAGCTAGGACAACGATTAATAATTTCAACCAACCGTTCAAAACAGAATTCAATAAAATTTTCCCACATTTTGATAGGATCCAAAATATTTTTGTACTGAAATTTCTAGTCAGATTAAATAGTATTTCAATATAAATTTGTATTACGTAAAAATCCAACGAAACATTGCGCGTGCAACAATTAATGAAATTAAAATTTTCAAAATCCGAAAGTAATATTTTATAAACTAGTTACGTGTTTGGTGCATTTTTTTATAGTTACTGCCCAATTTTTATAATTAAATCCCATTTATTATTTCTTAAAGCCCATTTTCTTGTTAAGCCTAATGCATCCCTCCTAGGAAAGATTTGCAGCCCAGCGGGGCGGAGAATAACAAGTTGACTCGGATTGTGTACAACTGCCGGCCCAGTTAGATTGCTGATGTTGAAAAAAAAGACCTGTGTAGTACAGTACAACCTTACATGGCTACTCAGCCCACATTTAGCGACATCGGAAAGGCCCAAAAAAGGCTTTTGTACAACTTTTTGAAGTCACTGAGCTCAATTAATAACTTAAGAAAAAAGTTAGAGTACAGTGGAACCTAATTAAAAGCTGTCACGAGCGAAGAAATAATTCAACGGGTCCCACTTGTGCGTGTGTGCGTATGTGTGTGTGTGTGAGAGAGAGAGAGACCCATCGGTCGATGCTCATAAATACATCTTTCAGCCATATGCACTGATGATGCTCGGTAAAAACTTATATAGTTGACACAATCATATAGAACATCATAGCACACTGAACTTGCATACAAAAAATTCACGTAGGCGGCACAATCAGGGTGGAAGCAGTGGATCGCTACGGGTAGGGATATGTTGAAACCAACGAACTCGTACAGTGTCTTTATCAATGACGGGGAAATATCTTGAATGTTGTGCAAAGAAAACAGACAGACAACACAATATATAAGTTCTGCTAGAACATTAAGTTGACGTACATCCCTTTCTAAAAAAAGTTTAAGTAAAAAAATAGAACAGGTCATCTGACAAGATTCAGTTGTTACCTCAAATTAGAGCACATCCAGGCAGCCAGCCCTGCCTCTTCTCCCAAAGAACCAGTGGCCTCCGCCGCGCGATGGAGTAGGCCCTATGCCATCCATCGTTCCGAGCAGCACGGGGAAAGTCTGACGTTCACTCATGTAATGGACGTCGTCCACGGACCAGGGCACCCGCGGCGGCGGCAGGACTTCGATTGAACGAGACCACTTCTTCGACATGCACGAACACTCGATACAGGTACATCCCTAACTTGGTCCACGGCGGCCTTGGTGGCGAAGAATAGTACAACCCCAGTTCCTGCACCTGTATCTCAACACCAATCACCTTCGGTATGGTGGACGGCTTCTTCATCCATTCCATAACCGTCAGAGTCCAGCTGTCTGGATGAACAAACATACTTACGAGCTCACCTCCAAGGTCGTTGATAAGCTCATTCATGGAATCGTTGTTCCAAGCACGTCGAGGCATGCCGTGGAAGGTAATCTTTGTTAAAAACTTAAGATCAGAGGGCACCGAGCCCCATCCTAGGTGCCATCAATCAAAGCTCACCAGCGAGCTATCGCAGAACAAATGCCGGAAGATTCAAACACACGACTGCAGTCAAAAGTTGTCCGGAACCTGACGAAGAAATCCGGCGGTGGCGGACAGACTTCGATGAGCAAGTCACTTATTTGGATGTCGTGCGCAATTCCAAGAGCTTTGACAAGCTCGTACGGCAAGACGGGAGGCCGGTAGCCGTTGATGGTTACCATCAGCACTTTGCCGGCAAACTAGTCGTCAAGCGCCGCCATGCCACTGTTGAGCGACAGCAAGCAGCGCCCGAAGGCCGGACGGACCTCAGGATCTCCGGCTCGAGGATCCGCGTTAACCGGTGACATGATAGTGCGCTTGAGTACAGGGAGTACAGGAGGGGGATTTGGGGGAACTGGAGTAGGAATCGAGATTCCACAGGTGGGGGAGGGGCAGTTGATTGGGGATGAAAAGGTAGCATGAATTTCGAACACGCGCCAATATACTCTCGACGCGCAAGCGCATGAAAGCACCGGTGGCGCCCACATGTCGGCCTAAGAGTCCCTATTCTTTCTTTTTTTGAGAGCACGACCTTTTTTTCAGGATCTTTTGAGACCGGTCTGAGAGTCATAATTGACATATTTGGCATTGCGTTACTACTCGGCCCATATTCAAGGACACCTCACTGGCCCAAACAAGTGTACATCATCGAAAAGACACTAAGCTCAAATTATAACTTGAAAAAGGAGATATACTCTGAACACCGAGAATGGTGATGCCCTCATTTAGCCCACCAATAGTTCGAGACAATAAACAATTCGAAACAACGATATATACAACATTCAAACACTAACTAGTGACTACTACTGACATAAACAGCAAGACATGATAGTTCATTAGAAGTCTTGCTACACCACCAAAACGCACCCATCTGCAACGCTTAGACTCTCGTGATCCAGATGAAAATGACATTCTAAATAGAGGCAACTATTACATAGTAAGAGTGGCATAGACGAGGATGACCAAATGACAAGGAATATGCATAACAAAAGAGAGAACTACCCATCCAGAACAAGCAGCAAATACAACAAGTCATTCGAAGAGGGATGATCCAACACCATAATAAATTGCAGCCCCGGTTCAGCTACCAGTGATCCGGAGACACCAGTACTCCACCCTTTCGACGCAACAGCCCAATTACCTACCAACCTGAAGGCTTGAACCACATCACTGCCTGTCGGACTCGACACATCCAAGGATCAAAGTTAATCCATATGCCTTTGTCATTCTCACCTTCTTCTGGCTGCAGGCTGTATCATTGACAATCAGGGGAGTTTGCTCCTGAACTCCCAGGGCTCACCATGTAGACACAATTTTCCATAGCAAACAGAGCCTCTCTGCCATCAAGGTCCTTGCCAACGGTGATCTCCTGGTTAATCGGATAATTGAGTCCGAGAAACAAAGAGTATGAACCAAGGTTGTTTACCCGCCTCCAACTCAAAAATCATGCAGGCCCCAACAAGCTGGTATCCTGCTCATAGACGTAATAGCCACTGTCCAGATACTCACATATTTCACGGTGCTTGCATACAGTGGGGTTTTTGCAATATAACTTTTCCGGCTCATGTGTCTGAATGATCATCAGTCTTTTGCCATCCTCTGATCGAGCGAGGAACCAGTTGTGCTTCCCTGTTTTTGGCAAAGGTGATGTGATTACAAAGGGCAGTAACTGTAGGGACACTGCGTCATATCAAAAAGGACAGGCATTGTTAATGTAAGATCAAAATTGTTCAGAGTATGAGTAGGATAATGCAAGAAACAACATTGATATGTCCCTGTTGGAGCTGGGAGGAAAATACAAGGAAATGTATACTGGGTTCGAAAATATAGAAGTGCCATGCATGGTTATACTCATGTTATCTCACAATCGATTCTTCACAGGAAACTACCATGTCATGCATGTTATGTAGTCATGTTCTGTCTTCACAAAAAAATTCTTCAAGGAAACTAGCAGACCATGCATTTGTAGCGACCTGACCCAAAATCGGTCTAGTATCTCGTTCATACCATCCCAAGATCATCTTTGGTACTCAAAGTACATCGATGAAATAATCAAAGTTCAATCACACCTGAATTTATTACACGGTTCTCATATAGAGTCTTTATTACAAGAGAACAAATTCGGCCGAAGGCCAACTCATGAGAAATAAACTAGTAAAACTGCGGAAGCGTAGAAGAATAGTGAGTCCATCCGACTCCAAAGGGCAATCGCCAAGCGCGGATCGTAGCCTCAATCTGATCGAATACTAAATGCGCAACATAAGGCGTTGCAGCCGTGTAGGTCAACATTTTGAATATCTTTGGCAAGCCATGAAGAGAGAATAACAATAATAAAATTACTAACACTATATGCATTTTGGCTGTGGGGCTCTAAGTTTCATCATTTTGCGAAAAGCCAATTTTTCCCTACTACAGTGGACTTGCTTGCAAATACTACAAAATTGTTGGTAGTTATTGAGATGGTTCCGCCAACCAATGTCTCATTCCCAAATTATTAAGTCTTAACCCCTCAATTAATTTATTAATAAAATACAATGTTGAGATTTCCGAATACTTCCAAGTTCCAGAGGCTCAAATTGTCCGTAACCGGGGACACGGCTAATTGATTAGAGCTTTAACTCTGCAGAGGTTTGCGCACTTTACCCGCAAGAATCATTCCCTCCTTTTAAGTCTTCGCACTTCATGGTGTTTGAAGGCGGGATGATAAACAGGGTCTTCGAAGAGTTCTTCGCCCTTGCGGTGCCCATCAATCCTACCGTTCTTCTACATCTCGTAGTATCGTCCGGCCAGCGTCACAACTAGGGTTGACCAAGCGAGCCCATAATGGCTTGCGGCTGCAGGTAAGCTTTCGGTCAATGGGGCATCCATCCGTCTCTTCGTGGCTGGGTGAAGCTTTCCGCAAGATGTCATGGCACTTCTCCATGCATCCCGCCAACCACTGGGTTCTCGGGATGCCCGTCAACCGTCCTCCACCCAGTGAGTGAATTTCAAGTCCATCTTGAGCTTGAAGTTCATGGGGTTGTCATCATCTTGACTCTCACATCTTTCTTATGAATTCACTCAACCAATCCCGTCTACGAGCATAGCAAAATAAACTACTTCGTCCCGGGTTATGGTAACAAGGGGGAATTGGTTCATCCTACCACATGATACTACTCAAGAACATAACTTCAAAATTTCACCTACTGCATGCATGGTGGGGAGGTATAATTCTAATGCAACAAAAATCATAGGTATTGAAAGTATGATCAATGACTTGCCTTGCTGACGATCTTCGTAAGCTAAGGACTCGTAGTAGCAAGCTTCGCACTCCGGAAATTCTACCGAGACAAACAATAATCACAATAAGCATATAGCATATGATCACTTAACACAATAGCATAGTAACATAACACACCAAAACAAACGAATCAAAACCCAAAGGAAAACTTGAAGAAATCCAACTCAAAGTTTTCCTACTTCAAACAACAACTAAAAATAGTTTTTCATAACAAAATTTTTCTTAACATAACCTAACCATGGGTTTATGTTAACTTAACAGAAAAGAATGCATTAAGCAACTAGGAGCAAAAGAATCAATTTAAAAGCTATTATAAAACTCCTATTAGGTCTAAAGCAATTTAAAAGCTATTATAAAACTCCTATTAGGCCTAAAGCTATTATAAAGTGACAGAAACTAACCTAGAATAATCAATCACATGTGAAAAATAAATTTATTTACTAATTAAAATAATAGGAAAACAGTAGCTAGTTAATTAATTAAGAATAGCATGATTCTGCTTAGAAACTACTTTTTATTAATCCTAAAATGCCCAAATAAATTCCTACGGTTAAGTAATGTCAGAACAAAGTTGTGACAAAAAGAATCACTAAAAATAATTTTCCTAACTCATTTTATAGCAGATATACTATTCTGTCTAAATCTAAATTAAAGCCATTCTAAATAATTTTAACATAGCTAATTATATTTTCTACAGAAACTATAAGAAATTTTCAAACCAACAAAAAAGAATCACTTAAAAATATTAAGTAGATTAAAAGATATGAATTTTTCAATCTGAAACTATTACATTAAAACAGAAAACGAAAATAAAAGAAAAATGGCCTAATGGGCTAACTAGCATACATGCGTAATATAACTAAACGGGCCTAGGGTTTAAGCGAATCGGGCGGCTCAAATAAAACCTAACTAAACAAAATAAACCGGAATAAAACCGGTTCACTAACTAACCTAATAAAACCATACCCCTTGAGAGGATCTAATCTCGCCGTAGAACATAGATCGGACGGCGGGGAGAGGTCCGTGAGTTACCGGTCGGCGGCGGCGACGACGGCTCGGCGGCGAGTGCTCGGCGTCTCCGGTGGTCGAGGCGTCGGCGGAGTGCTCGGCGAGTGCGGACGGGCGCGAGGTGGGTCTGGTGGAGTCGATGGGGCTCGGGAGTGACCGGGCGACGGCGACGAGGTTAATGGCGGCGGCGGCGTTCGGCTACTCCGGCGAGTGCGTGCGGAGGGAGGAAGAGGTCGGGCGAGGGGGAGAGGGGGGCGGGTGGGTTTATATAGGCGGGGGTGCGACTTGGGCGAGGCAAGCCGGCGGCGGATCACGGCGAATCCGGATCCCGGGATCCGGTGGCGGCGGCGCGGGCGAGTGGCGTGGGCGTGAGGAAGAGGGAGGTGGGGGTCCACCGTCGGTGAGAGAGGGAGGGGGGCTCGGCGGTCGACCGACGCGAGACCAGTTCGAGCGCGAGGTGGGTCGGTGGCTCGCTGGGCGGCTCGGCCGCTGGTGGGCAGCTGGGCTGCTGGCCATGGGTTGCCTCGGCTGGCTGGGCGATGCTTTGGTGGCGCCTGAGGTCTTTTTTTCTTTTTCCATTTTTCTGAAAAATTAAAAACAGAGAGAAATATAAATATTTATATAATACATATATATATCAAAATGATCAGGGGAATATTCCCTATCATTTGAACATTTTTCCAGGGGCAAAATCCAAACTTTATAAAAATTCATTTTTTTCAAAATTCAAATAAAACTCAAATTTGAATTCAAAACTTTTGGCAATGTTTTTTCCTCTGATATTTTTGGAGTGTCATGTTTACTCCTCTCATACTTTTTCTCAAGTATTTATCAGGCATAGTTTTGAAATAATTTCCACTTGCCAAAATTTGAATTCAAACTCCAAAACTTCTGAAACTTCAAATGCCACTCAAATTCAAACAGAATGCATAGATGCTTAGCTATAATTGTAAAACATTCCAAATGGGAAATTTGGGATGTTACAGCATTGTTATATACTCATGTTCTGTGGGCAAAATTTTTGTGAGCATATTATTCTAGCTATTTATTGCTGAAGGGCGAACATAAGTATGTACACATGGTAAGCATTACAGGATTTCACTACTTCAAAATATAGAGTTCTCCATATGCACATTTGCTTCCCAAATGTATGGTTAGATGAAATCAATAGTGTGATGCATGTTTCTACATCATGAAAATGAGGAAACTAACATGGCCATTGATACACACTCATATTTAGTAGTATATAGATTACTATAAAATAAGGAGAATATCAATATCTTCCTAACAGTTTGATTATTGAGGAGTACAAATTGGTTGTAATGACATGGTCACAATCGCATGAATTAACTCACTCCAAATATAGCTGATTTACGTTGTCTCTAATACATTGCCATAGTTCTACTCAAATTCTGCTCAAACAGGGATATGTCAATCATCACAAAAAGTTCAAACAGTGTCATGGCGTCATCATTAACATTAGACGGAAACAACTTACACACGTCGTCCCAGCAATACGTGGTGCCATCTGCTTTGTCGATCGCGTAGATGATGCCATTGTGTTTAATAGCATCACAGAAGTGTGTATCAGCTTTGACGACGATCCACTGTGAGCTGAGCTGTCTCCAGCTAAAGAAGGCACCGGCGAAAAGATAGGCGAGTCCCTTGTTGAACAACGCAATTAGCTTGAAGTCTGCGTAATCCCCATGTCGTGTGGGCACTTGGCAGATTACAATCTTCTGCAAAACAAGGTGCGTCCAACTAACGACGTAATATAGATGACTTTGACCGCGAAGGTAAAACTCTATATCATCCAACGAAGGAAGGATAATCTCATGGGAGGTCTGGAAGTTCACAGGAACCAACTTTTCCCCATCTTCTCTGACGGTAGCCATCCAGTAGGAGTTCATGCCGACCCAGTACATACCTGCAAGAAGTTTCGGGCGATGGTGATCGGATCGAAGTCGAGGGAAATGATGTACGGTGACCCACTACATACGGCTAATGGAGGTCAAAAGTCGAGGGGCATCATGTACACCTCTGTATCATGGTGAGCAAATCTCGCAAGACTAGATAACAGCAAGCAGGGTGTCTTGAAAAGCTTAGGCCTAGCTTCAACGATAGCCGTGTGCATGCCCCTTAAGCATGCAGTCAGCCGCAGGGCACTCAACATATCAATACACAAACAACAAAGGTCGAGGACGTCATTGGGGAGATTGCTCCAATCGCGGCTCATATGGATGATGCGCGGTTCGCGTTCGGCCATGGTGGAGTTTGGAAGGTGGGGTTTTGGGGGGCTTAATTTACTGGGGAGAAGGCTCTCGGTGCTGGAGCAGCTAGTGAGGGAATAGTGGTACTGGGGGAGGCGAGGGTACGAGGGGGCACAATGACATGATGAAGAGTGACCTTAGGATCTCCGGCGAGACGGAGATGGAGATGGAGATGGAGTGGTGCTAGGGGAGAGGGAGACGAGGCGAGGCATGCTATACAGCGGCGGTGACAGTGCCTGCACAGTGCACAAGGTAAGGCTGACTTTGGTAACCCGGACACGCCGCTTGGACTGGTGTCACCTCGGGCACAGGGTCTTGTCACTTCACTGTGAGGACTGGATGAATAATAGTATTTTGACCATCAAGTGTACCACAGTTGTACTGCAACTACTAGTAGGAGTAGTAGGAACATGAGTAGTACTCCCGTGCTAGCATGCCTCTGGGTTCACATCATCCTCCAGGTATCATCCATATTGCGAGCAGAACCAAATTCTCGTGCATGCGGAAGCGCGAAGAAGGACTTCTCTTTTTTGAGGATAACCGCATATCCCGTAACCGTAGTAGGAACATGAGTAGTACTCCTTCCGGTCCTCTTTTGTGTGTGCATAACTTTTGTTAGTATTTCTTTAATTAGTGTGTGTATATACCCTTTTGCATGCGCCCATTTCCCTCCATGCCCCGCATTCACAGCATTAATTAGCGTACGCATGAGCAGCTGCAGTCAGACTCCAGCCAATAAACTGCAGCATGCAAGTGGGCCATTCTGTGCGCGTGGGAGAGAGAAAAGGCAACCGAAGAGCCCGTCCAATCCATTGCATGCAGCACTCAAACCACCGCAACTCTCCTCATGTATGCACATAACTTCTCCCATTTACTTCTCCATCGGGAACCGAGTTTCCTCGTTTTCTTCACTACTCCTTGATCTTCATTTGCATCCAAACCACACTGCATTCACATTGTTTTAACCTCTTCACATCCTCCTGGAGTAATTCCGAAGCCCCTATAAATAATCATCTTCTTCAGTTAGACTAGCCATCTAATCCTAATTCTCCAAACCATAGACCTCCGGTCCAGCGGTTCCAAATGGCGAAAGAGATCAAGATGCAGGTTTTTAGCGTCCAACATGTCCTCGTCGAAGGCTCGTTGAGCATAGTTGCCACAGTCACCAACCACCCAAGGGTTGTTCGGAAGTGGATTAACAATGTATCCAACTCCCTCCAAAAGGTGGAGATGAATGTCATCGGTCTCGACGCAGAGTACAGAGCGTGCCACTGGGAAGATCCAACGCGCCGCTGTGATACGTCTCCAACGTATCTATAATTTTTTATTGCTCCATGCTACTTTATCTACTATTTTAGGAAATATTGGGCTTTATTTTCCACTTTTATATTAATTTTGGGACTAACCTATTAACCGGAGGCCCAGTCCAGATTTGCTGTTTTATGCCTATTTCAGTGTTTCGAGGAAAAGGAATATCAGACGGAGTCGAAACGGAACGAAGTCAACTGGAGAAGTTATTTTTAGAAGGAAAGCCACACGATGGACTTGGAGTGCACGTCAGGAAACAGGGGAGGTTCTCACGAGGGTGGGGGCGCGCCTCACCTCGTGCCCCCCCGCCGGTCCACAGTACTCCTTTCACCCATATATACCTACGTACCCTAAAACTTCCAGAACAGAAGATAGATCAGGAGTTCCGCCGCCGCAAGCCTCTGTAGCCACCAAAAACCTCTCGGGAGCCCGTTCCGGCACCCTGCCGGAGGGGGAATCCATCATCGATGGCCATCTTCATCATCCCGGCGCTCTCCATGACGAGGAGGGAGTAGTTCACCCTCGGGGCTGAGGGTATGTACCAGTAGCTATGTGTTTGATCTCTCTCTATCTCTCTCTCGTGTTCTCTCTCGTGTTCCCTCTATGGCACGATCTTGATGTATCCCGAGCTTTGCTATTGTAGTTGGATCTTATGATGTTTCTCCCCCTCTACTCTCTTGTGATGAATTGAGTTTCCCCTTAGAAGTTATCTTATCGGATTGATTCTTTTATGAGAACACTTGATGTATGTCTTGCCGTGTTTATCTATGGTGACAATGGGATATCATGTGCCACTTGATGTATGTTTTGGTGACCAATTTGCGGGTTCCGCCCATGAACCTATGCATAGGGGTTGGCACAAGTTCTTGACTCTCCGGTAGAAACTTTGGGGCACTCTTTGAAGTACTTTGTGTTGGTTGGATGAATCTGAGATTGTGTGATGCATATCGTATAATCATGCCCACGGATACTTGAGGTGACAATGGAGTATCTAGGTGACATTAGGGTTTTGGTTGATTTGTGTCCTAAGGTGTTATTCTAGTACGAATTCTTTTATAGATTGATCCAAAAGAATAGCTTTGAGGTGGTTTCGTACCCTACCATAATCTCTATGTTTGTTCTCCGCTATTAGTGGCTTTCGAGTGACTCTTTGTTGCATGTTGAGGGCTCGTTATATGATCTATCTATGTTATTATTGTTGAGAGAACTTGCACTAGTGAAAGTATGAACCCTAGGCCTTGTTTCCTATCATTGCAATACCGTTTACGCTCACTTTTATCGCTTGCTACCTTGCTATTTTTATATTTTCAGATTACCAAAACCTTTATCTACTATCCATATTGCACTTGTATCACCATCTCTTCGCCGAACTAGTGCACCTATACAATTTACCATTGTATTGGGTGTGTTGGGGACACAAAAGACTCTTTGATTATTTGGTTGCAGGGTTGCTTGAGAGAGACCATCTTCATCCTACGCCATCCATGGATTGATAAACCTTAGGTGATCCACTTGAGGGAAATTTGCTACTGTCCTACAAACCTCTGCACTTGGAGGCCCAACAACATCTACAAGAAGAAGTTTGCGTAGTAGACATCACGCTGTCCTTCAACTATGCCTCGAAGATGATGTTTTGGTGTACCACATCATACACGCGCCCTCCATACCAGGTGAGCTTCACGTTTTCTTGTCTCGGGAAGACATATACTTCCATGGGGTAGCCATCGCAGGGGACAAACAGAAGTTGGAGCCGTACAACCTTGATTTGAAAAGCATCGCTGGCCTACAAACCAAAATAAAAATTCCTGTAGAAGATTGTGATAAACCAACACCATCCCTATTCGATGTACCAAATTTTGTGCTCGGAACAAATCTTCAGAAGGGTGATGAGACGCTAGCATTAAGGTCGTCTAGATGGGAAAATTATCACTTGATGTACGAGGGGATAAAATATGCTGCCCTCGATGCCCTTGTGAGTTTCGTGATAGCTGCAAGGACCAGAGAGCTTGTTGCGAAGCTGTCTCCCACAGAAAATGAGAAGAAGAAGAAGAAGAAGAAGAAGAAGAAGAAGAAGAAGAAGAAGAAGAAGAAGAAGAAGAAGAAGAAGAAGAAGAAGATGCTCCACCAGCAGTAGGGCATTATGGATGGGTGAACTATTTCCTCTCTTGTAAAACAATATTCCCTCTCTATGTATATTGATATATATGGACTATTTCGATGGTGTGCTTGTCTTTGGAACAAGTAGTAGCGTGGGTCCGCTTGACTATAAGGAACTATTTATCCACCTAGCTTTCTCTACTACTCCTTCCAGTGATTGGTATGCAATGCATGTGTCCGTAGACATGACAACTTGTCCAGGGAAGTTCAACTATGGCGACCATCACGTTTCATCCACTGCACTCGCGATTCCCACGACGCCGCTCCAACACACGACACCACGTCCCCTGATGTGCGCCTCACCCCTCTCGGCTGCACCGCCCCTCTGCCTTTATGTGCATGACATGTGGGCCAACTGAAATGCGGCGAGCATCAAGTTTCTACTGCAGCCACACGCGATTCCCACGACGCCGCTCGAACCCATGACACCACACGTCCCCTGACCTGCGGGTCACCCCTCTCGGCCCAACTACCCCTCTGCCTTTGGGAGCATTACACGTGGACCAGCCACCTATCGGGTCCACATGTTTTTTATTCAAAGGCAGGTGTCGTAAGGCGCTGAAGCTCAGACTCGAGGGCCCCGAGAGGTAGATGTAACTGTTGCGCCAGGCCTTGTTGTGCTACCGCTGCACGAACTCGTGGCGAACTCGAGATTTGTTTCTTTACTATACATGCACGCAACGATTTACTGGACATTGTAATCTCAACATGTGATGGGGAGCTCTAAATTTGAATTTGAAACTTAAAAAACGAAAAAATTCAAAACAAATAAACTGGGAGAGAGGGAGCATACCGTTGGATGTGTTCCATATGAAACAAGTCCCATGGTTTGTCACCGCAAAGATGCGGCACAGCGTCTTCGTACTCATACGGCAACAAATCGGCCGTAGACAGCATCGTCCACTTTTGACCGCCATGTGCAAGGTTCATGCTATCTTCTTCAATCTCACCGTGGTTCCATCGTACCAATTTAGGCGGTGGCCTGTTGCATGGCTGATCCCAATGTTGGATAAATGTTCTACGGGAACAGTGTCACCGTTGTAAATGTTGTGCAAATTGATGTTGGTACCCTCCCGTACATATGCAAGCCAATCTCCACTCGCACCGAGCCTAACCTGTGAAATAGTGGGCAGGGGGAGAATTAGGAAATGGACAGGAAGTAGTCTTTAGAATGCACTTACTAGGTGATCAAACTCATCTTACCTGCTCATCAGACAATATCCGAGTGCCCCTCAACGTCGACATCTCAAGGGGCGTCAACTTGCAACTATGGCCACGCCACGCTGGAGAGACCCCCAAGGAAACATCCTCGTGCGTTGCACAGAACATCAAGATGCATTTGTATGAGTAGTTTATCTTGTGAGAGAAAAGGATGAGTGAGGGAAGGCCTTATTTGCAAATGTGGAGAGGGGTGTAGGTTTCTTTTTGCAAAATTGCCATAGTTTTCTTCCTATACATCATATATAAATCGGACGACCTATAATAAAGCAGAGTTGGTGATGATGGTGTGCCTGCCATCTTGCAATATGGGTTGTCCGATCTATATCTAACGAATAGGAAGGAAACCATGACAATTTACACGCACTCCTCTCCACATTTGCAGATAAGGCCTTCCTTCCTTCAGCCTTTTCTCCCACAAGATCTTGATGTTCCGTGCAACACACGGCCATCTTGCTAGTATAAGAGGGGTGTGGGTATTTTTTTGCAAAATTGCCATAGTTTCCTTCCTATCCGTCAGATATAAATTGGATGACCTATACTACAGGATGGCTGGCACACCATCATCAACAACTCTGTTTTTTTATAAGTAGAGTAGAGATAGAGATAGAGACTACTACTACCAATGTGCTGGCCCGTGCGTTGCAATGGATCCAAAGTAGTAGAATAATCCTTGTTCACGGGCTTGAAGTATAAACACTCTAGTTTTGATATAGATATATCAGTAAAACTAAATCATGCTTCACTCAAAATATATTCCTCGGGCTGTTTTGATGGTTTGAAGATAACATGTTTTAAAAAAATTGGAGCTATTTTTTATTAACATTTTGTAGCATGGCACGACATTCGGTGCACCTAATCGTCTGAAAAGAAAATTGAAGTTTGGGTCGGTGGCACACCCTGCGGCAAGATGCTCGTGTGGCCTTCTTGTATAACAAGCAAGATGCCCGTGCATTGCAGGGAACATCAAGATGCATTTTTTTACAAAACACCTATTGTGATTGACACTTGCAGGAGTAATCCCATGTGTAAAATCTAATGATATCTCGAGAATTTTATCGGAAAAATGGTAGCTTTGGAACAAGTTTTCTCTCGTACTGCTCCTTGTAGTGAGCGGTATGCAATGCATGTGTCAGGAGACATGACAGCTTGTCCATGGTAGTTGAACCACGGCGACCATCATGTTTCTTGTTTCTACCTCTGCCACACCCACACGCGATTCCCACGACGCCGCTCAAACCCATGGCACGACGTCCCCCGATGTGCGCCTCATCCCTCTCGGCCCCACCGCTCCTCTCCCTTTGTGTGCATGACATGCGGGCCAGCTGAACTGCGGTGACCATCAACTTTCTACCACAGCCACACCCGATTGGACGCGGTTTGCCTGCTCCGATCCATACTCCCGCACCATCGAATTTTCATCCAGCGGCTGTGACACATTTCGTCCCGGGCATCAATCCTTAGTTGGAGTACTTCTGTACTACAGGTAGTACCCGCCGGTGCGGCCATCTATGCCTCGTAACGCCTCGACGCCCAGCTGTGGCACCCTCGCCACGGCCATGCCACCACCGGCCGGTTCATCTCGAACGAGTGACTCGCGAACCATGCCACCAACATGATAATGACATGTGGGCCAGCCGCATTTAAGGTCTGCATGTCATTGACTCATAGGTCGGTGCACTAAGCCACTGAAGCTCGGTCCTGTGGGCCCCGAGAGGGAAATGTGCCCGCACGTTGCGACAGATAGGAAGGCCTTGTGGTGCTCCCGCAGTACGAGCTCGTGCCAAACACGGATGAGATTTGGTAACCAACTAGTAAGCTACACGTGCATTGCACGCATGAGATTTGGTAACCAAATCTCTACTCTCTATATCTATATCTATCTATATCTATATCTAGATCTATATCTATATATATATATATATATATATATATATATATATATATATATATATATATATATATATATATATATATATATATATATATATATATATCTATATCTATACTCTTATAAAAAACAGAGTTGGTGATGATGGTTTGCCTGCCATCCTGCAATATAGGCCGTCTGATCTATATCTGGCGGATATGAAGGAAACTATGAAAATTTTGCAAAAACATGCCCACACCCCTCTCCACATTTGCAAATAAGGCCTTCTCTTGTTCATCCTTTTCTCCCACAACATAAACTACTCATACAAATGCATCTTGATTTTCCATGCAACGCATGGGCGTCTTGCTAGTTATGAATAAATAACACTCAATCAACGAGCCCCATCAGACACCAAATTTCTTGGCTTCCGTGCTACAGCTAGATCTTCCCCTCGTTTCTGTTTTCCAACCCGGCGGCGGGCGGGGTGCGGTTTGCCAATGGTCGGTTTTCTCAACAGCGGTCCCACATGAAAGTGAAAATGCTAGGCAACACGCCTTCCCTAGCTATGTGGCGTGCTGGACGGGCCGTGGAGTACTCCCGATTCCCGGGCGTGTGGGGGTGCGACACAAACGCGGCAGGCCTTTTCCTTTTACTGGCAACGTGCCCATGCATTGCAATGGATCCAAAGTAGTAGAATAGTAGTACTTGTACACAAACTTGAAAGAAATCACTCTTGTTTGATATACTCCTAATATATTACTTTTTACTCAAAATATATTTCTCAGGGTGTTTTGATGAGGTGAGGGAGGGATGTGGTTGCTTTCAAGATAATAAGGGGTTTTCTGCAAATTGGAGCAGAGAAGTGGGCTATTGTTGCAAAAATGCCACAACTTACCTCACAGCCGTGAGATGCAGATCTAATGGTCAGAAACGACGGATGGCAGACACACCACCATCACCAACTGAGTCTTTTATAGGAGTAGGAGTAGAGAAAAATGTATAAATTGTAACATTTGGTTCTGCTCCTTGGCACAATCGATAGATAGAAATAACGATTGGAAACGCTAGGGCGGGGCTATTTCCGCCAGATAAGCAGGGTACATAGTAGCTAGGTTGGCGCATCGTCCATTTGGTCACATGCAGTCCGACATGTTCTAGTGTTTCTAGCAAGATGGCCGTGCATTGCATGAAGTTGACGGAAAAGGTAAGCACAACTTATAAATTGACGGATGGAGTACTAGTTACAGTGATGCATATAATTAAGCAAAGGGATCGCACATGTCGGTATTGACTGGAACGAGAATGCAATAGCACAATGAGAATTAAGGCCACGATGATGCAATCGCAGTGGTGGTTACAAGAGGCAAGAAGAAAGATGCATCCATGAACGTACGACCTCCTCCTCCTCAACTTAGTGCGCCCGGACACCGACCGACGGCTAAGGAGCGGCGGCTTTTGTGGCGAGGTCAAGGTGCTTCTCAGCAAAGGCATCCAAGGCTTCCAGCCGGTTGAGGAAGGCCAATGTCGTAGCGTCCTCAATGGCCTTGTAGATACCTATGTACACGATTTCCTCATACATGTGGATGTGTAGGTCGACGAATTCTTGCAGGGAGAGGCGCCTCGTGGTGAGCGCGACCTCCAGGTGGACATTCTTTGTGGCATCGGCGGGCAGTCGCAGGGCCACTAGTGCTTGAAAGAGGTTCCGGCCATGGAGGCCGATTAGGGTGGCAGGCAAGGAGGAGCCCGGGCGCATGGGCTGGAGGAGTATGGCGATGTCGTCCCCAAGCTTCTTGAGGACGCTGAACTTGGTGGTGGTGGCAACGATCATCTGGTCCAACTGACAGTCGTAGTTGGCATCGACGGCGGCCATCCACCAGCCGGCTGCGAACACCGTTTGGAGACGATCCTCGGCGCCATGCCACAGGCCGGTGTCGTGGACCATCTAGCACAGCCGCTTGCCGCTCGTGCGCATCGCTGCCATGGGTCTGGAGTGAGCACTTTTGCTCTTAGTGTAGGTGCTTAGGCAAATGCTTAGGTGCGTACGATGTGGTAGATGCATTGGAATGGAGGGGTGCCTTTATATGAGTGCAAACTGCGTTACATTCATATCGTGCAGCCTCTTTTCCCGGTCCTCCTCCCATTACTTCCCTCATTCATGCATGATGCTAATTGAAGGAGGATGCATCATTGGCCGTTCAACATTTCGGGAACCGCTACCGCTCCCTTATCTGCATTAAAGACGTATCAGGAACTGCGCCGCCCACTTTCAAATCTAATAGTACTGTGCCACCCGCTGCACGCCCGGCTGAACACGCCTCCTCGCCTCCATCAAACCCCTCCATTAAACCCGCATGCAAACTGAGAAACCTACTCCGGCCACACGTCCGTTCATGAGCGGGCCGGAATTAAACGCAACACCGGCCGAGCTCCTCCCGTCCGCCCTCAGTTTAAACTAGGCCAGACGCCGGCCAAGCTCCTACCGTTCGCCCTCTATTTAAACGAGGCCAGACAGACAGCAGGCAAGAATCGCACCCCTCCGCCGCTCCCCCATCTCCTCGTCCACCATTGTCTCCACTCTTCCGATGGCTTCCTAGGAGCCATTCTCCGGCATACTACCCGGCTGGGTGGCCCGCCGAGCCCTCCGGATACGGGCGAGGCCACTCGGTGATTCATCAACCTCGCTTTGCCCGACGGAGCCAGTTGCCGCCCCAATCCAACATGTGGTTCAGCCACTCACCGCTCCAGTTCAGCTCGATGAGGAGTGGCGAGTTGCTCCATGCCGTCACGGCAGCGAGCACGCCGGTACGAGCGTCGTCGCTGTCGCGTCGTACCGCGTCACCAGTGTCTGCGGTGGCCACGCCTCCCATGTATGTGGGCACGCCTCCCATGCCTGCGGCAATGCCATGCAGGCAGAGACAAAAGCCCGGTGTGTGGGGAGAGACGTCGGTGTCCAGCTTCTCTGTGTTCGCCGCCATCATCGAGGAGAAGTAGAACACGGGAGGCCGCCACCACTTTGGTCCCATGACAGCCACCGCCGAGGCGATGACTGCGCATTTAGGTGGTTTCTTTGCTACTTCGTCTCTTCGGAGGACCTTCATCGACCCCGCAAGTGTCTGCCGGACATGAGGAAGACAATGGGATCCGCGGGCGGCCATTTAGATTAGGTACTCCTCTCCTGCTGGCAGGAAATATTTGTTCTAAGAATGGATAAATTGGATGTGTCTATAACTAAAATAAGTCTAGATACATCCATTTCTAGGACAAGTATTTCCGGACGGAGGGGGTATTAATTATACCAAGAGAGCCGGATTAGCACTGCTTAGTTCATGTAAATGTAATGAAATCCATCATGTTTATATGAAGATCCGGCTTTTTTATACGAAATCCTGCATGCTTACATGAGAACAGTCCGTGTTTGCACGAATTTCATATGGTTGGTTAGAGTTGTGAAAATGTATGCTGTTGGCGTTTGATGTCGTCCTCCGCGGAAGGAAGTGGGAGGAAATTTGCCGGCTGCCGTTGGAGATGCTCTTATGCTGGAAATAATAGAGTCACATCCAAACCATTTGAGTTAATTGCGTGTATGATTCTCCCTCTATAAAAAGTTAATTGCATGTACAGTGTACACGTGACTTGCGGTGGTGGCTACAACAGTCTGAAAGATAAAAAGAAACAAGTCCATCCTTAGTCTTGTATTCTAAGTACTCTGTGGGTTCCATTGTCAGTACAGTAGGGAAAGAAGTATATATTAAATAAGTAATATATAATATAAAAATCTAAAGTTATAGACAGAATTCAAACTCAGGTCATTGCGTTGCGAGCATTCGGCGCTAACCAGTTCAGCACATTTTTGTTGTAGACCATGCTGGAGATATATCTCCATGTCTACTCTTATACTCCATCTGTTCCTAAATGTTTGTCTTTTTCAGATTTAAAATGGAGTACCACATACGGATGTGTATGTAGACATATTTTAGAGTGTAGATTCACTCATTTTGCACCGTATGTAGTCACTTGTTGAAATCTCTAAAAAGACAACTATTTAGGAACGGAGGGAGTAGAAAACAGAGTTGGTGATGATGGTGTGCGTGCCATCCTGCAATATAGGCCGTCGGATTTATATTTAACAGATAGGAAGGAAACTATCGCAATTTTGCAAAAAGATACCCACACCCCCTCTCCACGTTTGCAAATAAGGCCTTCCCTCGTTGATCCTTTTATCTACTCTTACTAGCAATGTGCCCGTGCATTGCAACGGATCCAAAATAGAATAATACATGTTCACAAACTTGAAAGAAAAACACTCTAGTTTGGTGTATATATCACTAAAAATATACTCGTATTAGGTTTCACTCAAAATATATTCCTGTGGCTGTTTTGATGAGGTGGCAGAGCGATGTGGTTGGTTTCAAGATACTAAGGGGCTTCTGCAAATTGGAGCAGAGAAGTGGGGTCTTGTTGCAGAAATACCACGACTTACATCATAGTCGTTAGATGCAGATGTGATGGTCAGAAATGATGGATGGCAGACGCACCATCATCACCAACTGAGTCTTTTATAGGAGTTATTAGAGATATAAACAGAGTTGTGGATGATGGTGTGCCTGCCATCCTGCAATATAGGTCGTCTGATTTATATCTGACGGATAGGAAGGAAACTATGGCAATTTTGCAAAAAGATACCGACACCCCTCTCCACATTTGCTAATAAGGCCTTCCCTCGTTCATCCTTTTCTCTCAGAAGATAAACTACTCATATAAATGCATCTTGATGTTCCGTGCAACACATGGGCATCTTGCTAGTCTCTCACAAGAAAAACTACTCATACAAATGCATCTTGATGTTCCGTGAAACGCACGGGCATCTACCTAGTTTATTTTAAAATAGTTACTGCGATAATTGGGTTCAAGTGATATATTATATGTCTGCCATGAATGATTTCAGATTCACTAGTAGTAACAAAGAAAAGGTTGTCTTGTTAATTAACAGAAAACAGGGTGAAAGCTATCACATGAGACCGGTGAAAACAACACACATTGAGTTCAGCGTCATCATCACTACAGCTATGTGCGTGCGAGAAGTCTACATATCGAGGGGGCTACGGAGAAAAAGACGTATCTCGTGTGTTTGAGCGAGGCACAGAGACACAATGTTTGAGAGAGAATACGATTGACAGATTAAGATCAGATCGAGTTGTCACCCTTCTGCTGTCATTGTTGGGGTTGGGGGTGGGGAAGGGGAGGGAGAGAAAGACGTATCAATAGTGTGCGCGGTAGGCACAGAGGCACAACTAGCGAGTGTGTGTGTGTGTATCTGTGTGTGTTTGAAATAGGAGTAGATAGATTACTATCAAGATCGAGGTGCCACCCTACTCCTTCGTGTCGGGTAGTGTGTGTGTGTGTGTGTGTTTGAGAGAGAAGCCAGTCGATAGATTAGTATCAAGATTGAGGTGTCACCCTACTCCTTCGGTGTCGGGAAGTGTGTGTGTGTGGGTGGGTGGGTGGGGGTGGGGGCAGTGACACTTACATTTCTCTACTCTTAAAAAAGCAGAGTTGGTGATGATGGTGTTCATGCCATCCTACAATATAGGCCATCCGATTTATATCTAATGGATAGGAAGGAAACTATGGCAATTTTGCAAAAGTATACCCACACCCCTCTCCACATTTGCAAATAAGGCATTCCCTGGTTCATCTTTTTCTCCCACAAGATAAGCTAATCATACAAATGCATCTTGATGTTTCGTGCAACGCATGGGCATCTTGCTAGTAGGGAGAAGGAGTTTGTGTGACCCATATCTATATTAAGGGATAGGTAGATAGCATGTGTGCGAGGCATACTTAAAGCATCACGGAGATAAACAAACGGTGTGCATGCAAGTGCCGGAAAAAATGAAGCGAGAAACAATGTCTACGCACGCGCGCGCGTGTGTGTGTGTGTGTGTGTGAGAGAGAGAGAGAGAGAGAGAGAGAGAGAGAGCGAGATCTCAAAACAAAAGGTGCTCTGCTGGAATCCCATTGTATGTATTCATATGGTTTCAGAACTCGAGTTAACCTTAGGCATATGTGTGATAGACATAATTATCCTTCGAGATATTAGTGACTGTGGGTGGGCAGAATTAAAGGGGTGGGCATGTTCGACAGAGAGAGCGTGTGTGTTTATGTGTGAGAGACCCGGAGGACAGGGTAGAAAGATGAATTCTAACCTTGACGGAGGGAGAGAAATACATGAAGTGCGCGTGTGTGATTCCGATGCCCACGGGGAAATGAGATATGTATGCGTGTGAGAGAGATTGCACAATTCATTCACGTATCACTATCTAGCGATCGTGGATGTGCATCGCTTGAACATAAATCAATATCTACTTCGTATCATGGCCAAAGGTACAATATCGATTCGACACTATAAAGATTGGACACTCACATATCACAATTTTTTCTATCTAAATAAACCTTTTCAATTGTGCATGCCAAAGTTACAATGATGTTTCTTCAAACAACCAATGTAGCTATCATGTACATGCACCATTGTTACTCTTGCATTCAAATTCATTAGTCTTGGATGATTTAAGGTTCTATTATGAACTAATATATGTAATATTCATATATGAATCAACAGGTTCGCAATTTTATTAAATGGAGGCTATGTAATCATATGAGGTAACACTTTTAAGTAGTGGACTACAATATCCATTTCTTTTGTGGGACTACAATATCCATTTCTTTTTGTGCGCCCCTACACTAACACGTCAATGCATTATGTTTAAAGTAAATAACCAATGGCACTAAATTATATATTTACACGAGAAATACATAGGCTGAGCGTTTGATCCCTTTTTTTGTGAACGCGCCTCTACACCCGTACGATTGGCCGCGCCCGTGTGAACGTCCAAGTTCTCGGCGAATCATCCCGAGTTATTGTCTTTTTTTCTGGGGTGGACTTCACACTAGTTATTAACTGCTGACGCGTGCCCCGTGTAAACAGTCTCGCATGACCTTCCCGCTAGCACGGGCCAAAATTAGTTGAAACTGGATGCGAACGATCCCGCGGGCGGCAAAATCTCCAGCCTCCTTCTAAAATTTCCGCCACCTAGTCTTTGTTGGGGAACGTAGTAATTTCAAAATTTTCCTACGCACACGCAAGATCATGGTGATGCATAGCAACGAGAGGGGAGAGTGTCTTCCATGTACCCTCGTACACCATAAGCGGAAGCGTTATGGCAACGCAGTTGATGTAGTCGTACGTCTTCACGATCCGACCGATCCAAGTACCGAACGCACGGCACCTCTGAGTTCAGCACACGTTCAGCTCGATGACGTCCCACGAACTCACGATCCAGCAGAGCTTCGAGGGAGAGTTCCGTCAGCACGACGGCGTGATGATGGTGATGATGATGCTACCGATGCAGGGCTTCGCCTAAGCACCGCTTCAATATGACCGAGGTGGATTATGGTGGAGGGGGCACCGCACATGGCTAAAAGATCTGTCGGATGTGGGGTTCTGACAAACCCTTAAGGTTCGAACACTGGGGTGCGGGCGAAGTGTTTCCCTCCTACCGATCTACGCTCTATCTCACTAAGATCTTGCAGACGAACTCTACGAACTCACAACACAGAAAAAGACATGGGGTTTATACTGGTTCGGGCCACTGTTGTGGTGTAATACCCCCTACTCCAGTGTGGTGGTGGTGGATTGCCTCTTGGGCTGATGATGAACAGTACAAGGGAAGAACAGCCTCCTGAGGTTGAGGTGTTCTTGTGCGTATGAACTTGTGGTGTGAGGAGTCGATGAACTGTTCTCTTCGTTCCACCTCGGTTCAGCTTTTTTCTACTGTGGTGGCTAGCTCTACTTATATAGGCCCTGGTCCTCTTCCTAAATGTTGAGCGGGAAGGGAGCCAACAATGGCGGGCAAATTTGAAGGGGGACAACTAGTACAAGCTATCCTGACAAAAGCGGTCTTCGCCTGCAAAAAGCCCTGGGATGACACCGTCTTGGGCTCCATGATGACCTCCGCCTTGCCGTCCTCCTGGTATTGGTCTTGTTGCACCAATATGGCAACCTTTGCCTGATGCCTCGGTACTCTTCGTCTGCGCTTGCCTCCTTAGCACCAAATAGGAAATGGGGACGTTGTGCACACTGGCACCCGCCTCGCGCCGTTCGTCATGGCTCACGTTACGAGTGCCTCGTGAGGTTTTCCCCGCCTTGATATCTCCGCTCCTCGTGAGCCTGCCTCGCTAGGAAGTCTTGCGTCGTCCGCCTCGCGAGGCTTGGACCCTCACGAAGGTCTTGGATGCCTTGTTGATGAAGATGGGTCATACAGCCCGCTGCATAGCCACGCCATGGGCCGCTGGAAGGCAAGTCTGGGGACCCCCATTCCCAGAACGCCGATAGTAGCCCCCGGGCCCAAGGCGCGCTTGGGCCTGGCTTCACGGCAAAGCCAAGGGTCAAGTTCGGAGCACCATGGGCCCCAAAAGCCTGCGGCCTTGGTCGACGCATGGCGGTTTATGGGACGTGGGCGTCTCCGCTTCCCCACGCTGCCTCGGCAACTTCCGCCCTGACAAAGGCTGGCGCAGGCAATTCTTTCCTTCATTGCTTCTTCCTTGCCTTGCTTGTGCTTGTTGTTTCCTGATGTTCGCTCCTGGTTGATCAGGCCGACACCTTCGGCGAAGAAGAGGAAGGAGGATTCGGCGGCCGTGCCTCCCTCCGCAGGGAAGGAAGCAGCAGCGCCCGTGTCTCCCCAGCTCGTTCGTCCTCACGAGGCCAAGAGGAGCCTCACCGCGTGGAGTTAGCCCCCATGGACCCTGGCTCCGGAGGTGCCGGTACTTGGCGTGGCCGACAAGGTTCCAGCTGCTCCAGAACCCGCGGTCTCCCAAGCCCTGGTAACGACGTCGCTTCCTCCTTCCGCTACATCTCCACTTCCTAGTCCTTATGCTCCTGCTGCCATCTTGGAGCATGCCATCACGGAAATGACCCAGCTGCGGGTGGATCTCCTGAGCGTGGACCCGCGCTTGGTGGCCAAGCGTCTGGAACTAGCCTATGGCTGGCTTCACTCTGATCTGGCAGTTTGCGCGGCGCTGGGCCAAGCTGCTGCGGCTTCCGAGAAGGACAAGCAAGGCGCCGCCAGCACTGCTGCCGATCGTGAGGCAGCGCTGAAGGACGCCAAGGCCGCCCCACGCTGGAGAGGTGCGCTGCCGCCAGGAGAAGGCGGAGGAGATGAAGGCCCGGGAGGAAGCCATCAAGAACCGAGATGCTGAACTAGTGGAGCTGGGGAAGAAGCAGGCTGCCGAGCGCAGCCGGTGGGAGGAGCTGGAGCGGAAGATGCGGATGAGGGAGGCCGATCTTGACGCCAAGGCGCAAGTCCTGGCGGAAGATCGCGTGGCCTTCTCCGATCTCGAGAGGAGGTCACGGGAGGCGATGAAGACGCTCTACGAGCGCGGCCTGGAAAAGCCTCTGGACACCGACGAGGACAGCCCCGCCCAGCTGCTTCCTATCATGGTGAAGGCGCTTGAGGGGGTTTTCGACGGCCTCGCTCCAATGGCAGAGGCAGAAGCTCGCGTCCTGTCTTCAGCTGCACTCACTCGGGTCTTGATCCATCTGCACCTCCGCGACCCCAACGCTCGCCTTGACGAGCTGCGAGAGCCGATGGCTGAAGATCAATACGAGGTAGCTGCCGCGGCTATGCGGGATCAAGTGGGGGCCTTGGTGAGAAGGTTCCGTGGCTTTGTCTCCGCTCCTCTGTCCGGCGTCGTCGACCTTGCGGCTAGTGGTGAAGACAAAGCCGATCACGAGTGAGCGCCTTCCGCAGGTGTTGGCAACGCCTGAGGGTGACCCGCGGCCATTTCTCCCGTTCCGTTCCTACGACATGTAACCGGCCTCGTGGGGGCATTTAGACTTTTATTTGGTATTGTGAGGACAATATGCTTGTAATATTTGCTTCCAGATTTTGCGATTTCCTTCCTATTTGCTTTGCGTTCTGCGTCGGCAGAGCCTGGCCCCGCACATACCTCAACCGCCATTGGGCCGACCGGAGACCAGGACGGACCAAGGAGTGAGGGGCTACATGACCAGTTAGGCTCCTGAGTCACGATTCTCAGGAGTTCCCCTTGACGCTCAAATAGCATATAGGGAGAGTTCGTTGGGATAGATTATTGTTCTACGTCAGTAGAGCCCAGCCCCGCGCATACCTCAACTGCCATTGGGCTGACTGGAGACCAGGACGGACCAAGGAGTGAGGGGCTACGTGACTAGTTAGGCTCTTGAGTCGCGATGCTCAGGAGTCCCCCTTGACGTGCGAAAAATCACGTACCTTCCCTCGCCGAGGCCTCGGGAGGGGCGCGCGATGCCCAGGTCCGGAGGACCTGGTTGGGTGGCATGCGCTCAGGGCGCGACCCGTGCGCAGCCCGCATGCGCGGCTTTCCCGAGGGGAGGCGTTGCGGTAAGGCTGGGCGCTGAGCTCTGGCTCCCGGTCTAAATCCTATGGCGCAGGGGTCTGGGCCCATCGCCCATTGCACACCTGCATGTTGCGAGGGCGGCTGAAAGCTGACCTAGCCTAGCAGGCGTTCGATCCAATCCGGTAGCGCGCGCTTCGATCCGACGTCAAAAAGCAACCGGTGATACCACGACGTCGAGTGCCCATAACTGTTCCCGCGTAGCTGGTTAGTGCGTATAGACCAAATGGCCAGACTCAGATCAAATACCAAGATCTCGTTAAGCGTGTTAATGATGTAACCGCGGACACCGACCAGGGCCAGACCCACCTCCACTACTAGGAAAAGGCCTACTAATGGCGCACCTGTTTTGCCTACTAATGGCGCACTACAGGTGCGCCATTAGTATCACGCCACTAGTATTTTTTACTAATGGTGCACCACTGGTGCGCCATTAGTATCTGGTATACTAATGGCGCACCACGTAGTGCTGCATTAGTTTTGCCCACAGTGCGCCACTAGTGTTTGCTATACTAAAGGCGCACCACATGGTAGTGCGCCATTAGTAACAAGTTTTTTAATTTTTTTTGTTTTTTCTTAATCTCAGGTCACCATTTCACATATGAGATATCCAACACATATATATACAACAAGCATCCATATAACAATCATAGACAACACACAAGTTCCATCATATATACATACATAGCCAACACATAGTTCCATCGTTACATATTACAAAAGTTTCACATTGTTCATCCAACACCGTTATCCATCAATTCACAAAAGTTTCACATTGATACAAAATAAAAACACAAATGGAAAAGAAGCACTCCATCCATGCAAGCTTCCGTGAATTAAATCAAATATGCAAAATGATAAAAAAGAAGTTAGAAGAAGAAGAAGAAGAAGACTAGAAGAATACTAGAAGAAGAAGAACAGTAGAAGAAGAATAAGAAGAATTTTGGAGCCAACTTAGTAAAATGAAGCTAACCTATGTCATTTTGGAAAAGAAGAAGAATAAGAAGAAGACTATAAGCTTATTATGTAAACTTGATCATTTTGTGCCAACATAAGTTATTTTGGAGCTAACCTATAGGAAACTAAGCATATAAGCTCTAAGTTAGCATATTAGAGCCAACTTAGGTAAAATGAAGCTAACCTATGTCATTTTGGAAAAAAGAAGAAGAATAAGAAGAAGACTATAAGCTTATTATGTAAACTTGATCATTTTGTGCTAACATAAGTTATTTTGGAGCTAACCTATAGGAAACTAAGCATATAATAAGCTCTAAGTTAGCATATTAGAGCCAACTTAGGTAAAATGAAGCTAACCTATAGGAAACTGAGCATATTAGAGATAACATAGGTAACTAAGTATATATATATATATATATCATTTTGGAGATCTGACATACCTGACATAGTTCAGTTCTCATTGTTCTTCTTCTCCTTCCTCAGCCTGATGCGCCACGAGCGGGGAGGCGATGGAGGCAGTGGGTTGTAGTCTTCTACGACAATTGGCGTGGTCATGTCGCCCAGCTGTGGAATCGCCGGCGCCACCACCGGTGCGTGGTCATTGTCAGGCACCACCACCATCGCGATGCCACCTTCAGGCAGGACGGGCACGACCATCGCTAGGTCATCCTCAGCCACCTCCATCTCTTGCCCATGGTCAGCCACCACCACCATCTCCTGCCCATGGTCAGCCACCACCATCTCTCGCCCTTGGTCACCACCACCGGCGCTAGGTCATCCTCACCTGATGCCCATCGTCATCCTGCAGCTCCTCATCCCCTCTGCTCCTCTTCTCCCACCTCCAGTCCGGATCATCCTTCTTATTGTCTATCTGCTGCCGAATCGCTGCTGTTTCGCTACTGCCAGAATCGCTGCTTGCTTTCGCTATAGCCATAGTCGCCGCTGCTTTGGTGTAGCTGATGTCGCTTCTTGCGGCCATTACCTGTCCAAATGCAACAATGACCGTTAACAATCGATGTGAGACAAAGCCAAATGTAGAGGAATAAGAAGAGGCAAAACGTACCGGCATCATCATCGTCAGCGTAGCGCATGCGACACATAGTCGCGTTGAACACCTTCACGATGAGCATGTTGGCGTCGTCGTCGTACCTGAAGAGAAGGAAGTACCCCAGCCGCAGGTCGTAGGCACGGTAGAACTTCTCCCACCCACGAGACAAGTACATGTGGCCCTCCTTGATCACCAACTCCACATCCCACTACCTGCGAAACCCGCTGCCGGCCTGTCGCAGCTTCACATTATTTGGCGGATCTTCACCCATCAGCATGTTCATAAAACTGTCAGGCAGCCTCTGTAGTTTGGGACAATGAGTGATGTAGCAAACAACAGATATCATAATGAGATGGGTGAAGGGAGATCTCGTTTTATATACCTGTGTCATGGATGATCTTTGAAGTCCCAAGTATAATCTTGAAGAACTCGGAAGCATCCAACTCAGATCTTGTGTCGCATAAGCGGCGGTGGCTGCTTCCGCCATCTCGATAAGCAGCAGAAGAGACCAATTAGTACCCTTACAACAGATCATAAAACATGCATGATAACAGGCTATACTGAAAGGCCAATTGTACCCCTACTTAATTAAGTACTAAGATACCCCGGCCCATGCATTAGTAGCAAGTACCTCATATGTCTGAACTTTAGCAAAGTCATGCTAAAATTCACGGAAAATTTCAGCATGACCTTTGCTGAAAATAGGACATATGGAGTACCCGAATTTGCCGGAACGGAAGTTAATCAACATTCCGGCAAACTCAAGGGCCTCTCGGGGTACCTGCAAAATCATCACGACACGAAGGGCCTCTCAAGGGCCTCAAGCAGCAGCGGCGTCTCCCAGGACCACATTTTTTTGCTAAATTTCTTTGAGCAACAATCAGAGCAGAAAATTCAGCATATTTCTATACAACATCACTATAAAGATGAAGAACAGTTCTACAACAGCCCATTTGTATACAATAGCATCTTTGGTCATACCAATTTCTAAAACAATTCAAATCTGAACTGTATCTTGCGTAGGCACCACTACTGCAAGTGCCATACTACTTCAAGTGCCATACTACTGCAAGTGCTATACTGCTGTAGGAAAGGAGGATCATCATACACATATATAGGAAAGGAGGCCCATTCCTATTTTAGGAAGCAAACAGATGTACACATAAGATAAAAATGTAGTGCTGAAAGTTTAATGCTTACAAAAGACTTGCTGAAATAGTGAAAAATATGGAGTCACCAAGCTGGCTAAGAAACTCCCAAAGTCCACTAGCAAATCCAAGATATAATCCTGTTACACACATCATGACAATTTAAGATAATTAGGATAAGGATAGTAGGAAATGAAAAAGAAAGAGCTCAAAAAACTCACTAATTGGGAGATTTGTATTTGCACCATCTTTCATATCAATATCATATACACATGGAGATGGTGTCATTCAACTTGAGCATGAGCTAGTTTAGTCATCTAGCTTACTGCATACACATGGAGATGGTGTCATTCAACTTGGAACACATCAAACTTTTGTTCCATGCTACTTCACCTCAAAACTCACAGCTTTTTCAGAACAAAAACTGACGAATAATAACACACAGCAGATATATGAATGAGTTCCATGGTTGATCTGCTATGTTCACTAAGACGATAATTCAACAAAACCTTTTATGGACCAAGGAAACACAAATCAAGTGTTCAGCAAAAATATGACCCTGAATGCAAATGGAGCTTAGGTCCCAACAAATGCAGGTAGCTCTTGGGAGCAGAATATAAGTGAATTAACAACAACAACCTAGGTATTGTAGGTATTGAAGACTACAAGTTCCGACACGGTAACCTTGCAACACAGTGATAGAGTTTAGCTCTGAATCATCAAAGTAAGGAGCGTTGGCAATAATCAAACACGATTGTATGTAGCAAGTGGCAACTTCAGTTGAGACCACCATTTCCATGCTAAACACTAATCAGCAGGCACTCTCCTTTCTGACTAACCAAAATCTGCTAGCTGATTCTTAAATCGACAGTTTGAGCACTACAATTCTCACAAGATCTGCAATAGGCATTTACAATTAAAATGTTAGGCATTTGTAGGCATTTGTCATGTTAGGCATTTACTCAACATGTTTACTGAACATGTTAGGCATTTACAACTCATTTGTCTGTTTGAGCACTACAATCAGACAGTTCACTAAACATGTTAGGCAATTGTCATGTCATAATTTTTGCCGTTTTACAATTAAAATGCACTTGTTTGTGTGGACTAATTTTGAAGCAGTTTGTAGAGTACTGTCAAAATTCAGAATGGTGACTTAATTTAACTGACAAACAAGAACCTAACGCGCATTCCCCAACTAATAAAACCGATCAAGAAGCAGCATCAGCGGCACGACGGGGCGACGGCGGCGAGCTCCTGCTCCTAACCCTAGGTCGCCGCCCCGTGGGGGCATGGGGATGAGCGGGGGAGAGAGGGAGGGAGGGACAGATACTAACCGTCGTCGATGAGCAGCAGCCGCGCGGGGAGGCTCGCGCCGCCGTCGACGAGCGCGTCCGATGAGGCTAGCCGCCGTTCGTCCGTCTGTCCGTCGAGGAGCCCGTCCGTCGAGGAGCACGGGGAGGCTCGCGCCGCCGTCCGTCCGAGGAGGTCGCGGGATCTAGGGGGAGGAAGGGGAGAGGGAGGCGGCGGGGGCGCATGGGCGGATGCGGCGCAGTGGATCGGGGCAGCGGCAGCGGCGGCACGGTGGAGGGAGGGACGAGGGAAGGAGCGGCGCGGTGGATCGAGGGAGAGGGAACTGGCGAGGGGGAGAGGGAATGGGGGATCGGGCGAAGGGGTACACACTATAGCAATGGCGCACCACCCTCTAGTGCGCCATTAGTAGTTTTTTTTTCTTATAGCAATGGCGCACCAACCTCTGACAGCAATAGCGCACCAACCTCTGACAGCAATGGCGCACCCACCTAGGGTGCGCCATTAGTAAAAAAAATCATCATTTCTTGTTGCATCCAATAATTTGTTCTTTTATCAAATTTGTTATTTTCATGAGGACTAGAACAGAAGATATAATCAAATATCTTCAAAAAATTTTAAAATATCATCATTTTTTGTTAATTGAAAATATCATCAAATTTGTTATTTGAAAATATCATCAAAAAGTGGGGGAGGGTCATGTCGACGTCAAGATCATCGAGGGTTGGTGGTCAACTGACGATGGGTCCCACTAGTTAGTGACACAATTTTAATTACACATATTAATTAACCTAATCAGGATTACTTAGTGGTGGGCCCTACTGTCATTGACTACTTAATTAACTAATTAACTGATTAGGTTAACTAGGTAACTAATGTGTAATTAGTTTAATTAGTTGTTTAATTTAACTAATAAAAATTAATTAAGTTAATTACTTCTTTAATTAATTAATTATTTATTTATTTATTTTTATTTTTTATTTTATTTGCGTTCTGGGGCGTGGGCCCCCTTTGTCATTGGCCCTAGGGGCTAGCGGGCACGGGCGCTACGGGGCGGGTCGGGCGTTGCGGCGCCCGACTGGGCGTTCGCCCAGATCGCCGGGGCGAGGAGGCCCGGGGCAGTTTGTAGGCTGGTGCCGGCAAGGCCACGGGCGGCGGGGCCATGGCGGCTGGCGGCCACCGGAGGAGGACGCCGGGCCGTGGAGGGTGCGGCGGACCACCACAGGCGATGAGGGAGCGGCGCGGCGGCATGCAGCAGTCGACAGCAGGGGCGGAGGGAGAGCAGCGGCAGCGGCAGGGGACGGGCAAGGCACGGCCATGGCGGGGCTCGCCGGCGGCCGTTTCTGGCGAAGGGATCCGACGCGGTTGCAGGCGAGCAGGCGACGGAAGCAGAAGAAAGGGGAGCGAGGTATGTGGTCTCGGACGGGGTCAGCGCGGTCCGACGTGCGGACGCGGCCGTGGGCGTCGGGGAGGAGCGCGACCAGTAGGGGGCGCGACATAGGCACGGGTGCGGCCGGAGCACAGAGAGGAGGAGGTCGGGTCAGGCGCCGCAGCCGCGGCTAACGGCGCGCGAAGGTGCAGCGGGGGAGAGGGAGGGAGCGAGGAGACGAGCGCGGCGGCGGGGCTCACATTGCCGGTAGGGGAGTGGCAGCGGTGCGCGAGGTGGAGGTCGGGGACGTCGCGCGTAGAAGGAAGCAGGCCGGTGGGTAAGTCCGGCGAGGCGTTCTCCGATGAGGTCCAGGCGGGCTCCGGTCGGCGACAGACGAGGTGGACGCGATGGCGCGGCGACGGGGTCGGGTCGCCCGATCCCAATCCAATCAGGGAGGGGAGTGGGAGTGGTGAGTGGGGTCGTGGGGTTAGAGTTTCGGGGGGAGGGGGTTATGGAGAGAGTGGGGGGGGTTAGTTTAGTTTTTTTTTTAGTTTTAGTTTTTCTTTTTTTGTATTTTCTTTCTTTTACTTTTTTTCTATTCTGTTTTATTTCATTTTAAATCATTTAGGCATTTTCTGAAAATATGTTTTCTTTACTTTAATTACCCTTGTAATATTCGGCACCCACCGCACATTTTCATTTCAAATTTTGAAAACTTTTGTTGTTTGACATATTTAGAATTTAAATTTTTGAAACGGGTTCGAATCATTGCGAGGTTAGTAACAGTAACCGAGGTGACGTGGCATGATCAGCGTGGGATTACTATAGCATGATTATCCGGGCATTACAAATCTCCTCCACTACAAGGAATCTCGTCCCGAGATTTAGGAGGTAGAAGGAAACAGTGCGGGGTATTCATCACGTAGGTGATCCTCGCGTTCCCAGGTGGCTTCATCTTCAAAATGGTGCGACCACTGGACTTTGAGGAACTTGATCGCCTTCTGACGTGTGCGGCGTTCAGCTTGGTCGAGAATGCGGACCGGATGCTCTTTATAGGAGAGGTCCTGCTGCAATTCGAGCACTTCATGATCCACTGCTCGGATTGGGTCCTTGAAGCAGCGTCGGAGTTGTGACATGTGGAACACATCGTGAACCTGAGAAAGGTTTGACGGAAGCTCCAGTTGATATGCCACTTTTCCGCGCCTTTCTAGAATAGTGAATGGGCCAATATTGCGAGGAGCTAGCTTGCCCTTGATCTCGAAGAGTTGTGCACCCTTCATCGGTGTGACTCGAAGGTAAGCCTTTTCGCCAGGTTGATAGACCATGTCTTTATGATGACGGTCATAATTACTCTTTTTGACGTGACTGAGAAGTCTTGAGATTCTCGCGAATAATGCGGACTTGTTCTTCGGCATGTTGGATAATATCCAGACCAAAGAGTGGACGTTCCCCAGTTTCTGACCAGTTCAGAGGGGTTCGGCACTTTCGTCCATATAACACTTCGAAGGGGGCCATTTCAGACTAGCTCGATAGCTATTATTATAAGAGAACTCAGCATACGGGAGAGATTCCTCCCATTTCATGCCGAAGGAAATAAAACAAGCTCGAAGCATGTCTTCGAGAACTTGGTTGACACGTTCAACTTGCCCTTGCGACTGAGTGTGAAATGCAGTACTGAATGACAGATGAGTTCCCATAGCTTCTTGGAAACTTTCCCAGAATCTTGAAGTGAATAAGCTGCCACGGTCTGAGCTAATAACCAATGGAATACCGTGGAGTGAAACAATCCTGGACATATAGAGAGTTGCCAGCTGACTAGCAGTGATCGTTTCTTTGACTGCCAGAAAATGTGCAACTTTAGAAAGTCGGTCAATGACGACAAGAATAGCATCATTACCTTTCTGTGATTTGGGAAATCCAGTGACGAAGTCCATTTCAACATGGTCCCATTTCCATTCAAGAATAGAGATAGGTTGCAGAGTTCCAGCAGGCCTTTGATGTTCTGCTTTGATACGACGACAAACGTCACACTCAGCAACATAACGAGCAATGTCTTGCTTCATATTAGACCACCAGAATCTCTGACGGATGTCTTGGTACATCTTTGTACTACTAGGATGGATACATAGGGGCATATCATGAGCTTCCTTCATAACTTCCTGAGTCATATCCAGGTTTTTCTCTGGACATGGAACCACTAGGCGGCCCTTGAAGTAAAAAGCGCCATCACCAGCAATAGTGAAGAATCAAGGCTTTCCTTCTGTGATGTAGCGCTTAATCTTGTGGGCTTCAGAGTCATATCCCTGTATTCTCTTGATGGAATCCAAGAGATCTGGTTTGACAGCCAGGGTATTGAGGGAACCCTAGGAAACAACACGGATGTTCATCTTGCAAAACTCCTTAGGAGGGGGAGCGAGTGCACCCGGAGGAACAATATGGAGGTTCAGCTTTCTGAATTCTTCAACAAGCGAGGGCTGAACTTTGTGAACCTGGAGGTGGTTGCAGTAAGACTTGTGGCTCAAGGCACCAGCCATTACATTAGCCTTGCCTGGTGTATAGGAAATACCCAAGTCAAAGTCTGCAACAATCTCCATCCATCTCTGCTGACGGAGGTTCAGGTCTGGCTGAGTAAACAGATACTTCAGACTTTGGTGGTCAGTGAAAATCTCTCAACGATTGCCGAAAAGGTAATGTCGCCACTGCTTCAGTGCATGAATGACAGCAACAAGTTCGAGGTCGTGAACTGGGTAGTTCTCTTCATGAGGGCGCAATTGCCGACAGGCATAAGCAATCACTTTGCGGTCTTGCATTAGGACACAACCTAATCCTCGACGGGAAGCGTCGCAGTAAATGACGAAGTCCTTCTTAGTATCAGGTGGAGCAAGCCCCGGAGTAGAAGTCAACTTGTCTTTGAGTTCCTGGAAACTTTCCTGACATTTGTCTATCCATTGGAACTTGACGCCCTTATGCAACAGGTTAGTTAGAGGCCTGGCGATCTTGGAGAAGTTCTCGATGAATCGACGGCAATAGCTGGCGAGACCGAGAAAACTTCTGACTTTCTTAACGTTCTTCGGAGGAGTCCAATCAAGAATAGCCTGGAATCGTTCAGGGTTGACGGCAATACTATCCTTAGAGATGACATGCCCAAGATAGGTTAGTTCGGGTAGCCAGAATTCACATTTGGAGAACTTGGCATATAGTTGATGCTCTCGTAGCTTTTCTAGCACAAGACAAAGATGTTTAGCATGTTCTTCTTCATTCTTGGAAAATACCAGGATATCATCCAGATAAACCACGACGAACTTGTCGAGGTAATCCATGAATATATAGTTCATCAGACGAGAGAAGGTGGCTGAAGCATTGGTTAAGCCGAAAGACATGACGGTGTACTCATATGAACCATAACGAGTCACGAAGGCAGTCTTTGGGATATCCTCACGAACACGGATCTGGTGGTAACCCAACCTCAAGTCGAGTTTAGAGAACACTGATGAACCAGCCAGTTGATCATAAAGAGCATTTATCCGAGGAAGAGGATATTTATTTTGAATGGTAGCTTTGTTTATAGGACGGTAGGCTTGGACCAATCGGTTTGTCCCATCCTTCTTCTTGACAAAGAGAGAACGTGCTCCCTAAGGAAAGAACCTTGGGCAAATGAAACCCTTGCAAAGAGATTTGTCGATTTCCTCCTTAAGCTCAAGGAGTTCATGCGGCGGCATCTTGTAGGGTCGTTTGGCTATAGGGGTGGTGCCTGGTTTCAAGTAGATGATGAATTCAACTGCTCTAGCAGGGGGAATCCCTGGAAGTTCTTCAGGAAAGATGTCCTGGAATTCGCGAACGACAGGAATGTTTTCAATGCCCTCGAGTGGTGCAGCGTTCAATGCATTCAATGCATAGAGCCTTGCCTCGACATTCTGAACCAGACGAGCATTGTAGCTTATTATTTCATTAGAAGGGTGTAGCAGATGGACGGTCTTGGTGGCGCAAACGATAGAAGCAGTATGCGCTTTTAACCAATTCATTCCCAGAATGAGATCAATGCTACAGGACTTCAGTACGATGGGAGAGACAAGAAATTCCAGTCCTTCGATTTCAACGGGGACATCGTTGCAAATCATGGAGGTTCGACATTGGCCCGCAGGGGTGTGTACTAATAGTGAAGCATTCATGTCTTCGCTTTTAATGCCATGAATGAATGCAAAATCTTCTGACATGAATGAATGCGATGCACCTGTATCAAATAAAACGGATGCTGGTACTGAATTTACGAGGAGTGTACCCATCACAGTAGCAGGCTGGTCTTGAGCTTCGTTCAGACCAACGTGGTTGGCATGAACACGACCATAAGACTTGGCATTGTTGCTGCAGGGCTGGTTGCTTCCTCGACCAGTTGCTGGAAGGGCCAGTTGATTCTGGTTCTGGTTGCATTCCCTAGCACGGTGCCCTGGTTGACCACACATGAAGCACAAACCATTATTTGGAGTGGGAACAGGAGCTTGGGGTGGTGGAGCTGGAAGCCTTGGTTGCCTAGTTGGAGGAGTAGGCAGACGAGGTGTAGCATAGGTCTGCCTTGGGGTAGGTTTAGTTGGCTGGTACATGCTGTTGGAAATCCATATCTTACGCTTCTGCGAGGGCGGGCCCGAAGACGAGCCCGTGTCACGGCTGCGCCTGTGAGAGCTCTGATATTCCTGCAGACCAGTTTCGACATTGATGGCCTTGTTCACCAAGGTGGCGAAATCAGCAAAGTCATGCACTAGAAGTGCGAGCTTGATGTCAGCTTGAAGACCGTCACGGAACTTCTCCTGTCTACAGGCATCAGTTGCAATGTCCTCTTCAGCATAGCGAGACAAGTCCAGAAACTCCCGCTGATAAGCTTCAACAGTTGTGTTGCGTTGGGTGAGGTTGCGAAACTCACGCTTCTTCTGGTCCACGACTCCCTGAGGAATGAAGCGGGCACGGAAAGCAGCTTGGAAGTCTGGCCAGTTGATGATTGTTCCAGCTGGCAGAGTACGCCTGTGGCTGTCCCACCATTGAGCTGCGGGTCCCTTCAGGAAGAAGGAAGCAAAGGTGACATAGCTGGCAGGGGCTACATCGGCAGACTCCATCTCATAGGTGATGTCACGGAGCCAATCATCAGCATCCAGAGGCTGAGTTGAGTTGCGGTACACAGTTGGGTCGAGGCGCATGAAATCCTGCAGAGTTACTAGGGTTGGCTGCTGGTCCATATTGGGGCGAGGGAACAGAGCCATCATATTCTCCATGAACTGGCGATTCATCTCGAGCTGTTGGATCATACCAGCCATGTACTCAGGCGGTGGTGGGGCGTTGCCACCACTACCACGACCACCTGGTCTAACCATCCTGCTAACATATAACATGGGTAGTTCAGCATTGAGAAATTAGCAAAGACAAGAATCATTCATGATGAAACATGCATAATGGAAGGAGCACGATAGCTAATACATAGTAGTCGGCATAACTTACAAAAGGGGTCATGCATAGAGTTCAGGACACAGAGTTCAGTAAATAGACTAAAAACATCATAGGCGGCACGCAGGCTCGCGGCGAATGCATCTAACACTAACAAGCAAGCCTACATCAGTCCCACGCGGTACTACGGAGGTAGCTGTAGCCTGAAAGCTGGTAGTGTGGCATCGGGAACTCCACGTCAGCAACCTGGGGTCCGCGGATACTCTGGTGCAGAACCCAACGCTCAAGTGGCAGAAGAGGACCAAGTGGGGGAGAGTAGCCTCCACCTCCGCCAGCCGACACCACAGGGCATCACGGTCCTGGCTGGGTAGATCGCAGAACGCGGCAGCTCTCTAGATCCAACAAAGGGGTGCAACAGCGTCAGAGCACGGTAAAGGTGCTGACGGGTGGTGTACAACTCGTGGCGAAGATCTCGGTTAGCTCGATCCAGCCCATCAGCATGAAGAACAAGGTTCTGATGGTAGAAGGGCTCTCGGGTGACAGTGTAGTAGGCAGCAATGTAGTAACCCTCCGCACCAACACCGGATGCGATAGCAATGTGCCTGAAAGGGGAGGCGTCCAACTCCCGATGCTCTCCACGAAGACGTGTCAGAGCAGCATAAGCAACATCGTGAACTGCCATCTCGATGGTCACTCCAACACCATGAGCGGTGTGTAGCACAGTAGTGGAGTCATACTCCCGAGAGTAGAGGTGGACGATGGCACGGTACTGCTCCTGGTTAAAGTCTTGGTACTCCTCGAAGACGGTTTACTCAGGGTGCCAGCGATAACCCAGATAGGTCATCATCTCAGCTAGCACGGCAGGTGATCCCGAGGCACCAATGGCCATTGTGTGGCGCACGACCTGCCTCGTGGGTTCCATCTGAAAGCAAAGATGTTTCAAAGGAGTCAAATGACAGTGTGGAAATTGTTCAAAATACTATTCTAAGGAATAACTATGGATTTTATCCAACTTTGGGGGTGAATGTCGTCAGGGGATCCTAGTTTTAGAGTTAGTAAATTCGTTTAACCCGAGTAGAAGAGAGTTCAGAGTCCTAGAGTAAAGGTCGAGGAGTAAAAGATCCTAGTACCACCCAATGGCGACGTGGGCCCGTAAGGCACACAACCATGTTAGTAAAAGTTTTGCAATGTCTAGACTTGACTTCGGCCAAGGATTGTGAAGGGGGATTCCTACAGGCAGTCGGCTCTGATACCAACTTGTGACGCCCCCGATTCAACCGTACACTAATCATGAACGCAAACGCGTAATGATCAAGATCGTGGACTCACGGAAGATATCACAACACAACTCTAAAACATAAATAAGTCATACAAGCATCATAATACAAGCCAGGGGCCTCGAGGGCTCGAATACAAGTTCTCGATCATAGACGAGTCAGCGGAAGCAACAATATCTGAGTACAGACATAAGTTAAACAAGTTTGCCATAAGATGGCTAGCACAAACTGGGATACAATCAAAAGAGGCGCAGGCCTCCTGCCTGGGATCCTCCTAAACTACTCCTGGTGGTCGTCAGCGGGCTGCACGTAGTAGTAGGCACCTCCAGTGTAGTAGGAGTCTTCGTTGACGGTGGCGTCTGGCTCCTGGGCTCCGGCATCTGGTTGCGACAACCAGGTAGAAGGGAAAGGGGGGAAAATAGGGAGAAAAGCAACCGTGAGTACTCATCCAAAGTACTCGCAAGCAAGGAGCTACACTACATATGCATGGGTAATATGTGTAAAGGGCCATATCGGTGGACTGAACTGCAGAATGCCAGAATAAGAGGGGGATAGCTAATCATGTGGAAGACTACGCTTCAGGAAGCCTCCGTCTTGCAGCATGTAGAAGAGAGTAGACTGAAGTCCTCCAAGTAGCATCACATATCATAAACCTACCCGGCGATCCCCTCCTCGTCGCCCTGTTAGAGAGCGATCACCAGGTGTATCTGGCACTTGGAAGGGTGTGTTTTGATAAGTATCCAGTTCTGGTTGTCATAAGGTCAAGGTACAACTCCAAGTCCTCCTGTCACCGAAGATCACGGCTATTCGAATAGATAAACTTCCCTGCAGGGGTGCACCACATAACCCAACACGCTTGATCCCATTTGGCCGGACACACTTTTCTGGGTCATGCCCGGCCGCGGAAGATCAACACGTCGCAGCCCCACCTAGGCTCAACAGAGAGGTCAGCACGCCGATCTAAATCCTATGGCGCAGGGGTCTGGGCCCATCGCCCATTGCACACCTGCATGTTGCGAGGGAGGCCGAAAGAAGACCTAGCCTAGCAGGCGTTCCAGTCCAATCCGGTAGCAGCCTTCGACGCATAACGCCAAAAGAGCTTCGGCTGATACCACGACGTCGAGTGCCCATAACTGTTCCCGCGTAGCTGGTTAGTGTGTATAGACCAAATGGCCAGACTCAGATCAAATACGAAGATCTCATTAAGCGTGTTAATGATGTAACCACGGACACCGACCAGGGCCAGGCCCACCTCTCACCTAGGCGGTCTCAACCTGCCCTGTCGCTCCGCCACAAAGATCCACTCACGGGTGCTCCTACGAGTCGACCCGTCTTTAGTCACAACAAGTATCATATATATTATGTATAAGTATATACCCGTGATCACCTCCTGAGTGATCATGGCCTGATAGTATAGCATGGCAGACGGACAAGAATGTAGGGCCACAGATGAAATACTAGCACCCTATACTAAGCATGTAGGATTGCAGGTAAAGGTAACAACAATAGTAGCAAGGACAGGCTATGCATCAGGATAGGAATAACGGAAGGCAGTAACATGCTACACTACTCTAATGCAAGCAGTAGAGAGTAGAATAGGCGATATCTGGTGATCAAGGCGGGGGCTTTCCTGATTGCTCTGGCAAGGAGGGGTCGTCAACACCATAGTCGTACTGGGTAGCAGCGGCGTCGATCTCGGTGTCTAGCGAGAGAAGAGGGGGGAAGAAACAATAAATACAATGCAAACAAATGCATGACGATGCATGACATTACAAAATGTGATGCTAGGTGCGCCCAATCGCGGTAGTAGGTGATACCGGCGAAGGGGGGAAAACATCCGGGAAAGTATTCCCGGTGTTTCGCGTTTTCGGACAGATGAACCGGAGGTGAAAAGTTGCAGGTTCAATAGGTTAGGGATGTGTGGCGGACAAACAGGCTGCGTATCCGGATTCGTCTCATCGTTCTGAGCAACTTTCATGTACAAAGTTTTTCCATCTGGCTTACGGATTAAAAGATATGATTTTTAGAAGAATTTATTAATTTCTTGAATTTAATTAATTATTTAAATTAATTCAAAATTGGATTAATGACATCAGCATGAGGTCATGCTGACGTCACCAGTCAACAGTAACCGAGGTGACGTCAGCAGTCAGCAGTCAACAGTAACAGTCAAAACTTTTGTTGTTTGACATATTTAGAATTTAAATTTTTGAAACGGTTTCGAATCATTGCGAGGTTAGTAACAGTAACCGAGGTGACATGGCATGATTAGCGTGGGATTACTGTAGCATGATTATCCGGGCGTTACATAGGATTCCACCTCCCACATGGAATAGGAAAAAGGGAAGGGAAAAGGAGAAGGAAGGAAGGGGGCGCCTCCCCTCCCTAGTCCAATTAGGACCAGTCTATGGGGAGGGGTGCGGCCACCCTTTGAGGCCTTTCTCTCCTTTCCCGTATGGCCCATTAAGGCCCAATACGAATTCCCGTAACTCTCTGATAATCCGAAAATATACCCAAATCACTCGGAACCTTTCCGATGTCCGAATGTAGTCGTCCAATATATCGATCTTTACGTCTTGAACATTTCGAGACTCTTTGTCCTGTCCCCGATCTCATCCGGGACTCCGAACAAACTTCGGTCATCAAATCACATAACTCATAATGTAAATCGTCACGGAACGTTAAGCATGCGGACCCTACGGGTTCGAGAACTATGTAGACATGACCGAGACTCATCTTCGACCAATAGCCAATAGCGGAACCTGGATGCTCATATTGGTTCCTACATATTCTACGAAGATCTTTATCAGTCAAACTGCATAACAACATATGTTGTTCCCTTTGTCATCGGTATGTTACTTGCCCGAGATTCAATTGTCGGTATCTCAATACCTAGTTCAATCTCATTACCGACAAGTCTCTTTACTCGTTCCGTAATGAATCATCCCGCAACTAACTCATTAGTCACAGTGCTTGCAAGGCTTATAGTGATGTGCATTACCGAGAGGGCCCAGAGATACCTCTTCGATACACGGAGTGACAAATCCTGATCTTGATTCATGCCAACCCAACAAACACCTTCCGAAACACCTGTAAAGCATCTTTATAATCTCCCATTTATGTTGTGACGTTTTATTGCACACAAAGTGTTCCTCCGGATATTCGGGAGTTGCACAATCTCATAGTCCGAGGAACATGTATAAGTCATGAAGAAAACAGTAGCAATAAAACTGTAACGATCACAATGCTAAGCTAATGAATGGGTCTTGTCCATCACATCATTCTCCTACTGATGTGATCATGTTCATCAAATGACAACACATGTCTATGGCTAGGAAACAAAACCATCTTTGGTGAACAAGCTAGTCAAGTAGAGGCATACTAGGGACACATTGTTTTGTCTATGTATTCACACATGTATCAAGTTTCTGGTTAATACAATTCTAGCATGAATAATAAACATTTATCATGAAATAAGGAAATAAATAATAACTTTATTATTGCCTCTAGGGCATATTTCCTTCAGTCTCCCACTTGCACTAGAGTTAATAATCTAGTTCACGTCGCCATGTGATTTAACATCAATAGTTCACATCTTTATGTGGTTAACACCCATAGTACACATCGTCATGTGACCAACACCCAAAGGGTTTACTAGAGTCAGTAATCTAGTTCACATTGCTATGTGATTAACACCCAAAGAGTACTAAGGTGTGATCATGTTTTGCTTGTGAGATAATTTTAGTCAACGGGTCTGTCACATTCAGATCTAGCTAATAGCTCCCAGTTTCAATATGTATCTAGATCGACACTAAGAGTCATCCAGATCGGTGTCAAAGCTTGCATCAACGTAACTCTTTACGACAAACTATTTATCACCTCCATAACCAAGAAATATTTCTTTATTCTACTAAGGATAATTTTGACTGCTGTCCAGTGATCTACTCCTAGATCACTATTGTACCCTCTTGCCAAACTCTTGGTGAGGTACACAATAGGTCTGGTACACAGCATAGCATACTTTATAGAACCTATGACTGAGGCATAGGGAAAGACTTTTCATTCTCTTTCTATTTTCTGTTGTGGTCTGGTGTTGAGTCTTTACTCAACTTCAAACCTTTGCAACACAGGCAATAACTCCTTCTTTGACTGTTCCATCTTGAACTAATTCAAAATCTTGTCAAGGTACATACTCATTGAAAATATTATCAAGCGTCTTGACCTATCTCTATAGATCTTGATGCTCAATATGTAAGCAGCTTCATCGAGGTCTTTCTTTGAAGAACTCCTTTCCAATACTCCTTTATGCTTTCCAGAAAATTCTACATCATTTCTGATCAACAATATGTCATTTACATATACTTATGAGAAAGGCTGTAGTGCTCCCACTCACTTTCTTGTAAATACAGGCTTCACTGCAAGTCTGTATAAAACTATATGCTTTAATCAACTCATCAAAGCGTATATTCAACTCTGAGATGCTTGCACAAGTCCATAGATGGATCGCTGGAGCTTGCACATTTTGTTAGCACCTTTAGGATTGACAAAACCTTATGGTTGGATCATATACAACTCTTCTTTAATAAATCCATTAAGGATTGCAGTTTTGTTATCCATTTTCCAGATTTCATAAAATGCAGCAATTGCTAACATGATTCGGACTGACTTTAAGCATCAATACGAGTGAGAAAATCTCATCGTAGTCAACACCTTGAACTTTGTCAAAAACCATTTTCGACAAGTCTAGCTTTGTAGATAGTAACACTACTATCAGCGTTCGTCTTCCTCTTGAAGATCCATTTATTTTCTATGGCTTGCCGATCATCGGGCAAGTCAACGAAAGTCCATACTTTGTTCTCATACATGGATCCCATCTCAGATTTCATGGCCTCAAACCATTTCACGGAATCTGGGCTCATCATCGCTTCCTCATAGTTCGTAGGTTCGTCATGGTCAAGTAACATGACCTCCAGAACAGGATTATCGTACCACTCTGGTGCGGATCTTACTTTGGTTGACCTATGAGGTTCGGTAGTAACTTGATCTGAAGTTACGTGATCATCATCATTAGCTTCCCCACTAGTTGGTGTAGGAGTCACATGAACAGATTTCTGTGATGAACTACTTTCCAATAAGGGAGCAGGTACAGTTACCTCATCAAGTTCTACTTTCCTCCCACTCACCTCTTTCGAGAGAAACTCCTTCTCTAGAAAGGATCCACTCTTAGCAACGAATGTCTTGCCTTCGGATCTATGATAGAAGGTGTACCCAACTGTCTCCTTTGGCTATCCTATGAAGACACATTTCTCCGATTTGTGCTTGAGCTTATCAGGATGAATCATTTTCACATAAGCATCGCAACCCCAAACATTAAGAAACGACAACTTTGGTTTCTTGCCAAACCATAGTTGATATGGTGTCGTCTCAACAGATTTAGATGGTGTCCTATTTAACGTGAATGCAGCTGTCTCTAATGCATAACCCCAAAACGATAGTGGTAAATTAGTAAGATACATCATCGATCGCACCATATAAAGTACGGTTATGACGTTCGGACACACCATTACACTGTGGTGTTCCAGATGGCGTGAGTTCTGAAGCTATTTCACATTGTTTCAAATGAAGACCAAACTCATAACTCAAATATTCGTCTCCGCGATCAGATCGTAGAAACTTTATTTTCTTGTTACGATGATTTTCCACTTCACTCTGAAATTCTTTGAACTTTTCAAATGTTACAGATTTATGTTTCTTCAAGTAGATATACCCATATCTGCTCAAATCGTCTGTGAAGGTCAGAAAATAACGATACCTGCCGTGAGCCTCAATACTCATCGGACTGCATACATCAATATGTATTATTTCCAACAAGTCTGTTGCTTGCTCCATTATTCCGGAGAATGGAGTCTTAGTCATCTTGCCCATGAGGCATGGTTTGCAAGCATCAACTGATTCATAATCAAGTGATTCCAAAAGCCCATCAGTATGGATTTTCTTCATGCGCTTTACACCAATATGACCTAAATGGCAGTGCCACAAATAAGTTGCACTATCATTATTAACTTTGCATCTTTTGGCTTCAATATTATGAATATGTGTATCACTACGATCGAGATTCAATAAACCATTCACCTTGGGTGTATGACCATTGAAGGTTCTATTCATGTAAACAGAACAACAACTATTCTCTGACTTTAAATGAATAATTGTATTGCTATAAACATGATCAAATCATATTCATGCTTTAACGCAAACACCAAATAACATTTATTTAGGTTCAACACTAATCCCGAAAGTAATGTGCAATGATGATCATATCAATCTTGGAACCACTTCCAACACACATCATCACTTCACCCTTAACTAGTCTCTGTTCATTCTGCAACTCCCGTTTCGAGTTACTAATCTTAGCAACTGAACTAGTATCAAATACCGAGGGGTTGCTATAAACACTAGTAAAGTACACATCAATAACATGTATATCAAATATACCTTTGTTCACTTTGCCATCCTTCTTATCCGCCAAATACATATGGCAGTTCTGCTTCCAGTGATCAGTCCCATTGCAGTAGAAGCACTCAGTCTCAGGCTTAGGTCCAGACTTGGGCTTCTTCACTTGATCAGCAACTTCCTTGCCGTTCTTAATGAAGTTCCCCTTCTTCCCTTTGCCATTTTCTTGAAACTAGTGGTATTGTCAACCATCAACACTTGATGCTTTTCTTGATTTCTACCTTCGTCGATTTCAGCATCACGAAGTGCTTGGGAATCGTTTCCGTTATCCCCTGCATATTATAGTTCATCATGAGGTTCTAGTAACTTGGTGATAGTGACTAGAGAAGTCCGTCGATCACTATCTTATCTGGAAGATTAACTCCCACATGATTTAATTGATTGTAGTACTCAGACATTCTGAGCACATGCTCACTGGTTGAGCAATTCTCCTCCATCTTGTAGGCAAAGTGCTTGTCAAAGGTCTCATACCTTTCGACATGGGCATGACTCTTAAATACTAATTTCAACTCTTGGAACATCTCATATGCTCCGTGGCGTTTCAAAAACGTCTTTGAAGCCCCGATTCTAAGCCGTAAAGCATGGTGTACTAAACTATCAAGTAGTCATCATATCAAGCTTGCCAAATGTTCATAACGTCTGCCTCTGCTCCTGCAATAGGTCTGTCACCTAGCGGTGCATCAAGGACATAATTTTTTTGTGCAGCAATGAGGATAATCCTCAGATCACGGATCCAATCCGCATCATTTCTACTAACATCTTTCAACTTAGTTTTCTCTAGGAACATATCAAAAATAAAACAGGGGAGCTAAACGCGAGCTATTGATCTACAACATAGATATGCTAATACAACCAGGACTAAGTTCATGATAAATTAAAGTTCAATTAATCATATTACTTAAGAACTCCCACTTAGATAGACATCCCTCTAATCATCTAAGTGATCACGTGATCCATATCAACTAAACCATGTCCGATCATCACGTGAGATGGAGTAGTTTTCAATGGTGAACATCGCTATGTTGATCATATCTACTATATGATTCACGCTCGACCTTTCGGTCTCAGTGTTCCGAGGCCATATCTGCATATGCTAGGCTCGTCAAGTTTAACCCGAGTACTTCTGCGTGTGCAAAACTGGCTTGCACCCATTGTATGTGAACGTAGAGCTTATCACACCCGATCATCATGTTGTGTCTCGGCACGACGAACTTTGGCAATGGTGCATACTCAGGGAGAACACTTGTACCTTGAAATTTAGTGGGAGATCATCTTATAATGCTACCATCAAACAAAGCAGAATAAGATGCATAAAGGATAAACATCACATGCAATCAATATAAGTGATATGATATGGCCATCATCATCTTGTGCCTTTGATCTCCATCTCCAAAGCACCGTCATGATCACCATCGTCACTGGCGCGACACCTTGATCTCCATCGTAGCATCGTTGTCGTCGCACCAACTATTGCTTCTATGACTATCGCTACCGCTTAGTGATAAAGTAAAGCAATTACAGGACGATTGCATTGGATACAATAAAGCGACAACCATATGGCTCCTGCCAGTTGCCGATAACTCTGTTACAAAACTTTATCATCTCATACAATAAAATATATCATCATGCCTTGACCATATCACATCACAACATGCACAGCAAAAACAAGTTAGACGTCCTCTACTTTGTTGTCGCAAGTTTTACGTGGCTGCTATGGGCTGAGCAAGAACCGTTCTTACCTACGCATAAAAACCACAACGATATTTCGTCAAGTTACTGCTGTTTTAACCTTCAACAAGAACCGGGCGTAGTCACACTCGGTTCAACTAAAGTTGGAGAAACTGACACCTACCAGCCACCTGTGTGCAAAGCACGTCGGTAGAACCAGTCTCGCGTAAGCGTATGCGCAATGTCAGTCCGGGCCGCTTCATCCAACAATACCGCCGAACCAAAGTATGACATGCTGGTAAGCAGTATGACTGGTATCGCCCACACCTCACTTGTGTTCTACTCGTGCATATAACATCTACGCATAAACCTTGCTCGGATGCCACTGTCGGGAACGTAGTAATTTCAAAATTTTCGTACGCACATGCAAGATCATGGTGATGCATAGCAACGAGAGTGGAGAGTGTCGTCCACGTACCCTCGTAGACCATAAGCAAAAGCGTTATGACAACATGGTTGATGTAGTCGTACGTATTCACGATCCGACCGATCCAAGTACCGAACGCACGGCACCTCTGAATTCACCACATGTTCAGCTCGGTGACGTCCCATGAACTCATGATCTAGCAGAGATTTGAGGGAGAGTTCCATCAGCACGACGGCGTGATGATGGTGATGATGATGCTACCGACGCAGGGTTTCGCCTAAGCACCATTACAATATGACCGAGGTGGATTATGATGGAGGGGGGCCCCACACAAGGCTAAAAGATCAATGATCAACTTGTGTGTCTATGGGGTGCCCCTTGACCACATATATAAATGATGGAGGGAGGAGGAGGCCGGCCCTCATAGGGCGCACCCAAATTGTGGGTCCTACTAGGAGTCCGTAGTCCTAGTAGGATTCCACCTCCCACATGGAATAGGAAAAAGCGAAGGGAAAAGGAGAAGGAAGGAAGGGGGCGCCCCCCCCCTCCCTAGTCCAAATTCGGACCAGTCCATGGGGAGGGGTGCGGCCACCCTTTGAGGCCTTTCTCTCCTTTCCCGCATGGCCCATTAAGGCCCAATACGAATTCCCGTAACTCTCCGATACTTCGAAAAATACCCGAATCACTCGGAACCTTTCCGATGCCCGAATATAGTCGTCCAATATATCGATCTTTACGTCTCGACCATTTCGATACTCCTTGTCATGTCCACGATCTCATCCGGGACTCCGAACAAACTTCGGTCATCAAATCACGTAACTCATAATACAAATCGTCACAGAACGTTAAGCGTGCGGACACTACGGGTTCGAGAACTATGTAGACATGACCGAGACTCATCTCCGGCCAATAACCAATAGTGGAACCTGGATGCTCATATTGGTTCCTACATATTTTACGAAGATCTTTATCGGTCAAACCGCATAACAGCATACGTTGTTCCGTTTGTCATCGGTATGTTATTTGCGCGAGATTCGATCGTCGGTATTTCAATACCTAGTTCAATCTCATTACCGGCAAGTCTCTTTACTCGTTCCATAATGCATCATCCCGCAACTAACTCATTAGTCACATTGCTTGCAAGGCTTATAGTGATGTGCATTACCGAGAGGGCCCAGAGATACCTCTCCGATACACGGGGTGGCAAATCCTAATCTTGATTCATGCCAACCCAAAACACCTTCGGAAACACCTGTAGAGAATCTTTATAATATCCCATTTACGTTGTGATGTTTGATTGCACACAAAGTGTTCCTCCAGATATTTGGAGTTGCACAATCTCATAGTCCGAGGAACATGTATAAGTCATGAAGAAAACAGTTGCGATAAAACTGTAACGATCACAATGCTAAGCTAATGAATGGGTCTTGTCCATCACATCATTCTCCTAATGATGTGATCCCGTTCATCAAATGACAACACATGTCTATGGCTAGGAAACATAACCATCTTTGATGAACAAGCTAGTGAAGTAGAGGCATACTAGGGACACATTGTTTTGTCTATGTATTCACAGATGTATCAAGTTTCTGGTTAATACAATTCTAGCATGAATAATAAACATTTATCATGAAATAAGGAAATAAATAATAAATTTATTATTGCCTCTAGGGCATATTTCCTTCAGTCTTTAGCATGCGAAATTCCCCTTTTGTCCTTGGTGAACGGAGAACAACAGTAACAATAGCGCCCTCATCTACATAATAGGTCGGGCTGCTTTGGTAACTTCAGTTCCCCCACCACACGGCACCCCATTTCTCTCCTCCCCATAAAACGACTAACTCCACAGCACCAGAGCATCTTACATCACACCGTACGTACTTTATCGGCCTTTCTACCCCTCCCCTCTCGAAACCCTAGACTACTCATCCACCGGCGCACCAGAGCCCATTTACTGCCAGCGGCGTCCACCTCGGCGGATCTGCTTCTGCGGCCGCATCTACCCCTCCCAACTCCACTAGAAACAAGTAGACTGCTCATCCACCACTGTACCACAGCCCATTCAGTGTCGGCCTTGTCCGCGGCATCGGATCTGCTTCGCCGGTACTCTCGTCAACCGCAGCACATCTGCAGCGGCTCATTCGTACTCCCCATCGGAGACGCTTCGTCCACACGCCCCCCATAGCCGCCCCACCGACAGCCTCTGATCCTCTTCGCCGACACCTTCCTCAACCCTACCAGAGCCGCTTCACCGACACCATCGTGAACCCTACCAGAGTAGCTTCTCCTATACCATTCTCAACCCTACCGGGGCCGCTTTGCCAACTCACAAGTCCATCGCCACAGATCCGTTTCGTCGCACCCTCATCCAACCCACCGGAGAGCTTCTGACATCCCGTCCACGGCTGCAGATCCGCATCGTCGACACCATCCTTAACCCAACCACCGGAGTAGCTTCACCGACGCCCTCGTCCACGGCCACAGATCCGCTTCGCCCACACCATAGTCCACCCTACCGGAGCTGTTCCACAAACACCTACTTGACAGTTCTAGGTCTCCTTACCGGACCCCGATAGCCAGCGCAGCATCATCACCCTTGATGTTTCTAACCTGATTCCCACCGTCTGGCAAGATGCCAACCATGCGCCACGGCCTAGGTACTTGTCACCTTTAAACCCGTCCAGCATCACCTGCCCGATGTACTTCAAATATAATAACAGGTCGTTGTTACCTTTATGCAGCTAGCAAAAACTACAAGGACGATGTTTCTTCTGGATCTAACAGCTTGGCCAACCAAGATCCTGGACTGAGGCATTGCTATGATCTTGTAAGTGCGTCTCTCTCTCTCTCTTGTATTGTTGTGTGCCCGCCGGCGTGCTTTGCTAGGATTTTCGACCAAGAATCCCTTTATGCGCATAATGATTTCTACTACTGGCTGCTAAATTAGATATGTAGATGTCATACATGATACTACCTCGTAGCTCCATTCCTAAATATAAGTCTTTCTAGAGATTCCACTATAGGCTACATACGGAGCAAAATGGGTGAATCTACAGTCGAAAATGCATCTGTATACATCTGTATGTGGTCCATACTGGAATCTCTACAAAGACATATATTTAGGAACAGAGGCACTACATTACACAAAATCGTAGGTGGCATGTAGGAAGTCCAGTGCACTACATTAGGCTCCCTTAGAGTGCCTGCTTGTCCAGCACAGAGTCATGGCTAGTTTATGCTACACACACAATCATTAATAGGTGGTTTAAATATGCGCAAGGGATATGCAATGTATTATCATGTAGAGATGTCTGAAATTAGCCGTGTCAACTTGCAGATAGGGTTATACAATGAAAAAGTACAAGATGTATGTGGCAATTTCATGGAACATCGCAAAAAAGGAGAGACAGCGGTGAGCCTATACAGTGTGCTATGGTAGGTCACTCCTCCATTGCAATCATCGTGACATGTTATTTGTATGTCAGTTCTATTGGCCAAGTTTCTTAGGGATAGTTATTAAGAAATATGCTAAGAAAATAAGCACCTGTGAATATAAGCTCCAGGTAACAAGCCAACTAGTTCTTTTCATTGCCTTTCTTTTCAGTTTATCTTTGGTATGATCAGTGAAAAGTCTAGATTGCATTATATTTTTTCATTTTACTGCCCATATGAAAATTAATTTGACTTGCAAACATCACAAATTGAACCCAGTGTAGTAATTAATATGATAGGAAAACAGACCATCACTATTTCTTCAAAATGCAAATACAAAGATACCATCAGTTGCCACAATCTACTTTGGTCAATGTCTTCCATAGAGATCACATTGCCTAATTTAAACAAAGAACGCATGAACCACATTTAAATGAAGAAAAATTATTTATTGAAACTCGATGGTCAAAGTGGCTGGTTATTATCATATAGCAGCACCATTTGAAAGCATCATATAGCAGTAGCAGCTCATAGCAACTCGTCATACAGTAGCAGCAGTGTGCAATTCATCATATACCAGCAGCAGCTCATAGCAATTCATCATATAGCAGCAGCAGGAGCAGCTCATAGCAATTCATCATATAGCAGACACAGGAGCAGCTCATAGCAATTCATCATACAGCAGCAGCAGGAGCAGCTTATAGCAACTCATCATATAGCAGCAGCAGTACCTCATAGCAATTTATCATATAGCAGCAGCAGCTCATAGCAATTCATCATATAGCAGCAGTAGGAGCAGCTCATAGCAATGCATCATATAGCAGCAGCAGGAGCAGCTCATAGCAATTCATCGTATAGTGGATCAGAATGAAAATTTGGCAAAAAAATCAGAGGAGATCCTAACCTTGTTGGATGAGCTCATCCTTTAACAGCACCTCAAGGCCACGGTGTGGGAGGATGGGAGGGGGAATAAGGTGCCTTCTGCTGCAGTGTGGCAACAACCGTAGTTGTGCGGCGCCCGCCGGAGTAGTGCGTTGGACGGACCACAGTGGAGCAGCTGCTAGAGACCATGAGAATGAGGCGCGGCGCCAGAGGGAGGAGCAGCCAGGGAGATTTGCCCCTACCCGCCGGCCATGTAGCCTAGCTGGACAGAGCATCGTCGAGGACCAGGCCAGATGGGACCAGAGGCGACGGCTCGCTAGAGGAACCCTAGGGCTGCAGGCAAGGGATCGAGGTAGAGGGAAAGGGGAGAGGAGATGCAAGCGGGCAGGGCAATGAACACTTGCGTGTTTGTTTTTACTTGAGGGTCAGGTGTGACGTGGGCGTGAGAAGTTGCACTTTGAGTGTTATATAGGAAGACAACAGAGTCATTTCACTATTCCCCTTTCCTTCAATTTTTAGTGACCTTCTACACGAAACACCCCCCTCCAAAGCGAAATAAGTTAAGCCCAAGCCCATAACTCAAAAATGACTTCTTTACATCTTTTATGGCTTATTTTGACAATAAGCCCTGAAAAGGAAGAATCAAACTGGCCCTTAACCTGCAATTCAATTGTGCGTGCAATGATGAATCACTCCTGCCTGCTATAGTGTACATTTACGCATCATCATACATGTGCATTCCATTGTAGTATCTGGAATATGCAATGTTTATGTTAGTTCGTACGTTGCACATGATGTTTAAATGCCCCTTAAATCTGGTCAGTCAAGTGATGGTCTTCAAGCCTCCTTCTTTGCTTCTTTTCTTCATATGTAAGATTTGCTCACACATCTGTTCAATTGTTGTTTGCATCAGCCAGCCATACTAGGACTGTTTGCTTTGATTACTTGCTGTTCTTGACCTAACACTCTAACAGAGCTTGTCAACGATTTAAACACTAAGGGCTGCCGTAGTGGGAATTGTCTAACTCATAGGTGACATAAAGGTTTGGCTGTACACTAAAGTAGGCTCTCCAAGAGTACCTGGATATCCAGTTCGAAGGTATGCCTAGTTTTTACATAGTGCAGACATAGTAAATGCTCATTTCATTATGTGCAAGTGCAAAAGATGTGGCATGTTTCATTATGTGGTATTGTTTTGTTATAATCTCATCCTTTTGTGTTGTTCACAAACTTGAAAGTATGCATATTTATCTTCCAAGGAGACGAGTACAAGATGTTAGGAAGGAGCCTTGCGCTGAGCTTGTTCAACTAGTTAAAGTAAGTCACTGTATCCAACTCAACAGTTCAATTCCTAGTTTGTTTCAGGCATAGTTAATTTGCTCTTTTCAATTGCTTTATTTGTCCTCAGTTAATGAGATGCCCAAATAATGATGCCTGATGTTGGGTACTTGTATTACTATTAGTTGACATAATTAAAGGCCTTACAATTTAATTACTCTGGCGAAGCGTGCCTGAAGCTTTGAAGTCTATTAACCAACTATTATTGCATGAGGCTCACAATCTAGTTTATACTAGGCTAATGATTGCATAGTTTTGCTTGTTGTAGTAGGTTTGTATGAATCCCTCTGCTGTTCATTATGCTGCCTAAGACTTTAATTGAGCAACAGAATGGACAACTGCTTGCTTACATATACGCAACATGCTGTCCAAATTTGTAACTTGTCTGTGTTTTGGATTGGGCCCAACATCATGCTCCTCTGGTGAGCTAAGAGAGATTTCTGTATGCAGGCTGCATAGACTACCTTTTTTATAATTTTTAAAATATCACCTGCTTATGCTTCATGACGTGTAACATTATTGTTAGGCCTGTTTTTCCATGTACAATATAGTCTGTCTTGCTTGCTTCACTGTTGTAACTATATTTTTTCCCTAGTCATGTGTACTTACAGAAACATTTCAGGATGAAGTGACATCAACACAAAGATCTACCAGCAGTGCGGCATGTCCATTACCAAATGATTACGGATTGGAATTGGAATGTGCTGATGTTCTCGAGCATCAACTAGAGGTGGAAAGACAACGTGTACATGATTCTCAACGTACAATCAACAAGTTGAGACTGGACATGCATGTATTAGATGCAGGAGTCAAAAAATGAAACAAGACACTGAGGTAACCACGAAGGAATTAGAGATTTTGCAGACTGAAATTTGTGCTATCTGAATCCGGCCAATCCTTTTTTCTGAAGAGATTATAGTTCAAATGGTAAGTTTTGTTGATGTGTGTCCATTATGTATGAGCTTTATTTGTCCAGTGTATGTAATTTGCTGTTTGTTTATGCTTTATAATCACTGGTGCCGAACTATAATGCCCAGTGGGTATATTCGGCTGTAATTTCTTTATTGTATAGTGTAGGATTATTCTACGTTTCTATGCTCTATATTTTATAGTGTATGTTTTTAGAGGCAATAGTATAGAGTAGGATATTTGTTGAATATGTTATATCGTTGAAACGGGGGCCAACACTCCCAAACATTTCCTGGACGCCATACAAACGAACAAACATGTGCAGTCAAAGCGGGCCTTAATTGGGCTAGTCAAAATAATATTAAGTGGATGCCAAATGGGCCCACCGTAACAACGGCTCTTTGTAGGCCGTCAACAGGCCTAAAGCTCGATAGGGCCATATAAATTGAAATTGCCTGCGGGCCTTTAGCGGGCCGAAAGATATGTCTATTTTGTCTCGGCCCTTTTACTTGATGGGCCAGTAAGAGGCCGAAAGTGTTATGGGCCAGAGGAGGCCCAATTTGCATACTAGGCTTTTAACAGGCCGAAAGTCGCATTGGGATGAAATGATGCCCTGCGGAACATGGGCCCCTAATGGACCTAAAGTGAAAGTCCCAACTATTGTGCGGGCCCTTAACAGGCCGAGAGACAAAATGGGCTAAGAGTTGTCCCATTTACCATATGGGCCGAGGACAGGCCTAAAGTCACAGCGGGCTAGAATTGGCCCAACTGTAGAATGGGCCGAGAAAAGGCCGAAAGATGTTTCGGGCTGTTAACGGGCTGGAACTGACGATGGGCTGCTAACAGGCCGAAAGAAGCTCTGTCGGATTTCGGGTTCCGACAGACCCTTGAGGTTCGAACACTAGGGTGCGCGCGGAGATCCAACCTTCCACCATCTCGCACCTCGCCGAATCGCTGGGACCTAAACTACTAAACAGAACAGCACAAGGGACACAAGATTTATACTAGTTCGGGCAACCGTTGTGGTGTAATACCCTACTCTAGTTTGTGGCGTGGTGGATTGCCTCTGGGGCTGATGAGGAACAGTACAAGGAAGAACAGCCTCGCGAGGGTCTGTTCTTGGTGGGTGTGATGAACTGCTAGGTGGTGTCCCGTCGCTCCAGCTTGAGGATCGGGTCTCTGTCTTTCTCTGGATTCCGGATGCCGATCGTTTCGATCCCCCGCCAATCGTTTTCCCTCCCCTTGCTCTGAGTGTGGCCACTCCTATTTATAGGCGAAGGCCCTGGGCCTCTTCCCAAATATTGAGCGGGAAGGGCGCCAACAATTGGCCATTTTGAAGGGCAACAGCGGGTACACTTATCCTGACTAAAGTTGGTCCTCGCCTGCCAAAGGCTCTGGTGATGACGCCTGCTTGGGCTCCATGATGACTCCCTTCCTTCCGTTGGGCTGGTCTTGGTCTTGTTGCACCGAAACGGATGCCTTTGCTTGATGCTCTCGCCTGCGCTTGTTCCCTTTGCACCAAAGAGGAAAGGAGGACATCATGCTGGGCTGGCGCCCGACTGGCGCCCTTGGTCGTCATGGCTTGCGTCATGGGCACCTCGTGAGGTACCCTGCCTTGAACTCTCCGCCTCCTCATGAGCCAGCCTGACGAGGCCGTGCCTGAGGAAGCTCCTCATCGTCCGCCCTGCGAGGCTGGGCCCCTCGCGAGGGTCTTGAGCTTGTGTTGATGAAGATGGGCTGTCCTGGGCCTCCTTTGAGCCACGCCGCAGGCCGCAGGCAGGCAAGTCTGGGGACCCCTGTTCCCAGAACGCCGACAGTAGCCCCCGGGCCCACGGCACGCCCGAACTTGGCCGAGCAGAGAGGCGAAAGGGCAAGTGCGAAGCGTCACGGGCCCTAACAGCCTGCGGCCTTGGGCGCCGCGTGGTGGTTGATTGGACGCATGCGCCTCTGCAACCGCGTGGGTTGATAATAGAGCGGCATCTTCCTTGCCTCCTTTACTTTCTCCAGTTGCTGCTCAGATCCCCTTTCTTGCGCCTCTCCTCTCTGCTTCTGAGATCTTCAGATCCACTCCGCCTGCGTGCCCTAGCCAGTCATGGCGCCTCGCCAAGCCCCGGCCGGAGCTTGGTACTCTCCTGCCTTGGACCCGCCAAACGTGTCAGGGGCGAGCCTCGCCCTGATGCACCGGTTGGCGGAAGCGCAGGGCGTCAATGGAACGGAGGTGTTCAAGGCCAGCTCCTCCGCCCCTGAGGGTCGGGGGAGTACCTTCTACCCGTTCTTCGTGAGCGCCATCATTGCGGGTCTGGTGCCTCCCTTTTATGAGTTCTTCTTCTCCGTCCTCCGTCACTACAACATTCAAGCTCTGCACCTCCATCCCAACTCCGTCCTTCTTCTGGCAATATTCGCCTACTATTGTGAGGTCCATGTTGGGGTGAAGCCCTCGGTGGCCTTGCTGCGCCACTACTTCTCCCTCCGAACCTCCCGTGGTTCCGCCTCTGCGTGCGCGAGCTTCGTTGCATACGGCGGAGCCATCGCCATTTCAAACCCTGGGAAGCGGATTGAGGGCTTCAGGAGCAAGTGGGTCTTGGTGGATGCTGGGCGCATCCACCCACGGCTGATCCTGCCCACGGAGCCCGCCGAGAGCTCCGACGACTGGTCCCGAGTGGAGCTTCTGGATCCCCGCGCGAAGCTGGTGCTGGAGAAGATGGACGCAGATCTGCCGGCCACGCGGGCGGGCGGAAAGCTGACGGCAAGGTCGCTCTTGAGGGAGTTCTGGAGCATCAAGCGGCTCTGCCGTCGATGCTAAGCCGATGTGGAGGCCTCACTCGAGCCCCGTGGCCCTGGCCAGCGAGGACCTGGCGACGGTCCTCCGGTCCTTGGTTGGGGCGATGTGGCGAGACTGGAGGGCGCCCCCACGCCCTTGTTCCTTCGTGAGGATTGGGAGCAGGTAGTGGGGCCCATGCCCGTCTTCAATGGGGACGGGCCCGTGCCCGTGGAGGCTCCGGAGGACCTGGTGGACGTGTCCTCTTCCGACTCCAGCGAAGAGGTGGAGGAAAGAGAGCCAGGAGAGGGGGTTGATTCGGGGGCGGAGTCAAGGGCTCCTCCCCTGCGGCGCAGGTCCAGCGTTCTCCGCCTCCCCGAGAGTGACGACGACGAGGATGAAGATGAGCCGGGAGGCAGAAGCCTGCCCTCGATCCTGAAGAAGGAACGGACTGGGCTGCTTCCCCGCGGGTCCGCCCCAGCCCCGGGGCGATCAGCAGACGCGCCTCCTGCTCCTGGTCCCCTTGAAGTTGATCCGTGCAGCCGGCTCTCGGGCTTCAAGTATGGCCGGAGGCTGCTCGAGTCCACCGGCGACGACCTGTAAGTGCCTGCTTCCCGTCTTGATTATTGCTCCGTCGACGAGATCTGATTCCCATATCCTTCGGCCAGGCTGGCGCCCGCGGCGAAGAAGCTGAAGGGGGCTCCTGAGGCCCCATCCGTGGCGGTGCCTCTGCCCGAAAAAGAAGGTGATCCTGACGCCCAGGCCTCTCCTGCCCGGGCGTCCTCGCGAGGCCTGGCTGAGCCCGCTGGGGCGAGCTCAGCCCCCTTGGCTCAGGCGACTCCCGAGGTGCCCTTGCTTGGCGCTGCCTCCACTGTTCCCGTGGCGCCGCTGGTTTCGCCTCAGGGCATAGTGGTCACACAGCCGTCTTCTCCTCCTACTCCACCGACCGCTGCTCCTCCGAATGATGTTCTGGACCGCGCCGTTGTTGCTGACTGGACTGCCATGCAGATCTTCTGGCGCCGACTCCCGTCGATGGCTGGGCGTTTGAGCTGGCTTACAGCCAGATTCGCCCGATGCTTCGATTCGGGCGGCGCTGGTCCAGGCCTCGACGGCTTGCGACGAGGAGAAGCAAGCTGTTCGTGAGGCGAAGATTGCCCGCGATGCTGCCCTGGGGGAGGCGGCCAGCATCCAAGGTCGCTGTGAGACGCTGGAGGGCGAGTTGAAGGGCCTGCAGAACCAGCTTGCCGAGGAGGCCCGCCTTCGCCAGGAGCAGTAGGAAAGCATGAAGGCTCGCGAGGCGGCCGTCAAGGACCGGGAGGCCAAGCTGAAGAAGCGTCATGACCGCCTAGGCGTGCTGGAGCAGGAGCTGGAGGCAAGGAGGGTCGAGCTAGACGACAAGGCGCGGGTTCTTGCCGAAGATCGCGTGGCCTTCATGGATATGGAGGTGAAGGCTCGCGCCTTGCTGAGGGAGCTTTACGATAGCGGCATGGAGAGCCCACTGGCCGGCGCAGAGGACGGCCCCGCCAAGCTGCTTCCCTTCCTGGTTCGCACTCTTGAAGATGTCTCCCTTGGTCTTGGCCCCACGGCTGAGGCCGAGGCGCGTGTCTTGTCTTCCGCGGCACTGACGCGGATCCTCACCCACATCTATCTTCGCGATCCCAGCGTCGACATGGACAGCCTGCTGGAGCCAGCAAGTGGCGAGCATGCAGCTGCCGCTGCCGAGGCTGTGAAGGGTCGCGCGGAGGCTCTGTTGGGGAAGTTTCGGGCCTTCAGCACCAAGCCAAAGCGAGGCGCTGTCGGCCCTGCTGCTTCACGAGGCGAGCCCACTCTGTGCTGCTCCACCACCGACAAGTGACTCCGTTGTGGCTCCTGTCTTGCTTTTAATTCCTGCACATGTATCATGCCTCGAGGAGGCGTTTAAACTTGCATTTGGTATGGCGATAATAGTGTGGACTGTAATATTTGCTTTTGAATTCCTTGAAATTTGTGCTTCCTACTTGCTTATGTTCTACGCCGGCAGAGCCCGGCCCCGCGCATACCTCAGCCGCCGTAAGCCCCGACCGGAAAAAAGGACGGGACCAAGGAGTGAGGGGCTACGTGACAAGTTAGGCTCCTGAGTCGCGATGCTCAGGAGTCCCACTTGGCGCACGAACAGCAAGTAGGGAGGTGAGACGCGAGCAGATCCGCCGTTCTACGTCTGCAGAGCCCGGCCCCGCGCATACCTCAACCGTCGTTAGCCTTTCGGAACTAAGGGGTGAGGGGCTACGTGACCAGTTAGGCTCTGAGTCGCGATGCTCGAGAGTCCCCTTGACGCTCAAGCGGCATTCGTACCTTGGCTCCGCTCGGGAGTAGCGCGACGAACCAGGCCCGAGGGCTGGCTGGGTGGCGCGCGTGCAGGCGTGACCAGCGCAGCCCGTGCCCAGCCTCGCTGGCGCTCACGAGGAGGCGTTAACGAGGCCGACATCGAGCTCTGGGCTCCCCGAGGTTGATGCGACCGGAGGCCACCCTCGCTTGTTTATCACCAGCGCGGAGCATAAGCGCTTCGCATGCGTCTGGGCATAGCCGCTCCTCGGCAGTGTCGTTAGCCAGCGAGCATGGTGCTTCCTTTGGAGCGTGGGAGGGGCTCCCCGGGAGGAGCCCAGGCGTATCAGCCCCACCGACACGTGGCTAGCACGGTAGGGCTGGACGAGGTGTATCTGGGCACCCGAGAGCCAGCAGCGGGACTCACGGGCCCTACCTCAAGGCGGGTTGCGCTGGCTCGGGCCTTATCTTGAGTGTGTTCCTGCAAATTTGGCGGATGCCGGTTTCTCGTCTTGGTCCCGCTCTCGGGCTGGTCTCATCCGTCGGCGGCAAGCCGGTCGCGATGCCATGGACAAGACTAGAGGGTGAGGGCCGGAGAGCGGTAGGAGCCACGACTCGCGATGTTCGTGCACCCCTTTAACGCATAAGCTGGGTTAGATGATGAAACTCTCGTTCTGGGTCCGGCTCTCGGGCTGGTCTCAGCCGTCGCTGGCAAGCCAGGTCGCGATGCCATGGACAAGACCAGAGGGTGAGGGCCGGAGAGCCGGTAGGAGCCCTGAGTCGCGATGCTCAGGCACCCCCCTTTAACGCGCAAGCTAGGTCAGATGCAGCAACTCTACGTCCTCGGGTCCCGGCTCTCGTGCTGGTCTCAGCCGTCGCTGGCAAGCCAGGTCGCGATGCCATGGACAAGACCAGAGGGTGAGGGCCGGAGAACCGGTAGGAGCCCTGAGTCGCGATGCTCAGGCACCCCCCCTTTAACGCGCAAGCTGGGTTGGATGACGAAACTCTACGTCCTCGGGTCCCGGCTCTCGGGCTGGTCTCAGTCGTCGCTGGCAAGCCAGGTCGCAATGCCATGGACAAGACCAGAGGGTGAGGGCCGGAGAGCCGGTAGGAGCCCTGAGTCGCGATGCTCAGGCACCGCCCATTTAACGTGCAAGATTCCGCCACCCAGGAAAAGGTGCCAAATAACAAGCATGGTGGAACGAGAGCATAATCCTAAGGAAAACGCAAGAAGGATACATGCCGCTGGGACTGGCCCGAGCGGCTTGGGGATGATGCAGCCCGAGGGGCGCCCCCAACAGGATAAGCTAATGACATGAAATAAAAGGGATACATGCCGCAGGGACGGACCCACGCGGCCTGGGAATAATGCGGCCCTGAAGGCGCTCCCAGCCTGAAACGAAACTTAAAGATGTCACCTGGTGATGTTGGGGATGAAGGGGTATTGATGTAGCAGACTCGGTGGGCTGCGGGAGCCGATCCTCACGAGCCCCCAAGCCCGGGGGCCTCGGGAGGCTCGGGAGGCGCTGGCGACTCCTCATAGATCATCTCCATCTCCGCCAGGGCTGCGGCGCGCCTGACCTCTTGAGCCTCCAGGATGGTCCTCATGAGACGCTGGTGTGCAGCTGCCACGTTTGGTAGGCCATAAGGCATGCGCACGTAGCTATGGGGCGGCCCCTCGCAACGTCCCACTCGCGAGGGCCAGAGGCGCTCTTGAGACGCGGCTCGGTTGAGCCCTGGTATGTCGATGCAGACGTGCAGCCCACCATCCTCGCCTGGATGGGGGCCACAGCGGGTAGGCGACGGCTGCCCCTCATGACCCTTGACTCATGTAGCTCCTGAATGGCCTTGCCGCGAACTCCCGAGGGTTCGGCCCTCCTTGCCTGCTCTGCTTGCTTATGGAAGCGTGCTTCAAGCACGCCTCACGTGGTGCCCAAAGCCTCCCTCGAGACCTTGGCGAGGTCGGCGGCCCTCGGGGAGAGCCCGAGCCCTTCTGAGGAGGCGCCGGCGCGCTTCCTATGCGATGGAAGGAGGCTCCCTGCCCGGCGCTGGGCCCCGAGGGGACTGTCTCTTGAGGAGCCGGGCGGTCGATGTCTTCTTCTTCTTGGGTGCGGCCTCGGGAGGCCTCCTGCTGTTGTGGTCTAGGTCTTCTAGCGATGCGGCCTGAAAGGCTCGCTCCAGGGAGCACACTGCGTCTCTCTCTTCACAGGGCACCGTGATGACCCCGCCGCTTCCTGGGATCTTGAGGACGTTGTAGCCGTGGTGGGTTGCGGCCATGAATTTGGCCAACGCTAGGTACCCGAGGATGGCATTGTACGGCAGGCGAATGTGGGCGACGTCGAAGTCGATGAGCTCGGTGTGGTAGTTGTCGCGAGCCCCGAAGGTGACAGGAAGGCGGACCTGCCCGATCGGGACCGTGGAGCCGTCGATGACTCCGGAGAAAGGCTTGGTTGGCTGAAGCTGACTGTAAGGCACTTGGAGATTGTTGAATGTTTCCACGGACAGGACGTTGATCCCTGCTCCGCCGTCGAGGAGGGTCTTGGTGACTAGCACATTGCTGATGATTGGGGAACAAAGCATCGGGAGAACTCCGGCTGTGGCTGCGCACTTGAGCTGGTCCCCTGAGCTGAACGTGATGGCGCACGCCGACCACTGAGAGGCGCGTGGCCTCGAGCTTGGGAGGACTGCATTCACTTCATGGGCGAACTGCTTGAAGATCTGTTGAGAGGCTGGGGCTTGAGCTCCGCCCAAGATGCTGAGCGATCGCGCGCGCTTCTGAAGCCCCAGCCCCCTCCCCGATGGCGGTCTTGATTCTCCTTGGCGGCGGCGGCAGCGGAGGGAGGCCTGCGTTCCCCTGCGGGCGATCCTCGCGAGGCTGATCCCTCCAGCCTCCCTCGCGAGGTGGGTCTTGCCAGCGGTCCTCGCGAGGTTGGTCGCGCCACCCTTGGCGCAGGCCGCGGTCTTCCCAGCGTCCTGCATTCCTTCCTCCTCCTCGGCCGTAGCCCCGGTCGCTGCGCTCGGGGCGTCTGCCGACCCTTCCTTCGCGTACGGCCCGGAGCTCTTGACATTCATTGGTGTTGTGGGTGTGGAGGTTGTGGTACACGCGGTACCGGCTGCCCTCGGAGGATTCGGGCTGATCTCTGCCTCGCTTGGTGTCTGGTTCGGGTTCCGCGGCAGGCAGCTCGAGGAGGGAGAGGCGCCCCTCCTCAGCCCTGGCGCACTTGGTCACCAAGTTGAACAGCTCCAGGGAGGTGCACAGATCTTCATCCATCGCCAGCTCCTCCTTCATCTTGACGTCGCGCACTCCGTCGGAGAAGGCAGAGATGATGGCCTCCTCCGATACCCTTGGGATTTTGAGGCGCGCGTTGTTGAAGCGTTGGATGTACTTTTGCAGGGTTTCCCCTGGCTGCTGCTTGATTCGGCGCATGTCGCTCACGGCGGGTGGCCGGTCGCGAGTACCCTGGAAGTTGGCGATGAAGCGGGTACGCATCTTGGCCTAGGAAGAGATCGTGCCTGAGGTAGATTCAGGAGCCAGGTGCGGGCCCCGTCCTTGAGCGCCATGGGAAACCAGTTCGCCATGACCTTTTCATCCCCGTTGGCAGCCTCGATGCCCAGCTCGTAGTGCTGGGAACTCCGTAGGGTCAGCTGTGCCGTCGTAGCGAGGAGGCAGGTCTGGCTTGAACTTGGCGGGCCACGCGACGCTGCGCAGCTCGGAGGTGAAGGCGCGGCAGCCCGCCGTGGCCGCGGGGTGCCTCGGACGGCAGAGATCTTGGTCTTGTGGGCCTCCCTGCGCCGCGGCTGGGGGAAGCGCAGGGTCTTGACGTGCTGGAGCGGGGAGCGCTCGGGCAGCTTCTTGCGGGCGAGGAACTTCTTGACAGCTCTGCTCTTGCCGCACCGGCGCCTGGCAGAACAGGTTCCGCCCAGGGACCGCGCGCCTTGGGGCCAGGGCGCCTTCTTGAGGAGGAGGCGGATGAGGCGCCCCGGGAGCTTCATCGCCCGAGCGGGGCGGCGTGCGGTGCAGCGAGACGGACGGCGCGGGGGCGCCTCCTGCAGCGCGGACGAGCTCGGCGATTCGGTCGAGCCATTCTTCGTAGACGTCGTCGATGGGGCGGTAGCGCGAGAGCTCGTTGCGCGATGAGTGCAGCTTCGGGCCTCCATGACGGCTTGAAGCGCGCGTGACGAAGAGCCAGCGGGGGTGAGCGAAGGCGTGGCGGTGCGGCCGTCCCGCCTCATGGACGGGTGCTGGGACGATGCTTGCTGCTCATTCCCCGCCGGGCCGATGGCGGCCTTGACGGCAGGTGACGGGGAACGACGAGGGCGGCCGCCGACGGGAGCTGTCTTGGCGACATGGGAGGCGAGGGCGGCTCGGCGCTCGGCGCGGGCCCGACTGGCGTCAGACATGGTTGCGGTGGTCGGGGAAGAGCGAGGCGACGGAAGGCAGATTCCGGCGCACCCCTACCTGGCGCGCCAAATGTCGGATTTCGGGTTCCGGCAGACCCTTGAGGTTCGAACACTGGGGTGCGCGCGGAGATCCAACCTTCCACCGTCTCGCACCTTGCCGAATCGCTGGGACCTAAACTACTAAACAGAACAGCACAAGGGACACAAGATTTATACTAGTTCGGGCCACCGTTGTGGTGTAATACCCTACTCTAGTTTGTGGCGTGGTGGATTGCCTCTGGGGCTGATGAGGAGCAGTACAAGGAAGAACAGCCTCGCGAGGGTCTGTTCTTGGTGGGTGTGATGAACTGCTAGGTGGTGTCCCGTCGCTCCAGCTTGAGGATCGGGTCTCTGTCTTTCTCTGGATTCCGGATGCCGATCGTTTCGATCCCCCGCCGATCGTTTTCCCTCCCCTTGCTCTGAGTGTGGCTACTCCTATTTATAGGCGAAGGCCCTGGGCCTCTTCCCAAATATTGAGCGGGAAGGGCGACAACAATTGGCCATTTTGAAGGGGAACAGCGGGTACACTTATCCTGACTAAAGTTGGTCCTCGCCTGCCAAAGGCTCTGGTGATGACGCCTGCTTGGGCTCCATGATGACTCCCTTCATGCCATTGGGCTGGTCTTGGTCTTGTTGCACCGAAACGGATGCCTTTGCTTGATGCTCTCGCCTGTGCTTGCTCCCTTTGCACCAAAGAGGAAAGGAGGGCGCTGCTGCTGGCTGGCGCCGCCCTGGCGCCCTTGGTAAATCATGGCTTGCGTCATGGGCACCTCGTGAGGTATCCTGCCTTGAACTCTCCGCCTCCTCATGAGCCAGCCTGACGAGGTCGTGCCTGAGGAAGCTCCTCGTCGTCCACCCCGCGAGGCTGGGCCCCTCACGAGGGTCTTGAGCTTGTGTTGATGAAGATGGGCTGTCCTGGGCCTCCTTTGAGCCACGCCGCAGGCCGCAGGCAGGCAAGTCTGGGGGCCCCCGTTCCCAGAACACCGACAAGCTCAGGCCGCAATTGGGCCCAAAAACGTAGCGGGCCGTTAACGGGCTTAAACTAACGATGGGCTGGAAATTGTCGAATCTAGAATGGGCCTTTGATGGGCCTATTCTGTGTAACTTGTATGGCTCGTACTTGTAAATGGGCCTGACTCAAGTAGACCGCTAATGGGCCGGCCCGCTTATTTTGACAGGCCCGGCCTTTTCACCGGAATGGGCCTCTGTTTGGCCGTGCCACATGTCGATATACCATAGGCGCCTCCTGTCCAATGAGCGGATGACATCAGTCCGAACGTTGAGCCGACACGTGTTTCCTCCGGCTGTTAATGGGTTATCGGATCCAAAACCGGACTTGATAGCTTAACGGCGTCCCGTTATGGTGGATGACACGTGTCGGTCACCCTTGACAAAAGCACTTCTATGACGCGCGATTTATCATCATGGAAGTGGACACTTCCATGATGATAATTTTCGTAATGTCATGGAACACTTCTACGACAGCACAGTTATGACTATCTTGATTCTGTCATAAATTTGTCATGGATGTACACGCATGACAGAAAATGTGACCTACTGTGGAAAACACGTATCATCACGGAAGTGTCTTTTTTTGTAGTGAAAGGGGGAAACCTACTCCTACAAGGAGTAGGAATCCGCCTGAGGGAGTCCTGGATTAGGGGCTATACGGACAGCCGGACTATATCCTTTGGCCGGACTATTAGACTATGAAGATACAAGATTGAAGACTTCGTCCCGTGTCCGGACGGGACTCTCCTTGGCATGGAAGGCAAGCTTGGCAATACGGACATGTAGATCTCCTTCCTTGTAACCGACTCTGTGTAACCCTAGCCCCCTCCGGTGTCTATATAAACCGGAGGGTTTAGTCCATAGGACAACAACAATCATACCATAGGCTAGCTTCTAGGGTTTAGCCTCTACGATCTCGTGGTAGATCAACTCTTGTAATACTCATATCATCAAGATCAATCAAGCAGGAAGTATGGTATTACCTCCATCGAGAGGGACCGAACCTGGGTAAACATCGTGTCCCCCGCCTCCTGTTACCATCCGCCTTAGACGCATAGTTGGGGACCCCCTACCCGAGATCCGCCGGTTTTGACACCGACATTGGTGCTTTCATTGAGAGTTCCACTATGCCGTCACTGTAAGGCTTGATGGCTCGTTCGATCATCGGTAATGATGTGGTCCAGGGTGAGGTCTTCCTCCCCGGACAGATCTTTGTATTCGGCGGCTTCGCACTGCGGGCCAACTCGCTTGGTCATCTGGAGCAGATAGAGAGCTACGCCCCTAGCCACCAGGTCAGGTTCGGAAACTTGAATTATACTGCCGACATCCGCGGAGACTTGATCTTCGACGGATTCGAGCCCTTGCCAGGTGCACCACACGATCACGACGAGCATGATATAGCTCTGCCATCGGACGATGTTCGGGAGATCACACCGGCAACTACTCCGGCCTTCAATCCGGAGCAAATTGCGCCATCCGAGGACGGGTGGATAAACCCCGCCTTGGAGGCCGCACTCTCAGTGGCGATAGAGCCGAATACTGACTTTACCCCTCGCAAGATCCGTGCTGCCGAACCAGTGGATTCCTCCCTGGCCACAGGCTCTGAACCGCCTGCGTCCGTGCCTATCGAATCCGATTGGGCACCGATCATGGATTTTACCTCTGCGGATATCTTTCAGCACTCACCCTTTGGTGATGTGCTAAATTCGTTAAGGTCCCTCTCCTTGACAGAAGAACCTCGGCTGAACTATGTCCGGCTAGGATGGGATGCGGACGACGAAGAAATTCGCTCCCCACCCACCAACCACTTAGTAGCCACTATCGATGATTTAACCGACATGCTCGACTTCGACTCCGAAGACATCGATGGTATGGATGACGATGCAGGAGACGAACAGGAACCACTCCCCACAGGGCACTGGACCACCACCTCATCATATGATATATACATGGTGGATATAGCCAAAGAAAATGATGACAAGGAATGGAAGGATGCAGCGAAGGATAACTCCCTCGAGAAGCAACCAAAGCGTCGGCGTAGGCGCCGCTCCAAATCCTGCCTCAGCAAAAACAACGATAACAGCAGTGAACCAGCAAACGGCGAACGTAGTACGGATCCGCTGTCCGGACACGGCGACGCTGAGGATATAGCTCATAAACCTCCCTCCGAAGAGGAAAACAGTCCGGACGAAGAGGCACACATCATCCCGAAAAGGCACTTGGAACAAGAGAACCACCGTAGAAGGCTTATTACCACCTCGAGGAGTCTGAAGAAGCAAAAGCAAAGGCTTAAAGCTGCGCAGAATACGCTCAACAGTAGATGGAACAAAGTGCTCAACAACGAAGAAAAGTATGGTGGTAGTTACCACACGAAGAGCTATCCAAAGCGCAAGTTGTTGCCTAAATTTGATGACGAGGCCTTAGAGCCCACACAGCCGAAGAATAAAACGGCCGACCGGTCGGATCAACCACCTTGTGGTGGCGAAAGAGCGGCTAACAAGGCCGCACATAAGTCTGCACACGCCGCACATGAAGACTCGCATCAGAAGAACGGCGCAACCAGATCCATCTACGGATCAAGGAAACGTGCTCCAGCGCACAACCAAAACCGAACACTACAACCGTCAGAACGCCTCGACACAACAAAATACAGGGGCGCCGCACACCCCCTATGCTTCACCGATGAGGTGCTGGACCACGAAATTCTAGAATGATTCAAACCAGTGAACATAGAGGCGTATGACAGAACCACCGACCCTGGAGTCTGGATTGAGGACTTTATCCTCCATATTCACATGGCTCGCGGAGACGATCTCCACGCCATCAAGTACTTGCCCCTCAAGCTAAAAGGACCAGCTCGGCACTGGCTGAAAAGCCTCCTGAAAAAATTCAATTGGAAGTTGGGAGGAGCTTGAGGATGCTTTTCGGGCTAATTTTCAAGGGACTTATGTCCGACCTCTGGATGCAGACGATTTAAGTCATATAGTTCAACAGCCTGGAGAGTCAGCCAGAAAGCTTTGGAACAGATTTCTCACTAAGAAGAACCAAATCGTCGACTACCCGGACGCCGAAGCCTTAGTAGCTTTCAAACACAGCATCCGAGACGAATGGCTCGCCATACACCTCGGCCAAGAAAAACAGAGAACAATGGCTGCCCTAACAAACCTCATGACCCGCTTTTGCGCGGGCGAGGATAGCTGGTTAGCCCGCAGTAGCACCAGCGACCCAAGCACATCCTAAGTCAGGGATGGCAATGGAAAACCACGACGCAGTAAAAACAAGCGCCGAAATAAAGAAGACAGCCCAGATAACACGGCGGTAAACGCCGGCTTCAGGGGCTCTCGACCAGGTCAGCGGAAAAAACCTGTCAAAGGCAACAGAGATGGACCGTCCAGCCTAAACAATATTCTAGACAAACTATGTCAGATTCATGGCACCCCCGATAAACCTGCAAATCATACCCACAGAGAATGCTGGGTCTTCAAGCAGGCCGGTAAGCTAAAGGCCGAACACAAGGGGAGGTAGACACCAAGTGAAGACGAGGACGAGCCTCGCAAGCAAAGCTCTGGGGGACAGAAAAAATTCCCACCAGAGGTGAAAACAGTGAACATGATCCATGTGACAAAGAGGAGCAGCAAACATGCACTCCGAAGCACACGAGCCGTAGTGCCCGTAACCGTAAGCCCAACCCCTGGTTGGCCCATTCGATCACTTTTGATCGCAGGGATCACCTGACAAACATCCGGCATGAAGGATTGGCTGCCTTGATGTTAGACCCAATAATAAACGGATACCATCTGACACGAGTCCTTATGGACGGCGGTAGTAGTCTAAATCTGATATATCAGGACACAGTCCGCAAAATGGGGATAGACCCAACAAAGATCAGCCGCAGTAATACTACCTTCAAGGGAGTAATACCAGGCCCAGAGGCCTGCTCCGCGGGCTCAATAATACTAGAGGTCGTATTCGGTTCACCCGACAACTACCAAAGTGAAAATTTAAACTTCGACATCGCTCCATTCCGAAGCGGCTATCAAGCACTACTCGAACGAACAGCTTTCGCTCGTTTCAACGCTATACCGAATTATGCTTCTCTTAAGCTTAAGATGCCTGGTCCGCGCGGCACCATCACAGTTAATGGAAATATTGAGCGTTTCTTACACGCAGAAGAACGTGCGGCTGCTTTAAAAGTCGAACACTATACGGCCTCACCAACCAGAACGAATGACCGGCCGTTAAGACCACGGACACGGTTAGACGAGTCCGGCGCATCATTACATATACTTGAGGTTGGTTTGATGGTTATACCCTCATAGACGGCACCAGGGGCTTCCCGCGTGTAAACAGGGCTAGTTCGGCTCAACTTTACTTATCTTGAATTTTAAATGGTTTATTTAGAATAACCAATTTTTTGCATGACAACTTTCAACTAAGTTCCTCTCTTTTACAGATGACAATCATGCTACACCCGTCGAGGATATGGCACAACGGAGACGCAGGCGCAGACGTGCAGCAGGGACCCGCTCAAAGGTTTCTTTTTAGATTAAGACCCTGCGTAAACCTTTTTTACTGTCTCTTGTTGTTCACATGTAGCGACCCAACCTCAGACGGTCAAGCCTCTGTGTATCTGTGCCATCCCTGGATCAGTATGCTGGCACACACAGTACATCAATGTATATATCAAAGTGCAATCACATGTATAAATAACATAAAATGATATATACCTCATAATACTCAGCGGAAACAATCAAACGGGTGTGGAGTCCCATCAACGCCATCGGCAGGTTGAGTGTAGACCGTAACCCTGTACCGTAACTCTTACTCGTCGAAGAAAATTCTGCAACATGATACGTTGCAGCAGTGTAGGTCAGTACATTGAATGTACCAGCAAGATCACAACATGAGAAAACATATGATAAAACTATACTATATGCAATATGGCTTTGTGGCTCTGTGTCTGAGTTTTGTTTGCGTAAAAGCTGATTTATTTTCCCTACATCAAAGGAATAAATGAAGTCTGTACTATGGAGTTTTCTATCATGACATGGTTCCGCCAACCGATGTCTCATAGCCCAAAATCATAATAAGTTGCCCACAATTAAGTTATCAGTCCGGTGTTGAGAGTTCCGAGATAGATCCAAGTCTAGAGGCTCAAATTGTCCGTAACCGGGGACACGACTAATCGATTAGGATTAAACCCTCTGCAGAGGTTTGTACACTTTACCCGCAAGATTCGATCCTCTCTTTACGTTCTCGCACTTGAGGTGTTTGAGAACAAGATGACCAAACATGGTCTTCGAAGAGTTCCCCGACCACCGTCCGGTGCTCATTCAATCCTACCGTAGTTCTACATCTGCTAGCACCGTCCTAGCCAGAGTCACAACTAAGTTCAACCAAGCCAGAGCCCATAGTGACTTGCGGTTGCACAGGTAAGCTTCCAGGCGTGAAGTATTCTTCCGTCTCTTTGAGTCTGGGTGAAGCTTTCCGCAAGATGCCATGGCGCTTCTCCATGCATCCCGGCCAACCACTGGTTTCTCTAGGGTGCCCGTCAACCATCCTTCACCCAGTAGTGTGTATTGAATTCTTGTCTCAAGTCTTGAAGTCTTGAGGCCTTGAAGATGCAGTCCTTACAGATTCCATCATGGAGTTGTCGTCATTGACGTAGATCCTCCATTCTCACACCACTCCCGAGCACTCATACCAACCCCGTCTACTATAGCGTAGCATTAAAATAAATAACGTCTCGGGCTTGGTAACAGGGTGATGGGTTCCTACCTCATGCATACTACTCAACTACAAGGATTCAATATCACTACTGGAGAGTTGTTGCAAAGATGCCACTAAATGCAATAAAACATAGGTATGAAAGCATGGTCAAAGTGAACTTGCCTGGTATTACTTGATGAAGATAATAACGCTCTCAGAATAAAGACTTGGTAGAACTATTCATCACTCCGTTGAAAATCTATATTAAACAGACAATCATATAAGCAATCATCCTAGCAATCAATTCTATCAATCATAACCATACTCAATCAAAATAAAAGCAACAAAGAAAACCAAGTCGAAAACCAAAGGAAAAACTTCGAAAGAAAAATTCAAGGAAAAACTAGTGGTGACCAACTCACACAAATCTTAACATAACATCACTAAATTACTCTAATATTTTTTCTACAGCAAAGAAAATATAAATCTAATAAAATAACATAAAATAAATTACTAATTTAATAACTAACAAAAAGAACTAATATAAAACTACTATAACCATCTAGTTAATACTAGAACAAATATAGCAACTAGCAAAACACTAAGACAACTATAACAGCAAATCATTTATTAAAACATTAATAAACTATAGTAAATAAATATAACAACTAATGTGTTCACAAATAACAAAAACAAAAACAATATAACTTGAAGTGGAAAAAGAATTACTTTTAAAACTAATAAAACTATTTTATCCACTATCACTATGAACTAAACAAGCAATTACAAAAACAGTAGCTAAACACTAATAAATAACTACAAAAATTTATCTACTGTAGCTAAACATAAACATATAACAACAAGTGAAAATCTACAAAAGGAATGAACTAAAAATAATTAAAAACAATAATTACATAACTAAAACAACTATATAAGAAAAACAGTACTGTTTTTACTAAAAATCTAATTTAAAATACTCCAAAATTACCAAACTAAATCCTACAGCTAAAAAATATCACAAGTGACCAGGAGCAAAAACAATTAACTAAAAACCTATTTTTAAACTCAAGTTATGGCCAAAATACTAATTTGAACAAAATTTATCAAATTCAAATTTAAACTACTCAAATTTGAAATCCAGAGACACTAACAGAAACTTCAGCAAATATTTGAAACATACCAATTGGAATCACTCAAAAATACTAAAAACTCTAAAAGATATGAATTTTCTAAGATTGCTATTTTCTGAAAAAATGAATTACGGGATTTCGTGGATCTCACCGGAGTAGTCGTCGGAGTTGGGGAAGAAGATCGGATCCGATGTTGCGGTTGCTCCTAGAGGAAAGGAGATCACAGTACGGTGGAGAGGAGATCATATAAACCTCAGGAGAGGTCGAGGAAGTACCAACCGAACCTCGAACAGCGGTGGAGAAGCCGCCGGAGTTTATGAACTCCGATGAGTAATTGTGCTGGATAGGGAGGGGGATAAGCTCCCATGGGAGAGGGCTTTGGGCGTGGGGAAGGAGGGCAACACGAGGGAGGTATTTATAGGGCGAGGGGGTGTCCAGATGCGTGTAGCCATGGCGACCAAAAAAATGGTAAGTTCGGATCTCCGGCGAGGAAATCCGGGGCATTAATGGCCTTTTACTTGGAGAAGGAGGTGTAGGGGAAGGAGGTGGATCCATTCAGAGGATTCTTGGGGAAGGGAAGGAGGGAAGGGTGTGGGGGGCGGGGTGGGAGTGCGTGCGTGCGTTCTGCTCTGTAGGCGCAGAACGATCAGGAGGAAGACGACCTGTTGGGTCGTGGAGGGGCTGGGCCTAGTGCTTGGTGGGCTTTGGCCAGTTTTTTTGTTTTTTTATAAAATAGAGAAGGAAAACTGAAATAGAGGGCAATAAATAAAATAAATAAATATGCATATTATATATCAAAATTTTCAGAAAAACATTTGTTACAGTATGAACAATTTTTCAAGTTCAAATAAAATTCACAGCAAATCCCAAAATTCAAAAGGTGCCACTGTTGCATTTAAAATGCAAACAAAATTATTTTAAAATATCAAAATGATTTAAAATCATTTTCTCCACTTTTCTACTGTAGGGAATCATTTTACCCTATTTTCGTATATTTTAGTTTTGGAGAAAATAATTTCAATAAAACCAAATAACTCCAATTTGAAAGTGGGTTTCAAAATAATTTCAACCGCCTTTCAATTTGATTCTTTTAAACTTCCAACTCATATTTCATATAATTTGAAGAAGTCATTTTATCTTCTCTCATGAAAATCATTGAGTTGCATAAAGTTTCTGAATTTGAAATATTTCCAAATGGAATTCAAATCTTTTCAAAACCCTTTTCATTTATTTAAATGGAAGAAGTCATATCATCTTCTCTCTAGGGTTTTGTGTTTGAATTGAATTTGAATTCTCGAGATCGAAGTCAAAAAAGGCCTGGAAAGTCATTTCATTCCTCTCATTAAACTTTCAAAAGTTTCAAATTCCACTCAATTTCACACAATCAATCACTCAACAATCAAACAAACAATCAGAATTATTTATTTAATATAACATTCCAAAATTTAGAATTTTGGGATGTTACAAATCTACCACACTTAAAATGAATCTCGTCCTCGAGGTTCAAGAGGCTAACAAGAAAAGGGTTAGGGTTTGGGGTCTTCTAGCAAATCCATTGATCTGTATGGTCTAGTGTGCTACCACACTTAGAAGCATGGTTATTGTTCGACAAAACTCATGTACTCCATTCCTTTGGGTTGACAATGTCGGTCTTCTCATATTCTCCAGGGTAACTCTTTCCCTGGTGCTCTCCCAGTAAGGGCATAACCTCTTTTATCAAAATCATGAGTCCTTCATGGTAATTAAGGTTCTTCCGAGACAGGGTCTTCTCAGTTGAGGATCTGGCGCCAATACTAAACAACTATTGAAAATATCGTGGCGGTCAACCATGTATGGTTTCTTCTACAGGAAATGGGTCTCGGCTAAATCTCACCGTATATCCTACGATTGGCAACGGTTGCCTGTACATGGATCAACCGTCCTACCATTCTAGGGCTTAAACAAGGCTTTGACATCGTCATCTCTCTACTATGGGTAAGTCACTCAGATTTACCATTCCAAATAGCAAGAGCGAATGACAAGAGTAAGTCGGTATGGTGATCAATCCATTCCACACCAAAATCATTACCCTGTATAAGGTTTAGCGAATCTCGTATTTCTAACACTCGGGCATCCTCACAAGCGTTGCAGAATTTCTCTTCTCAACGAACTTAGTTCGGATAATTCCATTAATTCTGCAAGCTGAACAAAACATCTATCGTTACTTCACCACTCTCAGGTTTTTGCGTAACCTCCTACGAAACGTATGCTGATTGAATCACCGATTCTTCCAAATTTCTTCCTTCATCAATGTTACATCTGTTCCTTTTCAAAATCCTAGGCCTGTGGGTTATGGCCCACTTCAACACTAGTGCAGCTTTAACTCATCCTTGGAGTAACTCTCTTGTTCCATATTACACCTCCTTTAAATCCAGTAGTACTCTGTTTCTTCATACCATCATATCAAAAGCAAAACTCCAACTTTTTTTTTCCTTTGAACTACAGTCCGCGGAATATATATTTTCTTATCCATTAGTCTAGTCTTCTTCACAGGGTACTACCACCCTTAAAATGCACAAATTCTTCCATAGACCATATTTTTCTCATATCCTCGAAAATGGTCAAAACTCTTTGTTCATGGAGTAACAACCCATAAAATTCAACATATGAAATCATCACACCTTAACTTTATTGATTCATGCATTCATTACAATCTCTGAGCACCCATTACATAACTCAACTCATCGAACTCATGAAAATGAAATTGCTTTCTATTACTCTTGTTTCCAATATCAAAATTCCAACTACTCAACTCCAGCTTCCATCTTGTCGGGACATTTAGTAGCATAATGTCCTGCTTCCTTGCAATGAAAACAAATAACTTTCGATAAGTCTTTGGGCTTCTTGGAGATGGTGTCTACTCTTTGGGTTCTTGGCTTCTTCTCTGGACATTTATCAGCGTAATGATCTAAATCCTTGCACCTGTGACAAGTGATATTACTCAGGTCCTTCTCTACAGAAATTGGGTTGTTCTGGGGATGCCTTCGCTTTCTCTTACTAGATTTCTCCGTAATGACCATAGCTTCTATTTCCTGAGGGTCAAACTTCACTTCTGCTGTCGGGAAGTCTCTGAGATCCTCTTTGCTTTCCTTCGTGCAATACACTGAAAAATGTCCTTCTTCCCCACATGAATAGCAGACTTGGGCGAAAATCTGTTTAGGCCTTCACCATCAGGGTCTTCAATAATTTCCTTCATCATAGATTCTTCTAAATTTCCCCTGAAGGCATCTTTCTGTTGCTTGGTAATTTCTTGTACCTTGGGGTAAAAGTGACATTAAGCAGGGTAGTGCGTAGTTCCTTCACACAGGAAACAAGTAGCCTGCCCAGTCGGGCATTCTTCCTCTGGGTGATTTTCCTCACAATAAGGGCATCCATCCTTGTGTTCTTCATTGGCGTGTCCTATTTCTCCGCAAATCTTGTAGGCACAAGATTTCTTCTTCGGGTTATCATAGTGCTTCCGAATAAGGCGTGATCTCAACAGGGTCTTTTTGAATTCCTCCCAAGTTCTTGCTCCATTACGTCCTTGTATGGCTTGATGCATTTTCCACCAGATTGCAGCACTCTCGGTAAAATGCTGAAGAGCATATGGAACCTCATACTTCCTTGCAATCCAATTTTTCTTGAGTTGATTCTCCATGTTTTGAATCCATAGCTCTGCCTCCAACTGAGTCATCGGTCCAGAGAATACCAGTCCTTCTTCATTCATCATCTATTGGCTCTAAGGGTTTTAGGGTGAGATAAGAGAGAGCTGGATAGAGAGAGATACACACAATACAAACAATAGTTTTGAAAAAAAACGAGTTTTATTTTGGGGCTGCCGAAAACATCAAACAAAAGACAGCTCACAAATCGTCGCATCTAACGTAAGTATATAACAGGGGTTTGGTCTTCTAAAGGTCAAATAAATCTTCAGAGTTTTACAATTCTTCAAGTCTTCGGAGTCTTCTATTGTTGCAGCTGCAATTCTTCCAACACATGGTGAAATCCTCTTTACTCTGAAATGGCCATCAGTTGTCCGATATCTTGTTATTCTTGGAGTGACTTCAATTGATCCTCCGTGTGGTCAAAAGGGAAAAGGGTATACTCCGGCCATTGGAGGTAAGAGGGACTACTTGATAAAATCAGAAAAGAAGAGAAGTAAGAGTCTTTATGAAAATAAAGGTTTAGAGATATTCTATCCTAGGGCTTTCCAGTTTATAGGGTCACCACAGTCAACATGTGCTCTGATACCATATCTGTAGCGACCCAACCTCAGACGGTCAAGCCTCTGTGTATCTGTGCCATCCCTGGATCAGTATGCTGGCACACACAGTACATCAATGTATATATCAAAGTGCAATCACATGTATAAATAACGTAAAATGATATATACCTCATAATACTCAGCAGAAACAATCAAACGGGTGTGGAGTCCCATCAACGCCATTGGTAGGTTGAGTGTAGACCGTAACCCTGTACCGTAACTCTTACTCGTCGAAGAAAATTCTGCAACATGATACGTTGCAGCCGTGTAGGTCAGTACATTGAATGTACCGGCAAGATCACAACATGAGAAAACATATGATAAAACTATACTATATGCAATATGGCTTTGTGGCTCTGTGTCTGAGTTTTGTTTGCGTAAAAGCTGATTTATTTTCCCTACATCAAAGGAATAAATGAAGTCTGTACTATGGAGTTTTCTATCATGACATGGTTCCGCCAACCGATGTCTCATAGCCCAAAATCATAATAAGTTGCCCACAATTAAGTTATCAGTCCGGTGTTGAGAGTTCCGAGATAGATCCAAGTCCAGAGGCTCAAATTGTCCGTAACCGGGGACACGGCTAATCGATTAGGTTTAAACCCTCTGCAGAGGTTTGTACACTTTACCCGCAAGATTCGATCCCTCTCTTTACGTTCTCGCACTTGAGGTGTTTGAGAACAAGATGACCAAACATGGTCTTCGAAGAGTTCCCCGACCACTTTGTCCGGTGCTCATTCAATCCTACCGTAGTTCTACATCTGCTAGCACCGTCCTAGCCAGAGTCACAACTAAGGTCAACCAAGCCAGAGCCCATCGTGACTTGCGGTTGCACAGGTAAGCTTCCGGGCATGAAGTATTCTTCCGTCTCTTTGAGTCTGGGTGAAACTTTCCGGCCAACCACTGGTTTCTCCAGGGTGCCCGTCAACCATCCTTCACCCAGTAGTGTGTATTGAATTCTTGTCTCGAGTCTTGAAGTCTTGAGGCCTTGAAGATGCAGTCCTTGCAGATTCCATCATGGAGTTAATCGTCATTGACGTAGATCCTCCATTCTCACACCACTCCCGAGCACTCATACCAACCCGTCTACTATAGCGTAGCATTAAAATAAATAACGTCCGGGCTTGGTAACAGGTGATGGGTTCCTACCTCATGCATACTACTCAACTACAAGGATTCAATATCACTACTGGAGAGTTGTTGCAAAGATGCCACTAAATGCAATAAAACATAGGTATGAAAGCATGGTCAAAGTGAACTTGCCTGGTATTACTTGATGAAGATACTAACGCTCTCAGAATAAAGACTTGGTAGAACTATTCGTCACTCCGTTGAAAATCTATATTAAACAGACAATCATATAAGCAATCATCCTAGCAATCAATTCTATCAATCATAACAATACTCAATCAAAATAAAAGCAACAAAGAAAACCAAGTCGAAAACCAAAGGAAAAACTTCGAAAGAAAAATTCAAGGAAAAACTAGTGGTGACCAACTCACACAAATCTTAACATAACATCACTAAATTACTCTAATATTTTTTCTACAGCAAAGAAAATATAAATCTAATAAAATAACATAAAATAAATTACTAATTTAATAACTAACAAAAGAACTAATATAAAACTACTATAACCATCTAGTTAATACTAGAACAAATATAGCAACTAGCAAAACACTAAGACAACTATAACAGCAAATCATTTATTAAAACATTAATAAACTATACTAAATAAATATAAGAACTAATGTGTTCACAAATAACAGAAACAAAAACAATATAACTTGAAGTGGAAAAAGAATTACTTTTAAAACTAATAAAACTATTTTATCCACTATCACTATGAACTAAACAAGCAATTACAAAAACAGTAGCTAAACACTAATAAATAACTACAAAAATTTATCTACTGTAGCTAAACATAAACATATAACAACAAGTGAAAATCTACAAAAGGAATGAACTAAAAATAATTAAAAACAATAATTACATAACTAAAACAACTATATAAGCAAAACAGTATTGTTTTTACTAAAATCTAATTTAAAATACTCCAAAATTACCAAACTAAATCCTACAGCTAAAAAATATCACAAGTGACCAGGAGCAAAAACAATTAATTAAAAACCTATTTTTAAACTCAAGTTATGGCCAAAATACTAATTTGAACAAAATTTATCAAATTCAAATTTAAACTACTCAAATTTGAAATCCAGAGACACTTACAGAAACTTCATCAAATTTGTGACACATAGCAATTGGAATCACTCAAAAATACTAAAAACTCTAAAAGATATGAATTTTCTAAGATTGCTATTTTCTGAAAAAAATGAATTACGGGATTTCGTGGAACTCCGCCGAAGTAGTCGTCGGAGTTGGGGAAGAAGATCGGATCCGATGTTGCGGTTGCTCCAAGAGGAAAGGAGATCACGGGACGGTGGAGAGGAGATCATATAAACCTCAGGAGAGGTCGAGGAAGTACCAACCGAACCTCGAACAGCGGTGGAGAAGCTGCCGGAGTTTATGAACTCCGATGAGTAATTGTGCTGGATAGGGAGGGGGATAAGCTCCCATGGGAGAGGGCTTTGGGCAAGGGGAAGGAGGGCAACACGAGGGAGGTATTTATAGGGCGAGGGGGTGTCCAGATGCATGCAGCCATGGCGAGCAAAAAAGCAGTAAGTTCGGATCTCGCGAGGAAATCCGGGGCATTAATGGCCTTTACTTGGAGAAGGAGGTGTAGGGAAGGAGGTGGATCCATTCAGAGGATTCTTGGGGAAGGGAAGGAGGGAAGGGTGTGGGGCGCGGGGTGGGGTGCGTGCGTGCGTTCTTCTCCTGTAGGTGCAGAACGATCGTAGGAGGAAGACGACCTGTTGGGTCGTGGAGGGGGCTGGGCCTAGTGCGGCTGGGCTTTGGCCAGTTTTTTTGTTTTTTTATAAAATAGAGAAGGAAAACTGAAATAGAGGGCAATAAATAAGATAAATACATATGCATATTATATATCAAAATTTTCAGAAAAACTTTTGTTACAGTATGAACAATTTTTCAAGTTTAAATAAAATTCACAGCAAATCCCAAAATTCAAAAGGTGCCACTGTTGCATTTAAAATGCAAACAAAATTATTTTAAAATATCAAAATGATTTAAAAATCAATTTTCTCCACTTTTCTACTGTAGGGAATCATTTTACCCTATTTTTGTATATTTTAGTTTTGGAGAAAAATAATTTCAATAAAACCAAATAACTCCAATTTGAAAGTGGGTTTCAAAATAATTTCAACCGGCCTATCAATTTGATTCTTTTAAACTTCCAACTCATATTTCATATAATTTGAAGAAGTCATTTTATCTTCTCTCATGAAAATCATTGAGTTGCATAAAGTTTCTGAATTTGAAATATTTCCAAATGGAATTCAAATCTTTTCAAAACCCTTTTCATTTATTTAAATGGAAGAAGTCATATCATCTTCTCTCTAGGGTTTTGTGTTTGAATTTGAATTTGAATTCTCAGAGATCAGAAGTCAAAAAAAAGGCCTGGGAAAGTCATTTCATTCCCTCTCATTAAACTTTCAAAAAGTTTCAAATTCCACTCAATTTCACACAATCAATCACTCAACAATCAAACGAACAATCAGAATTATTTATTTAATATAACATTCCAAAATTTAGAATTTTGGGATGTTACATCACATCCTCCGGATTCTCAGTACAACCGAGAAGGATGCTGACGTTATTGGCATTTGGCCACGTCAGAATATCGCACGTACCTGGACACTCGGGGTTCATTATCAAGGGCATTGTTCAGCCCGGAATATGTTATAAAGACTGAATACCTTAGGGAGTGCTCGGCGTCGCGAATTTGGCCTTATATGCATCAGCTCCGAATCATGTATTTGGTAAAATGTTGGGTTTGCCCGGCTCCTGTGTTTTTCTACCTTACGTTCCGCTCTATCGACTAAGGTGGCACCAGGAGAACTACTGCGATTGTGCCCTGGTTCATCCGGACGAGCACCTCAGTAGAGAAAGCCAAAAACTGACTGTCATGATAAAGCGCGAGACTGGTCAACCACTCGATGACTTAGCGGAATCTTCGGGATTCCTCCGTATTAACAAAGGGTCGTTTGCCAGCCAGCCATGTACGCGCCCCATATTCGGACGAGCGCGGAGCCACCAGGGGCTATATAGTAGCCCCACCGTCAAACTCCTATGGCTAAGTGAAAGTGTTAAAGTAATATAGTCGATTGCCTAGTTCGTTGCGCTATCACCTCCTAATGGACCAAGACGTTGGATCAAGTGTGAACATGCGTCTTTTGCAAACACCCCCTCATTATATGCGTGGGGGCTGAAGCCAACGACTGCAAACTTTCAGGTTATACACATATATACACAAACGGCCGCACAGGAGGCATCATAGTACTTCCAGGCAAAAAGTATAAACGCAACCATTATAATTTAACAAACATTGTTTTTACAATGGGAATACATGTCATTAGAACATAATATCCTTCGAGCACTGAGACTCTATTGAATGAGCGCCTTGAAGGAGTTCTTCAAAGTAGTGCTCGGCAGATCCTCGGCCCCCGGCCGAACTCTGGGTTGCAATTGCGGTGGCCTCCATCTCTGCCCAGTATGTCTTGACACGGGCAAGCGCCATCCGCGCACCCTCTATGCATGCCGACCTCTTCATAGGGTCGATGCGCGGCATAGCACCAAGGAACTGTTGCACCAAATTAAAATAATTGTTCGGCCTTGGCCCTTTCGGCCACAGATGATCCACAACAGACCTCATGGCAAGCCCGGACAACCTATGGAGCTCGGCCCATTCAGCCATCCGCTCATTCAAAGGAAGCGGACGCGCTGGAACATTAAATTGTGACCAGAACAGCTTTTCCACTTCACGATCTTTTTGATCTTTGAAGTATTCGTCCGCATCAGCGGCACTTGCTCCCAAATCTAGATATGCGTCTGCAGAACTCCACAGCCGATCAAGAGGAGCGTACTTAGGATCTTCGAACTTCATCCGCAGCATAAAGGGCTTCCCAGCCGTGATATCCCTGGCTTGACGCAGCTCCTCCTTCATCGTTCTAATTGTAGAGCGGGCATCCTTGGCCGCCACCGTGGCCTTCTCCAAGTCCGTCATCTTCGCTCGATTCTTATTTTCGAGAAGCTCGTAACGGCTGGCGGCATTCTTCAATTCCACAAACATCTTGGCTATTTCATCCTTGCTTCGGCAATGTGCAGCCTGTTCGGCTCTCAGCTCTTCGACTGCCTTTAGAGCGGCCGCGTCACTTTTCCTGGCTTGTTCGTTGGCTCGGGCAAGTTCCGTCCGAAGGGTCTCCACGGCGGCAGCCCCATCTGCAGTCACAACATATTAAAGATACTAGCATCATGCTCCTCTTACTATGTGTTGATCACAGGAGAAATCACATACCCTCCGCCTCGTCGAGCAGTTCGTTCACAAGTATGATGTTGGCATCCGCCGCATCAAGTTGTCACTTTAGCTCGGCAAACTCACCACTCCGGCTAGCCACCGGACCTTCCGCCACCTGCATATGAAGGCGGCCTGATTATTACCTGGGACTATGATCCTCTGTTTGTCATCGTTCTCGACGGCAACGAGAGTCTCAGGGGCTACTATCTGCACAGGGCACACCTAACGTGTGCGGTACCGTCAAAAACATACACTATTTCACGTACCTCAAAGCCTTTCAGCAGACTCATAAAAGCTTCATGCAACCCGCTTTCGGCGGATGAAATCCTCTCAATCACTGTACCCATTAGTGTACGATGCGCTTCTGAAATAGCCGCTTGCTCTAGCAGATCCTTCAGTGCGTCCGATCGCACACCGGACGGTGCCGGACTCTTTCGGTTGCTCTCTTCAGGAGCCGAATGCTGAGGACTTCGGGTGGCCGAAGGATTACCCTCTAGCCTTGCCGGATCAGGAGAAACCCTCCGCGAGGACACTTCAGGTTCGCCCGCCTCATGAGGCGAGATTCATGGGGAGGTGTTTTGCTCTCCATCATCTCCGGAAGAAGATCCCCCAAAGACGAACTCTGTCGATAAGGGCTACAATCCGAACTACAAGATAAATGCATCGGTTATTTTCCTCGGAAGTAAAGCAGATATTTTTACTATTAAGTACCCTTTAACTTACAGCTCGGTGGAGGGCTGATCCCCTTGCAGGCACTGGGCGGCAAGGGTACCCCTCGGGGCAGGACCCTCTGGTGAAGATTTCTTCCCCCGTTTGAAAACCATTGTTTCCGGGTCTTCAGAGGCGGTCCTCTTACTTCCTTGGGGACAGGGAATTTCATATTCTTCTCCTCGGTTATCCTCCTTCGCGGAGGCGCTAACTCCCCCAGTTTGGATGAACAGTGAGCAAGGTCTGCTTTCAGCCTCTTTATTCCCCCCTATATCTTCCCCTGAGGGCGCTTGATAAGGCGCAAGCTCCAGCATCCTGGCTAGTACAGGATCCGGTGAGACCTCAGGGAGGGGGGCCGGACACCTGATCATCTTCGCCTTTGTTACCCAGTCCTGGTCAAAGAGTGAATTTTCAGAATGATGTTGTGATAAATAAAAATACAATGTGTTCGGCTACGGGACTACTTACTTGGGTATCTGGACGATTGCAGCTCAGACCCGCATCATCGATGGTGTCCAGACACCTTATTTGTGGCCGAAGAACAACTTGTAGATCTATTCGAGCGTCATGTCGAGGAAGTGCTGAATAGCTCGCGGTCCTTCCGGGTTGACCTCCTACATACGGAGGGGTCGACGTTTGCAGGGCAGGGCTCGATGAACTAACATGACTTGCATTACCGTGGCCAGACTGACATCTCTCTCGAGGAGATCTCGGATGCGGCTCTGTAATGTGGGCACATCCTTTACTGGCCCCCAGTCCAGCCCCTTGTTGATCCATGACGTCAGTCGTGGTGGGGGGGCCAAGAGAAAGGCAGGGGCGGCCACCCACTTGGTACCCCGGGGAGTTGTGATATAAAACCACTCCCGTTGCCATAAGCTGGACACCTCCTGGAAGGAACCCTCTGGCCATGGGGCATCGGCACTTTTGGTTATTACGGCACCTCTGCACTCTGCGGGACGCCCCTCGAAAGTCTTGAGCCACAGGCCGAAGTGGGGGTAATGTAGAGGAAAGCCTCACATACAACGATGAACGACGAGATGTGAAGGACTGAATCCGGGGCCAGGTCATGGAAATCCAGCCCATAATAGTACATGAGCCCCCTGACAAAAGGATCTAGAGTGAGGCCTAGCCCTCGGAGGAAGTGAGAGATGAATACAACGCTCTTGCCGGGTTCGGGAGTGGGAATGACCTGCCCTTGAGCAGGCAGCCTATGCGAGATCTCGCCGGTCAGAAACCTGGCCTCTCTTAGCTTCTTGATGTCCTCCTCTATGACAGAGGAAGGCATCCACCAACCTTGAAGGTTGGATCCAGACATGGTTGAAGGTCCGAAGCGCCTGACCTAAGCCTCGGGTGTTGGAACTCGAGGCGGGGGAGGATTTGATTGAGTTCGAGAGGAAAAAGGACAAGACTTGGTCTCTTTATAAAGAGGGTGAATACCAAGCGTCCTTCTCGTAACCGTTTGGGACTTGACTACAATCGAGGAGTCATACCAACAGGCACGATTGGGTTACCCACGTCCATGTTGATGAGAATCCCGTAAAAAGGGGGACATGATCTCTGCTCCGACAAGACGTGCCAATAAAATCGCCTCGCAAAGCATGCAGTGGCAGGCTGATTGGGAAAAACGGTCCATGTAAAGAACAGGCCATGGCGTGATGTCACGTTATGAAGGGTCGTCAGCAGATTAGATTTGTGGAAATATTATTCTCTCCACGGTGCTATGTGGAACTTGTTTTGCTTAGCCAGACACTATCCTTGTGTTCAAAATCTTCTATGGAGTATTCGGAGGAGGAACCCGCCTTGCAATGCCGAAGACAAACTGCGCACCGGACTCATCGTCATTGAAGCCTGGTTCAGGGGCTACTGAGGGAGTCCTGGATTAGGGGGTTTTTGGACAGCCGGACTATATCCTTTGGCCGGACTGTTGGACTATTAAGATACAAGACTGAAGACTTCGTCCTGTGTCCGGACAGGACTCTCCTTGGCGTGGAAGGCAAGCTTAGCAATACGGATATGTAGATCTCCTTCCTTGTAACCGACTCTGTGTAACCCTAGCCCCCTCCGGTGTATATATAAACCAGAGGGTTTAGTCTGTAGGACAACAACAATCATACCATAGACTAGCTTCTAGGGTTTAGCCTCTACGATCTCGTGGTAGATCAAATCTTGTAATACTCATATCATCAAGATCAATCAAGCAGGAAGTAGGGTATTACCTCCATCGAGAGGGCCCAAACCTGGGTAAACATCATGTCCCCCGCCTCCTGTTACCATCCGCCTTAGACGCACAGTTCGGGACCCCCTACCTGGGATCCGCCGGTTTTGACACCGACACCCCCCTTGGGTGCGCCCCTTGTGGCCGGCCCTTCTCCTCCTCCCCTCCTTTATATACGGGGGAGGTGGGCACCCCATAGACACACAAGTTAATCTTTAGCTGTGTGCGGTGCCCCCCTCCATAGTTTTCCACCTCGGTCATATTGTCGTAGTGCTTAGGCGAAGCCCTTCATTGGTAACTTCATCATCACAGTCACCACGCCGTCGTGCTGATGAAACTCTCCCTCGGCCTCAACTGGATCAAGAGTTTCGACTGCATCACGGAGGTGCCGTGCGTTCAGTACTTGGATCGGTTGGACCGCGAAGACGTTCGACTACATCAACCGCGTTACTAAACGCTTCCGCTTTCGGTCTACGAGGGTACGTGGACACACTCTCCCCGCTCGTTGTTGTGCTTCTCCTAGATAGATCTTGCGTGATCGTAGGATATTTTTTTTATAATACTACGTTCCCCTAAAGTGGCATATGAGCCAGGTCTATGCGTAGATGTTATATGCACGAGTAGAACACAAAGAGTTGTGGGTGATAATAGTCATACTGCTTACCAACATGTCATACTTTGATTTGGCGGTATTGTTGGATGAAGCGGCCCAGACCGACATTACATGACCGCGTTCATGAGACTGGTTATACCGCCGTTCTTCTCACACAGGTGGCTAGTGGGTGTCTATTTCTCCAGCTTTAGTTGAATCGAGTTTGACTACGCCCGATCCTTGTTGAAGGTTAAAACAGCACACTTGACGAAAAATCGTTGTGTTTTTGATGCGTAGGCAAGAACGGTTCTTGCTAGAAACCCGTAGCAGCCACGTAAAACTTGCAACAACAAAGTCGAGGACGTCTAACTTGTTTTTGCAGGGCTTGCCGTGATGTGATATGGTCAAGATGTGATGATATATAAATTATTGTATGAGATGATCATGTTTTGTAAAACTTATCGGCAACTGGCAGGAGCCTTATGGTTGTCGCTTTATTGCATGAAATGCAATCACCATGTAATTGCTTTACTTTATCACTAAGCAGTAGTGATAGTCGTAGAAGCAATAGTTGGAGAGACGACAACGATGCTTTGATGGAGATCAAGGTGTTAAGCCGGTGACGATGGTGATCATGACGGTGCTTTGGAGATGGAGATCAAAGGCACAAGATGATGATGGCCATATCATATCACTTATATTGATTGCATGTGATGTTTATCCTTGATGCATCTTATTTTTCTTAGTACGGCGGTAGCATTATAAGATGATCTCTCACTAAATTTCAAGTTATAAGTGTTCTCCCTGAGTATGCACCGTTGCGACAGTTTGTCGTGCCGAGACACCACGTGATGATTGGGTGTGATAAGATCTGCGTTCACATACAACGGGTGCAAGCCAGTTTTGCACACGCAGAATACTCGGGTTAAACTTGACGAGTCTAGCATATGCAGATATGGCCTCGCAACACTGAGACCGAAAGGTCGAGTGTGAATCATATAGTAGATATGATCAACATAGTGATGTTCACCATTGAAAACTACTCCATCTCATGTGATGATCGGACATGGTTTAGTTGACATGGATCACATGATCACTTAGATGATTAGAGGGATGTCTATCTAAGTGGGAGTTCTTAAGTAATATGATTAATTGAACATAAATTTATCATGAACTTAGTCCTGATAGTATTTGCATATCTATGTTGTAGATCAATTGCTCGCGTATAGCTTCCCCGTTTTATCTTTGATATGTTCCTAGAGAAAACTATGTCGAAATATGTTAGTATCAATGATGCAGACTAGCTCTGTGATCTGAGGATTATCTTCATTGCTGCACAGAAGAATTATGTCCTTGGTGCACCGCTAGGTGACAGACCTATTGCAGGAGCAGAGGCAGACGTAATGAACGTTTGACAAGCTCGGTATGATGAATACTTGATAGTTTAGTGTGCAATGCTTTACGGCTTAGAACCGGGACTTCAAAAATGTTTTGAACGCCACAAAGCATATAAAATGTTCCAAGAGTTGAAATTAGTAATTCAGACTCATGCCCGTGTCGAGAGGTATGAGACCTCTGACAATACTTTGCCTACAAGATGGAAGACAATAGCTCAACTAGTGAGCATGTGCTCAGATTATCTGGGAACTACAATTGCTTGAATCAAGTGGTAGTTAATCTTCCAGATAAGAAAGTGATTGACAGAGTTCTCTATTCACTATCACCAAGTTACTAGAACTTAGTGATGAACTATAATATGCAAAGGGATGACGTAAAACGATTCCCAAGCTCTTCGCGATGCTGACACATCAATCACTTTTAGATCTTCATCCTTATTATCGTAAAAACTAGAAGAACACGCTTTCACAAAGCAATCTTTTTTAGCACGCATCTGAGCGGTTCTTTCTTTGCACTCATCAATGGAAATTCTCATAGCTTTGAGAGACTCATTGATATGATGCTTAGGTGGAATAGATCTAATTTCCAAAGAATAAACATCAAGGGAAATTCTATCCACGTTCCTGGCCAACTCATCAATCTTAGGCAATTTTATTTCAAGCACAACACTTAAATTCTTTGGCGAAATCATAAATTCTTTAACACTAGTCTCAGAATCAGAGGGCATCTTATGAAAATTTACATAAGAGTTGTTGTAGGAACTACCATAATTATTAGACGAATTACAAGGAAATGGCCTAGGATTAAAGTTTCCTCTATAGGCCTTGTTACCAAAATTGTTCCTACCAACAAAATTCACATCCATAGATTCATTATTATTCTCAATCAAAGCAGACAAATGCGTATCATTAGGATCAGAAGAAGCACTCTTATTAGCAAACTATTTCATAAGTTCATCCATCTTTCCACTCAAAACATTAATCTCTTCTATCGCAAGAACCTTTTTACTAGTAGATCTTTCGGTGTGCCATTGAGAATAATTAACAATAATATTATCTAGGAGTTGAGTAGCTTCTCCTAAAGTAATTTCCATAAAAGTGCCTCCCGCGGCCGAATCTAAAAGATTTCTAGAAGCAAAATTCAATCCGGCATAATTTTTTTGTATAATCATCCGTAAATTCAAACCGTGTGTAGGGCAATTACGTATCATTAATTTCATCCTCTCCCAAGCTTGTGCAACATGCTCATGATCAAGTTGCTTAAAATTCATAATATCGTTTCTAAGAGAGATGATCTTAGCAGGAGGAAAATACTTAGAGATAAAAGCATCTTTGCACTTATTCCATGAATCAATACTATTATTAGGCAAAGACGAAAAATGAAGTTTTAGCACGACCTCTAAGCGAAAACGGAAATAGCTTCGATTTAACAATATCATTATCCACATCTTTCTTCTTTTGCATATCACACAAATCAACAAAGTTGTTTAGATGTGTAGCGGCATCTTCACTAGGAAGGCCAGAGAATTGATCTTTCATGATAAGATTCAACAAGGAAGCATTAATTTCACAAGATTCAGCATCGGTAATAGGAGCAATCGGAGTGCTAAGAAAATCATTGTTGTTGGTATTGGAAAAGTCACACAATTTAGTATTGTCTTGAGCATGCTTATAGTTGAACTTGAAAGACAATTTATGCACATGCATCCTTGCATACAAAGAATTTTCTTAGAATTCTCTAATATTGAGCATTCTTCTGTTAAGCGTGCTGCCACTATCTTTTTGGCTCATGAGTTTAGATTTATAATAAAAGAGGCCAAAGAAATCTTTGCGCATTATAGGGTAGATGCTATTCATCCTCCCATTAAAGCTATCCTTTTTAATCAAGAACACATGATGCGTTTACAATCTTCAGATCATATTGCTTATAATGAAAATCTTAGGAAAAAGGTTCCTGTCGATGTTCTAGTTGATAGAATTTCTGAGCTTAATGATGATTTTGCTATTCAGAATAATGGATTAGGTTTTCCTCTAGAACGAAGGCTTGTGACTTTTTGCCAAAAGAATGCTCTTAATGATGAATTGGTTGTGCAATACAAAGGGCCTAGGGAGGAACCTATACCTCCCGAGATTGATCTTGGGGACTTTTATCCCATTAAATTTAGCCCTTTTGATTATTTTTGCTTGCCTCAAAGAAAACTTGCTGCCGAACGTAGAGAATGTGAGAAAAGTTTCCATGACTTGCCATACCAATATTATGGCATTACCTAGATCTATCCTTGCTTTTATGCCTACCTAGGGGCGTTAAATGATAGCGCTTGTTGGGAGGCAACCCAATTTTATTTTTAGTTTTTTTGACTTTTGCTTATTTTTAGGAATAAATCTTTGATCTAGCCTCTGGTTATATTCGTTTTTATGTTTTAATTAGTGATTGTGCCAAGTTAAACCTATAGGATCTTCTTGGATGATAGTTATTTGATCTTGCTGTAATTTCCAGAAACTTTCTATTCACGAAAACAATTGTTAAAAATAATCAGAACGTGATAAAATAGTGATTCCAATTTCTGCTGATCAATAAACAAATTGCCTAGGTCTTCCTATTTTGGCTGATTTTTTTCAGTTCCAAAAGTTTGCGTTAGTTACAGATTACTACAGACTGTTCTGTTTTTGACAGATTCTGTTTTTCGTGTGTTGTTTGCTTATTTTGATGAATCTATGGCTAGTGAAATAGTTTATAAACCATAGAGAAGTTGGAATACAGTAGGTTTAACACCAATATAAATAAATAATGAGTTCATTACAGTACCTTGAAGTGGTCTTTTGTTTTCTTTCGCTAACGGAGCTCACGAGATTTCTGTTAAGTTTTGTGTTGTGAAGTTTTCCAGTTTTGGGTGAACTCTTTTTGATGGATTATGGAACAAGGAGTTGCAAGAGCCTAAGATTGGGGATTCCCATGGCACCCCCAAGATAATCTAAGGACACCAAAAGTCAAAGCTTGGGGATGCCCCTGAAGGCATCCCCTCTTTCGTCTACTTCCATCGGTAACTTTACTTGGAGCTATATTTTTATTCACCACATGATATGTGTTTTGCTTGGATCGTCTTGTATGATTTGAGTTTTTGCTTTTTAGTTTACCACAATAATTCTTGCTGTACACACCTTTTGAGAGAGCCATACATGATTTGGAATTTGCTAGAATACTCTATGTGCTTCACTTTTACCTTTTGAGCTATATAGTTTAGCTCTAGTGCTTCACTTATATCTTTTAGAGCATGGTGGTGTATTTGTTTTATAGAAACTATTGATCTCTCATGCTTCACTTAGATTATTTTTAGAGTCTTAAATAGCATGGTAATTTTCTTAATAATCCTAAATATGCTTGGTATTCAAGATCTGTAAAACTTTCTTTTGAATGTGTTGAATACTAAGAAAAGTTTTATGCTTGATAATTGTTTTGAGATATGAAGATGGTGATATTAGAGTCATGCTAGTTGAGTAGTTGTGAATTTGAGAAATACTTGTGTTAAAGTTTGTGATTCCCGTAGCATGCACGTATGGTGAACCGTTATGTGATGAAGTCGGAGCACGATTTATTTATTGATTGTCTTCCTTATGAGTGGCGGTCGGGGACGAGCGATGGTCTTTTCCTACCAATCTATCCCCCTAGGAGCATGCGCGTAATACTTTGCTTTGATAACTTGTAGATTTTTGCAATAAGTATATGAGTTCTTTATGACTAATGTTGTGTCCATGGATTATACGCATTTTTCTTCCTTCCACCATTGCTAGCCTCTCTAATACCGCGCACTTTTCGCCGGTATCATACACCCACCATATACCTTCCTCGAAACAGCCACCATACCTATCTATCATGGCATTTCCATAGCCATCCCTAGATATATTGCCATGCAACTTTCCACCGTTCCGTTTATTATGACACGCTCCATCATTGTCATATTGCTTAGCATGATCATGTAGTTGACATCGTATTTGTGGCAAAGCCACCGTTCATAATTCTTTCATACATGTCACTCTTGATTCATTGCATATCCCGGTACACCGTCGGAGGCATTCATAGAGTCATATTTTGTCCTAAGTATCGAGTTGTAATTGTTGTGTTGTAAGAAAATAAAAGTCAGATGATCATCATTTTTAGAGCATTGTCCCAAGTGAGGAAAAGGATGATGGAGACTATGATTCCCCCACGGGTCGGGATGAGACTCCGGATGAAAAATAAAAAAAAGAGAAAAGAGGCCATAAAAAAAGAGAAAATGCCCAAATAAAAAAATGAGAGAAAAAGAGAGAAGGGACAATGTTACTATCCATTTACCACACTTGTGCTTCAAAGTAGCACCATGATCTTCATGATAGAGAGTCTCTCATTTTGTCACTTTCATATACTAGTGGGAATTTTTCATTATAGAATTGGCTTGTATATTCCAATGATGGGCTTCCTCAAAATGCCCTAGGTCTTTGTGAGCAAGCGAGTTAGATGCACACCCACTTAGTTTCTTTTGTTGAGCTTTCTCATACTTATAGCTCTAGTGCATCCGTTGCATGGCAATCCCTACTCACTAACATTGATATTTATTGATGGGCATCTCCATAGCCCGTAGATACGCCTAGTTGATGTGAGACCATCTTCCCTTTTTTTGTCTTCTCCACAACCACCATTCTATTCCACAAATAGTGCTATATCCATGGCTCATGCTCATGTATTGCGTGAAGATTGAAAAAGTTTGAGAATGTCAAAAGTATGAAACAATTGCTTGGCTTGTCATCGGGGTTGTGAATAATTTAAATACTTTGTGTGGTGAAGATAGAGCATAGCCAGACTATATGATTTTGTAGGGATAACTTTCTTTGGCCATGTTATTTTGAGAAGACATGATTGCTTTGTTAGTATGCTTGAAGTATTATTATTTTTATGTCAATATGAACATTTGTCTTGAATCTTTCGGATCCGAATGTTCATACCACAATTAAGAAGAATTACATTGAAATTATGCCAAGTAGCACTCCGCATCAAAAATTCTGTTTTTATCATTTACCTACTCGAGGACGAGCAGGAATTAAGCTTGGGATGCGATCGTCTCCAACGTGTCTATAATTTTGATTGCTCCATGCTATATTATCTACTGTTTTGGACAATATTGGGCTTTATTATCCACTTTTATATTATTTTGGGACTAACCTATTAACCGGAGGCCCATTGAATTGCTGTTTTTGCCTATTTGAGTTTAGCGATGAAGAGAATATCAAACGGAGTCCAGATGGAATCAAACCTTGGGAACGTGATTTTAGGAAGATTATGATCCGAGAGACTTGGACCCTCGTCAAGAAAGAAAAGAGGAGGCCACGAGGTAGGGGGGTGCGCCCTCCACCCTCGTGGGCCCCCTGTTGCTCCACCGACGTACTCCTTCCCCCTATATATACCTCACGCACCCCAAGCGATCGATCACGGAGCCAAAAACCTAATTCCATTGCCGCAACCTTCTGTACCCACGAGATCCCATGTTGGGGCCTGTTCCGGAGCTCCGTCGGAGGGGGCATCTATCACGGAGGGCTTCTACATCATCACCATAGCCTCTCCGATGAAGTGTGAGTATTTCACCTCAGACCTTTGGGTCCATAGTTAGTAGCTAGATGGCTTCTTCTCTCTTTTTGGATCTCAATACAATGTTCTCCCCCTCTCTTGTGGAGATCTATTCGATGTAATCTTCTTTTTGTGGTGTGTTTATTGAGACCGATGAATTTTGGGTTTATGATCAAGATTATCTATGAACAATATTTGGATCTTCTCTGAATTCTTTTATGTATGATTGGTTATCTTTGCAAGTCTCTTCGAATTATCAGTTTGGTTTGGCCTACTAGATTGGTTTTTCTTGCAATGGGAGAACTGCTTAGCTTCGGGTTCAATGTTGTCGTGTCCTTTCCCAGTGACAGTAGGGGCAGCAAGGCACGTATTGTATTGTTGTCGTCGAGGATAACAAGATGGGGTTTTTATCATATTGCATGAATTTATTCCTCTACGTCATGTCATCTTGCTTAAGGCGTTACTCTGTTTTCATGAACTTAATACTCTAGATGCATGCTGGATAGCGGTCGATGAGTGGAGTAATAGTAGTAGATGCAGGCAGGAGTCGGTCTACTTGTCTCGGACGTGATGCCTATATACATTATCATACCTAGATATTCTCATAACTATGCTCGATTCATCAATTGCTCAATGAGAATTGTTCACCCACCGTAATATACTTATGCCCTTGAGAGAAGCCACTAGTGAAACCTATGCCCCCCGGGTCTATTTTCCATCATATTAATCTTCCAACACTTAGTTATTTATTTTGCCTTTTATTTTACTTTGCATCTTTATCATAAAAATACCAAAAATATTATCTTAACATATCTATCAGATCTCACTTTTGTAAGTGACTGCGAAGGGATTGACAACACCTTTATTGCGTTGGTTGCGAGGATTTTATATGTTTGTGTAGGTGTGAGGGACTCGTGCGTGACCTCCTACTGGATTGATACCTTGGTTCTCAAAAACTGAGGGAAATACTTACGCTGCTTTACTGCATCACCCTTTCCTCTTCAAGGGAAAACCAACGTAGTGCTCAAGAGGTAGCAAGAAGGATTTCTGGCGCCGTTGTCGAGGAGTCTACGGAAAACTTAACATACCAAGTACCCATCACAAACCCTTATCTCCCGCATTACATTATTTGCCATTTGCCTCTCGTTTTCCTCTCCCCCACTTCACCCTTGCCATTTTATTCGCCCTCTCTTTCTCGTTCTCCTCTTTTTCGCTCGCTTCTTGTTTGCTCGTGTGTTGGATTGCTTGCTTGTCACGATGGCTCAAGACAATACTAAATTGTGTGACTTTACCAATACCAACAACAATGATTTTCTTAGCACTCCGATTGCTCCTCTTACCGATACTGAATCTTGTGAAATTAATGCTGCTTTGTTGAATCTTGTCATGAAAGATCAATTCGCCGGCCTTCCTAGTGAAGATGCTGCTACCCATCTAAATCGCTTCGTTGATTTGTGTGATATGCAAAATAAGAAAGATGTGGACAATGATATTGTTGAATTGAAGCTATTTCCTTTTTCGCTTAGAGATCGTGCTAAAGCTTGGCTTTCGTCTTTGCCTAAAAATAGTATTGATTCTTGGAATAAGTGCAAAGATGCTTTTATCTCTAAGTATTTTCCTCCCGCTAAGATCATCTCTCTTAGAAACGATATTATGAATTTTAAGCAACTTGATCATGAACATGTTGCACAGGCTTGGGAGAGGATGAAATTAATGATACATAATTGCCCTACACATGGTTTGAATTTGTGTATGATTATACAAAAATTTTATGCCGGATTGAATGTCGCTTCTAGAAATCTTTTCGATTCGGCCGTGAGAGCCACTTATGGATTGCCTACCAAAGATGGCAATACCTAGATCTATCCTTGCTATTATGCCTAGCTAGGGGCGTTAAACGATAGCGCTTGTTGGGAGGCAACCCAATTTTATTTTTAGTTTTTTTCGCTTTTTGCTTCTGTTTAGGAATAGATCTTTGATCTAGCGTCTGGTTAGATGTGTTTTTATGTTTTAGTTAGTGTTTGTGCCAAGTTTAACCTATAGGATCTTCTTGGATGATAGTTATTTGATCTTGCTGAAAATTCCAGACACTTTCTGTTCATGAAAATAATTGTTAAAAATCACCAGAACGTGATAAAATATTGATTCCAATATCTGCTGATCAATAAAAAAATTTTCTAGGTCTTCCTATTTTGTCTGAATTTTTGGAGTTCTATAAGTTTGCGTTAGTTACAGATTACTACAGACTGTTCTGTTTTTGACGGATTCTGTTTTTCGTGTGTTGTTTGCTTATTTTGATGAATCTATGGCTAGTAAAATAGTTTATAAACCATAGGGAAGTTGGAATACAGTAGGTTTAACACCAATATAAATAAAGAATGAGTTCATTACAGTACCTTGAAGTGGTGTTTTGTTTTCTTTCGCTAACGGAGCTCACGAGATTTTCTGTTACGTTTTGTGTTGTGAAGTTTTTCAAGTTTTGGGTAAAAGATTTAATGGATCATGGAACAAGGAGTGGCAAGAGACAAATCTTGGGGATTCCCATGGCAATCCAATATAATCTAAGGACATCTAAAAGCCAAAGCTTGGGGATGCCCCGGAAGGCATCCCCTCTTTCGTCTACTTCCATCGGTAACTTTACTTGGAGCTATATTTTTATTCACCACATGATATGTGTTTTCCTTGGAGCGTCTTGTATTATTTGAGTATTTATTTGTTAGTTTGCCACATCATCCTTGCTGTACACACCTTTCGAGAGAGACACACTTGATTCGGAAATTGTTAGAATACTCTATGTGCTTCACTTATATCTTTTGAGTTATATAGTTTTTGCTCTAGTGCTTTACTTATATCTTTTAGAGCATAGTGGTGGATTTGTTTTATATAAACTATTGTTCTCTCATGCTTCACTTAGATTATTTTGAGAGTCCTACAAAACAGCGTGGTAATTTGCTTTAATTATGATAGGCATTCAAGATTAGTAAAAAAATTCTTATGAGTGTGTTGAATACTATGAGAAGTTTGATGCTTGATAATTGTTTTGAGATATGGAGATGGTGATATTAGAGTCATGCTAGTTGAGTAGTTTTGAATTTGAGAAATACTTGTGTTAAAGTTTGTGATTCCCGTAGCATGCACGTATGGTGAACCGTTATGTGATGAAGTCGGAGCATGATTTATTTATTGATTGTCTTCCTTATGGGTGGCGGTCGGGGACGAGCGATGCTCTTTTCCTACCAATCTATCCCCCTAGGATCATGCGCGTAATACTTTGCTTCAATAACTTGTAGATTTTTGCAATAAGTATATGAGTTCTTTATGACTAATGTTGAGTCCATGGATTATATGCACTTTCTTCCATCCACCATTGCTAGCCTCTCTAATACCGTGCACTTTTCGCCGGTATCATACACCCACCATATACCATGCTCGAAACAGCCACCATACCTACCTATCATGGCATTTCCATAGCCATTCCGAGATATATTGCCATGCAACTTGCCACCGTTCCGTTTATTATGACACGCTCCATCATTGTCATATTGCTTTGCATGATCATGTAGTTGACATTATATTTGTGGCAAAGCCACCGTTCATAATTCTTGCATACATGTCACTCTTGATTCATTTCATATCCCGGTACACCGCCGGAGGCATTCACATAGAGTCATATTTTGTTCTAAGTATTGAGTTGTAAGTAAATAAAAGTATGATGATCATCATTTTTTAGAGCATTGTCCCAAGTGAGGAAAGGATGATGGAGACTATGATTCGCCCAAAAATTCAGGATGAGACTCCGCACTAAATAAAAAAATGAGAGAAAAAAAGAGAAGTGACAATGTTACTATCCTTTTACCACACTTGTGCTTCAAAGTAGCACCATTCTTCATGCTAGAGAGTCTCCTATGATATCACTTTCATATACTAGTGGGAAATTGTTCATTATAGAACTTGGCTTGTATATTCCAATGATGGGCTTCCTCAAAATGCCCTAGGTCTTTGTGAGAAAGCGAGTTGGATGCACACCCACTTAGTTTCTTTTGTTGAGCTTTCATATACTTATAGCTCTAGTGCATCCGTTGCATGGCAATCCCTACTCACTCACATTGATATCTATTAACGGGCATCTCCATAGCCCGTTTATACGCCTAGTTGATGTGAGATTATCTTCTCCTTTTTTATCTTCTCCACAACCACCATTCTATTCCACATATAGTGCTATGTCCATGGCTCACGCTCATGTATTGCGTGAAGATTGAAAAAGTTTGAGAACATCAAAAGTATGAAACAATTGCTTGGCTTGTCATCGGGATTGTGCATGATTTAAATACTTTGTGTGGTGAAGATAGAGCATAGCCATGCTATATGATTTTGTAGGGATAACTTTCTTTGGCCATGTTATTTTGAGAAGACATAATTGCTTAGTTAGTATGCTTGAAGTATTATTATTTTTATGTCAATATTAAACCTTTGTCTTGAATCTTTCAGATCTAAATATTCATACCACAATTAAGAGAATTACATTGAAATTATGCCAACTAGCATTCCACATCAAAAATTCTGTTTTTATCATTTACCTACTCGAGGACGAGCAGGAATTAAGCTTGGGGATGCTTGATACGTCTACAACATATCTATATTTTTTGATTGTTCCATGCTATATTATATTCTGTTTTGGACATTATTGGGCTTTATTATACACTTCTATATTATTTTTGGGACTAACCTATTAACCGGAGGCCCAACCCAGAATTGTTGTTTTTTGCCTATTTAAGAGTTCTGCAGAAACAAAATATCAAACGGAGTCCAAACGGAATGAAACCTTCGGGAACGTGATTTACGGAACGAACGTGATCCAGAGGACTTGGACCCTACGTCAAGACATCAACCAGGAAGGCACGAGGTAGGGGGGCGCGCCTACCCCACCAGGCGCACCCTCCACACTCATGGGCCCCATGTTGCTCCACCGACGTACTTCTTCCTCCTATATATACCTACGTACCCCCAAATTACAAAATACGGAGCCAAAAACCTAATTCCACCACCGCAACCTTCTGTACCCGTGAAATCCCATCTTGGGACCTTTTCCGAAGCTCCGCCGAAGGGGGCATCAATCACGGAGGGCTTCTACATCAACATCATAGCCTCTCCGATGATGTGTGAGAAGTTTACTTCAGACCTTCGGGTCCATAGTTATTAGCTAGATGGCTTCTTCTCTCTTTTTGGATCTCAATACAATGTTCTCCCCCACTCTTATGGAGATCTATTCGATGTAATCTTGTTTTGTGGTGTGTTTGTTGAGACCGATGAATTGTGGGTTTATGATCAAGTTTATCTATGAACAATATTTGAATCTTCTCTGAATTCTTTTATGTATGATTGGTTATCTTTGCAAGTCTCTTCGAATTATCAGTTTGGTTTGGCCTACTAGATTGATCTTTCTTGCAATGGGAGAAGTGCTTAGCTTTGGGTTCAATCTTGCGGTGTCCTTTCCCGTGTGATGAGGGGCAGCAAGGCACATATTGTATTGTTGCCATCGAGGATAACAAGATGGGGTTTATACCATATTGCATGAGTTTATCCCTCTACATCATGTCATCTTACTTAAAGCATTACTCTGTTCTTTTGAACTTAATATTCTAGATCCATGCTGGATAGCGGTCGATGTGTGGAGTAATAATAGTAGATGCAGGCAGGAGTCGGTCTACTTGTCTCGGACGTGATGCCTATATACATGATCATACCTAGATATTGTCATAATTATGATCAATTCTGTCAATTGCTCAACAGTAATTTGTTTACCCACCGTAATACTTATGCTCTCGAGAGAAGCCACTAGTGAAACCAATGGCCCCCGGGTCTATTTTCCATCATATTAATATTCCAACACTTAGTTATTTATTTTTCCTTTTATTTTACTTTGCATCTTTATCATAAAAATACCAAAAATATTATCTTATCGTATCTATCAGATCTCACTTTCGTAAGTGACCGTGAAGGGATTGACAACCCCTTTATTGCGTTGGTTGCGAGGATTTTATTTGTTTGTGTAGGTGCGAGGGACTCGTGCATGGCCTCCTACTGGATTGATACCTTGGTTCTCAAAAACTGAGGGAAATACTTACGATGCTTTACTGCATCACCCTTTCCTCTTCAAGGGAAAACCAACGCGGTGCTCAAGAGGTAGCACTGACCATCCAATAGACGAATGCCTTCATCAATAACAGCAACGGCCTTGCCCTTTTCATCAGGTTAGGAAAACGTGCGCTTGAGGACTTCAATTGGGGGCAAGTAGGTGAGGTGATTCTGAAAATCAGCCTTGGTCTTCTTCACATCTGATGCAGACGGAAGGATCGGAGTTGGTGTAGGTGCAGGAGGAGCAGAGGAATTTGGTTCAATTACTTCAAGCAAAACTGATGCAGTTGCCCTGACTTCTTCAGTTTCTTCAGGCGCAACACTAGTGGTTGCCCTGGCAATTTCTTCAGCGGCTAGAATGCACTCATCAGCCCTGGTACTCTGAGTTTCTTCAGCAGCCTGATTTTCATCAGCGGTGCTGGCATTTTCTTCAGTCGGCTGAGCAGATGCCTCAGCCTAAGAATTATCTTGTTGTGGTGGGGCTGCAACATTGGAAATGAACTTTTCAGTCAAATTCACAAACCTGACTTTGGCTCCAAGCCAGTCAGCGCGGTATACGTCAAATTCATCACTGAGCTTCTTGATCTCAGATTGAATAGTGACAAGTTCTTCAGTTGTCATAGAGACAACGTTTTTCTTCAGGAAGAGCTCCTTCTTGTACTGCGCTTTCTTGATCTGCCTGGCCTTTTCAAATTTCCATTTTTCTTCCTGAATAAAGGCAGTCAGCATATGACTTTGGCCAGGAGTCAGCTTGAAATCAGGCATAGGAGTGTTGGGGTCCTTGTGCCAGAGATTAATGTAATCAAGGATCAACTTTGGATCCAAAAGCAGAGGCACATTCGTGCCTTTGGCTCTAGCGGCCTTGACCTGCCTATCTCTGATGATTTCGGCAAGTTCTTCATCATCAGTTTTGTCTTCATCAGACGACACTTGGAAGGCGACCTGCTTCTTGTGAGGACTTGGTCGAGTGCCTCGTCCAGCAGTGGCCTTTTTCTTCAACAGAGAGGGGCCAGTTGATGAATTTGGTCCAGCTGAGGAACTAGCAGAAGCTCCTGAGGCAATAGAGATGCCTGTAGTCCTTTGACACGTGGCAAGATGCACAGGTGCTGAGGATTTGGTCAGAGTAGCTGAGGACTTTGGAGGAGCTGGAGCAGCTTGAGGAGTTGGCCGTGAGGGCTTTGAAGAGTCTGGCCGTGAGGGCATTGCTGAGGAACTTGGTCGTGAGGGCATTGAGGGTGAAGCGCTTGGCTTATGAGCAGGCTTCTTTTCCATGGCCTTCTTTGGCTTGCTTGCAGAGGCCTCAATAGTGGTAGCAGCAGCAGCAGAGTATTCATTAAATTTCCTCACTGCTTCCTTAGCCATTTTGGCTAGCTTGGCCTGGCGCTTGGCCCATTCATCAGGATAATCCTCACCACGCTTGAGGCTGGTAGGATCAGCTACTTGCCCAGGTGCCAGTGGAGGTCTTGGGCATGGAGGATTTAGAGCGAATTTCTTCATATACTTGGGAGTAACATATCTTTACTCCCTCCATTCCCGTGCCCATCTCCTCTCTATCCTTTGAATGTGCACCTTGCGCTGATTTTTATCCTCCTCAGGGGGTGTGCAATATCCAGCATAGATGTCCTCAGGGATCTCAAACGTTGTGTTGACCTTAGGCCTCTTTCCTCCTTTCCGTGGCTTCTTACCATCAGCCATTTTCTTCAGCTGAGGAATATGAAAAACATAATTTTCTGAAGAGGTATTCAACTTTTCTTCGAGGAACGCTGCAAATGAGTTAAGTTGAAGAGAACCTAGTGATTCAGCAGCGGACATGTGTACCTGTGAACAGAGTATAGTTGCGAGGAATTTTGGAGAGGTCATATGCGTTCTCAGAGGTTTTTCAAAATGAACAAGTTTAAGGAATTTGACCAGATGAGTCTTGAAGAATTTCACTAAGCGTTCTTTGTCTTAGGTTCCAGAGTTGTACAGATCAAAAATTCACACAATTGAGGAATCTTGAAGAAAAATGTTGCTTAGAGAAAAGGATCAAGAACAGATGACATGTGAGGTGTTTAGTGTGTGAACATTTGAAGAATAAAACACCTTTGTAGATTTTGTAGAAAACATTTGAATCAAAGAGGGCAGTAAAAGTAACTTTTAATTACCCTGGACGAAGAACACGACAAACTGGGAAGTGTAGATGTGAAGTTTGTTTGTTCAGATCTTCCACGCCCTAACTCGGCAGAGGAAGACAGCTACGGCGGTGGCGGAGTGAAGAATTCCACAGCCGGCGCGAGTACAACGGTGACGAGGTCGAGGCAGTGAAGCTCTTCCTCACCGGCGACGATGATCTAGCGGCGGCGCTAGGGTTTGAGAAGCTAGAGCGGGAGAGAGACTGAGCGGATTAAAAACGAAGTGAGGAAGGGGAGGGGTATATATAGCCGAGGTGAAAAACTGTTTGCCCGAAGAAATTGGATGAAAGTGCCCCTGACCCTTCTCATTCGCTTTACATGTGTCACCCACGTACTGAGAGGTGGTGATCATGTGAGATCGTGGGTGAATAGATAAGTATTATCGTGGAATGTGCAATGGTTTGAGCGGCAAAGCCGAAAATTTAGATAAGATAAGTTTTAAATTTCCGTTTGCAAATTCTTTAGCTGACAAGGACACAATGAAGAAGTTGATCGAGTTACAAATATAACACACATGAAGAATTTGCGAATAGATTGGGTTGAGTATAGAATAGAAGGGGAAGGGTCCGATCACATTCACTTAGCAGAAAAATCAACTTGAAGAATTAGCAATAAGTGAATGTTGTAGATGACATAAACTCACATATATATAGTCAATGAAGAACACGATGGAAACAGTGAAGACAATGCAAAGTTGAAGAAAATGAACAACTAAGGAATTTCAAAAAACTGAGGAAAAACTCAAATTGAGGATTTTCAACTTTAGGTGGTGGCGTAACCCACCGTATAAGAATGATGATTTCAGACACCGCGTACAATTGTCGTAGGGTTCTGAGAATCAAATTCTTCGTTAATTTCTTCACACTTAGAGGGTTAGGTTTCATTGATTGAAGAAAAACGTTTCTTTGTGTGTTGCACATCTAAGTCATCAATTTTGCATAAGTGTTAGGATGAGTGTCCTTTTCAAATAACATTCGAAGATTCTATGATATTTAGCTCACACCGCAACTTGCTAAATATCTTCTCATCCAAGGGCTTTGTGAAGATATCGGCTAGCTATTCTTCAGTCCGTACATGCTCAATAGAGATGTCGCTCTTCCACACATGATGACGAAATTGAATGTGCTTTGTCTTCGAGAGTTGAACGGGGTTGTGAGCAATCTTGATTGCACTCTCATTGTCACAGTAGAGAGGCACATTCTTCATGTTGACGCCGTAGTCCTTGAGAGTTTGCTTCATCCACAGCAATTGAGCACAGCAAGAACTAGTAGCAATGTACTCAGCTTCAGCAGTTGACAGTGACACGCAGTTCTGTTTGTTCGAGGACCAACAGACCAAAGATCATCCGAGGAAATGGCATGTGCCTGATGTTGACTTGCAGTCCACACGATCACCAACATAGTCAGAGTCTGAATTTCTCCTGAGATATGAATATACCATTGCCCTGTTGAGAAATTTGAAGACCTAAGAAGAATTTCAATTCTCCCATCATAGACATTTGATATTCTTCACTCGTCATATAGGCAAATTAATCACTGTAACGTTGGTCAGTACAGCCAAAGATAATATCATCAACATAAATTTGGCACACAAGAAATTCACCATCATAAGATTTAGTGAAAAGAGTTGGGTCAAGTGAACCGGGTTTGAAGCATTTCTTCATGAGGAATTCCTTCAAAGTATCATACCACTCCAAGGGGCCTGCTTGAGTCCATACATGGCCTTATTGAGTCTGAAGACTTTGTCAGGATGCTTTGGATCTTCAAAACCTGGGGGTTGAGCAACATATACTTCTTCCTCAAGCTTACCATTGAGGAATGCACTTTTCACATCCATTTGATATAAAGTGATATCATGATGGTTAGAATAAGCAAGTAATATGCGAATAGCCTCAAGTCTAGCAACATGTGCAAAAGTTTCATCGAAATCAATTCCTTCAACCTGTGTGTAGCCTTGAGCTACAAGCCGTGCCTTATTCCTCACCACAAGGCCATTTTCATCTTGCTTGTTGCGGTAGCTCCAATTTGTGCCAATGATATTGTGCTTGCGAGGATCTGGACGATTGACCAGTTCCCAGACGTTGTTGAGCTCGAACTGATGTAATTCTTCTTGCATAGCTTGAATCCACTTAGGCTCCAGAAATGCTTCATCTACCTTAGTGGGCTTTGTGATAGAGACGAAAGCAAAGTGCCCACAAAAGTTAGAAAAATGTGAAGCTCTTGAGCATGTGAGAGGACCTGGAATGTTGATGCCGCTGATGATTTTCTCAATTTGCACTTCGTATGCAACGCGAGGATGAGCGGGTTGTCGTTGAGGAATTTGATCAGTATTTTCTTCAGCATCATTTTCCTCAGGTGCGTCAGCATGATGTTCTTCACGTTCTGGAATGATTTCTTCAACAGATTCTTCGGTAGGAATGACATCCTCAGTAGCCTTGAAATTGATAGTTTCCTCAGGTGAATGTTCATCTAACACAGAAGGTAGGTGCTCTCTTTGCGAGCCATTAGTTTCATCAAACCGCAAATCTACAGTTTCAACAACTTTGTGGTGAACGTTGTTGAAAACTCTGTAGGTGTGCGGGTCCTTTCCGTAACCAAGCATAAAACCCTCATGTGCTTTCGGTGCAAATTTAAAATTTGATGAGGATCTCTAATCCAACATTTAGCACCGAAGACTTTGAAATAACTCACATTGGGTTTCTTGTCAGTGAGGAGTTCATATGCTGTTTTCTTGAAGAATTTGTGAAGATATACCCAATTGATTATGTGGCACGCAGTATCAATTGCCTCAATCCAGAAACGACGAGGCGTCTTGTATTCATCAAGCATAGTGTGAGCCATCTCAACAAGAGTCCTGTTCTTGCGCTCCACGACGCCATTCTGATGAGGAGTATAAGGAGCAGATAACTCATGAGTAATACCAAGTTCATCAAGATAGTCATCAAGACCAGAATTCTTGAACTCGGTTCCATTGTCACTTCTGATGTGCTTGATCTTCACACCAAAGTTGGTTGAAGCCCTCGAGGAAAATCGTTTGAAGACTTCCCACACTTCATGTTTGTAAGTGACAATATGCACCCATGTGTAACGAGAGTAATCATCAACAATAACAAAGCCATATAGAGATGCATCATTTGTAACTGCTGAATAATGATTAGGACCAAAGAGATCCATGTGAAGCAATTCAAAAGGTCGAGTGGTAGTCATGATAGTCTTTGCTGGATGTTTGGCCTTGGTCATCATTCCAGCTTCGCAGGCTCCGCATAAGTCATCCTTGAGGAATTTGACATTCTCAATGCCAATGACATGCTTCTTCTTCGCGAGCGTGTGCAGATTCCTCATGCCAGCATGACCAAGTTGTCAATGCCATAGCCAGCCTTTTGAAGCTTTTGCAAGTAGACATACGGCTGGTTGTGCTCCTGTAGAGAAATCAACAATATACAGATCTTCTCTCCTAAAGCCTTCAAAGACTTTGGAATTGTCAGCTTCCATGATCACAACACAACAAGACTTGCCAAAGACAACAACCGTATCAAGATCAAAAATTATTGAGATATACATGAGGTTTTATCCTAAGGACTAGACAAGCATGACTTTGTCCATATGTTGATCCTTTGAGATTGCAACCTTACCTAGACCCAATACCTGACTTTTGCCTTTGTCAGCAAAGATGATATGCTTAAGATGAGATGGAGATAAGGGAACATCGATCAATAGATTCTTGTCACCGGTCATGTGATTACGTACATCCACTATCGAAGACCCACTCATTGGCTTTGGGTTGATCATCCTGCAGATGAATTAGTGCAGCTTACGAACTCATATACTTCATCGGTGAAGAATACGACATCAATTTCATCAAGCAATAGAATAGATAAAACAATATGAGGAAGTGAGAAATGAAAGTTCATTTCTTCATGATTAGCTGGCGTCCTTTCACGCATTTTCAGGTCTCCAGCAAATTCTTCAGACGTTTAAGCACGTCTGGAGACCTGACCCTGCATAAGAGATTACTTCCTTTTCTTCACCACCCACATCTGAAGGTGTAACGCCCGGATAATTAAGCTACAGTAATTCAATGCTAATGATGCCATGTCATCACTTTTAATCTTGCTAGGTCCCACGTTGGTTCAAACAAATTCAAATTTCAACTTTAAAATAAAGTCAAACAACGAAAATTTTTCAAATGTCAAAAATAAAATGTTCAAAGTGTGGCAAATATTTCATAACCAATCATGGTGCTGACCCAACATTTTTGTAAAAATATTTAAACGCTCTTTCTGAATAAAACAGTGATAATCTTAATTAATTAAATGTCTTTCGTAAATTAAAATTTAGAAAACTATTTTTATTTGGGAATAGAACCTTTTGTGGTTGAGAGTTAAACTAAAACATTAATTTAGATGTTGGTCTCATATTTTACAAAACTACAATATGCTACTAGTAAATAAAACATTAAAGGAGAACTAAAAAAATAAAGAAAAACACACACACCCACACACACACACACACACACACAAAGGGGCAAACCCCCGTGCCTCCCTCTGGGCCTTGGGCCAACTGGCCCCTAGCCAGCCAACCAGCGCACTGCCTTCCCCCTCCCTATTCACGGGGGGTATCGTGGGCAGCATCGATGCCTGCCACGGCACCGACCATCGCCGTGGCGGCCATCTGCCGTCTCCCCCGGGCTATAAGGCGGCCCAGACGCCTCTCCCTCGCGCCCCCGAACCCTAGCTACCCCGTTCCCCTCCCCCTGGTCTTCATCGTTCAGATCCGCCCGCGATTTCCACCGCCCGCCATGGCCGACCTCGTCCTCGTGCCCACCGAGCTCTCCGGCACCTGAGACCTCGTCCATCTTCTCCGTCTCGTCCACCACTTCGTCTACGTCCACGAATCGATCTGGAATGCGCCGAGTCGAGCGGAACGAGATCTTCTTCCACTCCGGCCACCGCGGCGCCATCGTCGATTCCGGCGCCCTCTGCTGCTCCTAAACCTCACAACGAGCCTCCTTGTGCTCCTCGGTGAGCCTCTCCATCGGCTCCCCCTCCTTCCCCTTTTGATTTATCACCGTACAACGCACCCCCTCGCGCCCGAGCTCCCGGTGAGCTCGTGGTTGACTCGCCCGTGTGACCCGCCACGGTTGGCCACGCCTTCCCCTAGCTCCGCTCGCGCTCACCCTCCTCTGTCCCCCTCCCCGCGACCCATGCGCCCCGTCCGGCGCGTCCCTGCTGGCCCGTTGCGCCCTGCGCGCGCCCGCCCAGGTGGCTGCGGCCCGCTCCACCGTCGCCGCCCACGCCGGCCGCCAGACTCACACGCCGCACGCGCATCGCCCTCGCCTGCTTGCGCTGCGGCGCCGCCCGCTATTGCCTTCGCTGTGCTGGTGCCCGCGCGACGCCGTGGCTCCCACTTCCCCCGCCGAGGCTGGTGCTCGCTCGGCCCGCCTCTGCCCGACTCTGGCGGCCGCTGGTCGCGTGGCCTCCGCCGTGCCGCCCTGCCGGCCCCTCGCCCGCTCGGCGGTGCCCCACCACCCGCTCGTTTGCCTCGCCAGCGCCGCTCGCAGCCCGGCCGACCTCGTCGTGGCTGCGGCCCCTCCGGCCGTTGCCGTGGCCAACGCCCCTAGTGGCCTTGGTCACGGGCGCCTGCCCGTTGACCCGCCCCGCCCCACTGGTCTATTGCCACTGCCAGCGGGCCCCACCAGCCTCCCACAAAAAAAAGATTAAAAATTATATGAAAAATATATAATTAATTAATTAATTAATTAACTTAACCTGCTAATTAACTATCTAAACTATAATTAGTTAGATATGTGTATGACAGGGGGGTACCACCACTGTTGACTAGTCAAACATTGACTGGTCAACTGGGTCCCCCTGGCCCACCTGCAAGCCACAGGGTACACTTGTGTACACTGTGCTAGGTGCACCTAGCATTTTAGCATTTATTTTCGTATTAAAATTAATTCCAGAATATTGTTTAAATCTTTGAAAGTTTGTAGAAATTAAACTGTGACTCGGATGAAAAAGTCTTATACACGAAAGTTGCTCAGAATTTCGAGACGCATCCAGATACGCTCTCTGTTCGTCGGCCACACGTCCCTAGCATAGCGAACCTGCAACCGTCCCCCTCCATTTCATCTGTCCGAAAATGCCAAACTTCGGGAGAACTTCGCGGATGTTTCCCCCTTCGCCAGTAACGCCTAGCACTGCGTTAGGACACCTCTAGCCCCGCTTGTAATCATGTTGTGCATATGTTTGCGTGTATTTACTGTTTCTTCCCCCTCTTCTCTCCGGTAGACCTCAAGACCGCTGCTGATGCCCCTGTGATCAACTACGTCGACGATGACCCTTCTTCCGTTTCAGCGGAGCTTCCAGGCAAGCCCCCCCTTTGATCATCCCGATATCGCCCATTCCATTCTCTCATGCTTGCATTAGATTTTGCTACTGTTATTTTTTGCTCCTATTATGATGCATAGCCTGCTTTTGTACCTGCTATTGTTACCTACCTGGTTATCCTAAACTGCTTAGTATAGGTTGGTTAGTGATCCATCAGTGATCCCCACTTGTCCTTCTTGCCCCTGCTTCATCATCGACGCCTCGATCAGTGTGATCGACGACCAGAGCCTGACACCTCACATCACATCACGCCCCTTAAGTTGCTCGACTCGGCAGAGCTACTATTGAGTGCCGAGGGTGATCCCTCTTAACGCACTCCTGATGATAATTCTGTAGTGTAGCTATTCGGTGTGGTCATCGAGGGTGGTTCCTCTTTCACCATTCCCGATACGGCTCTGTCGTGCAACACCTCAAGTGTGAACCTCGAGGGTGGTTCCTCTTATGTTCACCTTGATGATTACATCGAGTGGAATCCTCCGAGGGTGATTCCTTGGGTTTTCCCCTTGATGTCTGGACACACAGTTACCTTGACTTTACTAGAGGCCGTTGTGAAAGCCGGGCGGGCCCGGAGAGCACCCGTGCGATGTGACAGTGGCGGCTGGCTGTTTATCGGTATCACCCGGGAGGGCGAGATAGCTCCGGACTTGTCCCGACAGCCGTCACACCTTTTAAAAATGCACTAACAGGTTTGGGTATTTGTTCTGAGTTGGCCTTTGGCCTTTACGCACTAACCACCACTCGAGAATAGTTATGGGCCTCAACGTCGTTGTATCAGCCGAAGCTTTGTCATACGTCCAGTTTAGCAGTGCGGCACGGTCGGATCGTGCTGGCCATCCAAGGTGGTGCTGGTATTCACCCTGCGCGCAACGACTCGGAGTGCTGCGGGCGATGGGCCCAAGAACCCGGAGCGCTTAGGATGTAGACTGGCGGGGACCTCTCTGCTGAGCCTAGGTAGGGCTGCGACGTGTTGATCTTCCGAGGCCGGGCATTGACCCCAGAAAGGTGTGTCCGGCCAGAGTGATCGAGCGTGTTGGGTAACGTGGTGCACCCCTGCAGGGAAGATCTTTATTCGAATACCGTGTCCACGGTAACGGACGTTCAGACTTGTATCCTGATCTTATACGACTAGAAATGGATACTTGATATGTGATGGATATGTGACTCCGAGATTGCTTCCTCGCAGGGAGTCGAGGAAGAACCTCTGGGCCTTAATGTTACAACATGCTTGTTAATTATAAACTGCTATTCTTTACTCTTCTACATGCTGCAAGATGCTTGGAGCTGCTTGAAGATGCTAGCCTTCGATAGGCTAGGTCTTCCCCTCTATTCTGGCATTCTGCAGTTCAGTCCACAGATACAGCCCTTTCATTTGATACCAATGCATACTTAGTATAGATCTGATGCTTGTGAGTACTTTGGATGAGTACTCACGGTTGCTTTGCTCCCCCTTTTCCCCCTTCCTTCTTCTTTCCGGTTGATGCAACCATATGGTGGCCCCCAGGAGTTAGATGCCACCCCCGACGACTACTGCTAATACCCCGAGGGTGCCTACTACTACGTGGAGCCCGCCGACGACCAGGAGTAGTTAAGAGGTCCCAGGCAGGAGGCCTTGCCTCTTCGATCGTTGATGTTTGTGCTAGCCTTCTTAAGGCAAAACTTGTTTAACTTACGACTGTACTCAGATATTGTTGCTTCCGCTGATGCTTGTGTATCGAGCTATGTATTCGAGCCCTCGAGGCCCCTGGCTTGTAATATGAAGCTTGTATGACTTTCATTTGTGTCTAGAGTTGTATTGCGATATCTTCCTGTGAGTCCCTGATCTTGATCGTACACGTTTGCGTGTATGATTAGTGTACGGTCGAGTCGGGGGCGTCAGAAGTTGGTATCAGAGCCGACTGCCTGTAGGAACCCCCTTTCCAACTCCTTGGCCGAAGTTGAGTCTAGTCTTTGAAAGAACTGTTTTACTAACATGTCTGTGTAAACATGTCTATGTGGCTTACGGGCCCACATCGCCATTGGGTGGTATTAGGATCTTTTACTCGTCAACCTTTACTCTGGATTCTGATCACTCTCCTACTCGGGTTAAATGATTTTACTAACTCCAACATTAGGATCTCGTAATCATATTCACACAGAGAGCTGGATTATTGATACGTCTCCAACGTATCTATAATTTTTGATTGCTCCATGCTATATTATTTACTGTTTAAGGCAATATTGGGCTTTATTTTCCATTTTAATATTACTTTTGGGACTAACCTATTAACAAGAGGCCCAGCCCAAATTTGATGTTTTATGCCTATTTTAGTGTTCCGAATAAAAGGAATATCAGACGGAGTCAAAACGGAACGAAATCAACTGGAGAAGTTATTTTTGGAAGGAAAGCCACCCGATGGACTTGGAGTGCACGTTAGGAAAGAAGGGAGGTGCTCACAAGGGTGGGGGGCGCGCCCACCCCCCTGGGGCGCGCCCCCTGCCTCGTGGCCCCCCTCCGGTCCACCGATGTACTCCTTTTACCCATATATACCTACGTACCCTAAAACTTCCAAAACAGAAGATAGATCGGGAGTTCTGCCACCGCAAGCCTCTGTAGCCACCAAAAACCTCTCGGGAGCCTGCTCCGGCAGCTTGCCGGAGGGGGAACCCATCACCGGTGGCCATCTTCATCATCCCGGCGCTATCCATGACGAGGAGGGAGTAGTTCACCCTTGGGGCTGAGGGTATGTACTAGTAGCTATGTGTTTGATCTCTCTCTCTCGTGTTCTCTCTCGTGTTCCCTCTATGGCACGATCTTGATGTATCCCGAGCTTTGCTATTGTAGTTGGATCTTATGATGTTTCTCCCCCTCTACTCTCTTGTGATGAATTGAGTTTCCCCTTTGAAGTTATCTTATCGGATTGAGTCTTTTATGAGAACACTTGATGTATGTCCTGCTTTGTTTTTCTGTGGTGACAATGGGATATCACGTGCCACTTGATGTATGTTTTGGTGACCAACTTGCGGGTTCCACCCATGAACCTATGCATAGGGGTTGGCACACGTTCTTGACTCTCCGGTAGAAACTTTGGGGCACTCTTTGAAGTACTTTTATGTTGGTTGGATGAATCTGAGATTGTGTGATGCATATCGTATAATCATGCCCACGGATACTTGAGGTGACAATGGAGTATCTAGGTGACATTAGGGTTTTGGTTGATTTGTGTCTTAAGGTGTTATTCTAGTACGAACTCTGTTATAGATTGATCCGAAAGAATAGCTTTGAGGTGGTTTCGTACCCTACCATAATCTATACGTTTGTTCTCCGCTATTAGTGGCTTTGGAGTGACTCTTTGTTGCAAGTTGAGGGATTGTTATATGATCTATCTATTTTATTATTGTTGAGAGAACTTGCACTAGTGAAAGTATGAACCCTAGGCCTTGTTTCAACTCATTGCAATACCGTTTACGCTCACGTTTATCACTTTTTAACTTGCTATTTTTATATTTTCAGATTACAAATACCTTTATCTACCATCCATATTGCACTTGTATCACCATCTCTTCGCCGAACTAGTGAACCTATACAATTTACCATTGTATTGGGTGTGTTGGGGATACAAGAGACTCTTTGCTATTTGGTTGCAGGGTTTCTTGAGAGAGACCATCTTCATCCTACGCCTCCCACGGATTGATAAACCTTAGGTCATCCACTTGAGGGAAATTTGCTACTGTCCTACAAACCTGTGCACTTGCAGGCCCAACAACGTCTACAAGAAGAAGGTTGCATAGTATACATCAAGCTCTTTTCTGGCGCCGTTGCCGGGGAGGCTAGGTAAGTGAAGGTATATCTTTAGATCTTGCAATCAAATCTTTTTGTTTCTTGTTTTAGCACTAGTCTAGTTTATAAAAGAAAATTACAAAAAAATGGAATTGAATTTGTCTCATACGCTTCATCTTTTTAATATCTTTTGTGCGTATGATGGAAAGGAAAATTGTGCCAAAGTGTTAGAAGAAGAATGCATTAAATTGTTTGGCACTAAATCTTTGAATGATGAGCATGATTGCAATGTTGTTAGTGTGAACTCCTTGAATATCCATGATGCTAATGATATGCAAAGCCACAAGCTTGGGGGAAGCTATGTTTGATGAAGATGATATTTTTTGTCCCCCAAGCTTTGATGAGCAAATTTACTATGATGAAAGCATGCCTCCCATCTATGACGATTATTGTGATGACACGTATGCTTTAAAGAATAATGATAACCATGAAACTTGTCATCTTGATCTTAATGTTCAATCACATGATAGTTATTTTGTTGAGTTTACTCCCACTATTGTTCATGAGAAGAATTTTGCTTATGTGGAGAGTAATAAATTTTCTATGCAAGTAGATCATGAAGAGAATGCTTTAGATGCTGGTTATATTTTTGAATTCATTCATGATGCTACTGAAAATTATTATGAGGGAGGAACATATGCTTGCAGGAATTGCAATAATATCAAGTTTCCTCTCTATGTGCTTAAAGTTTTGAAGTTATGCTTGTTTTACCTTCCTATGCTAGTTGATTATTGTTGCCATAAGTTGTTTGCTCACAAAATCCCTATGCATAGGAAGGGGGTTAGACTTAAATGTGCTAGTCATATTCTTCATGATGCTCTCTTTATGTTTCAATTCTTATCCTTTAGGTGAGCATCATTGAAATCATAATGCCTAGCTAGGGGCGTTAAACGTTAGCGATTGTTGGGAGGCAACCCAATTTTATTTTAGTTTCTTGATTTTTGGTCCTGTTTAGTAATAAATAATCTATCTAGCCTCTGGTTATATGTGGTTTTATGTTTTAATTAGTGTTCGTGCCTTGTAGAACCTTTGGGAAGACTTGGGTGAAGTTTTTATGATCATGCTGTAAAAAACAGAAACTTTAGCGCTCACGAGATTAGCTTCAACTTTTTACTGGTGAGCACTATTTAGTTGATTCTTTTTGCAGATTATTATTAGACAAATTCCTCACGTCCACCAATTTATTGTAGAATTTCTGGTGTTCCAGAAGTTTGCGTTAGCTACAGATTACTACAGACTGTTCTGTTTCTGACAGATTCTGTTTTCATTGTGTTGTTTGCTTATTTTGATGAATCTATGGCTAGTAAACTAGTTTATAAACCATAGAGAAGTTTGAATACAGTTGGTTTAACACCAATATAAATAAATAATGAGTTCATTACAGTACCTTGAAGTGGTGTTTTGTTTTCTTTCGCTAACGGAGCTCACGAGTTTGCTGTTAAGTTTTGTGTTGTGAAGTTTTCAAGTTTTGGGTAAAGATTCGATGGACTATGGAATAAGGATTGTAAAGAGCCTAATATTGGGGATGCCCAAGGCCCCCCAAGGTAATATTCAAGGACAACCAAGAGCCTAAGCTTGGGGATGCCCCGGATGGCATCCCCTCTTTCGTCTACGTTCATCGGTAACTTTACTTGGAGCTATATTTTTATTCACCACATGATATGTGTTTTGCTTGGAGCATAATTTTATTTTTATTTATATTTGATTGATGTTAGTTATAATAATTCTTTGCATCTTTACTTTCAATAAAAAAGTCAAGGATAGCCTTTGCCATGCTTATTTTGCTACTATACTTGTTGCTGTTTGAATACAGAAAGTTTACCGCTGTTGCAAAAATTCCCTAGAAAAGTCAGAGAGTGGTATAATGTTTAATCTTTTTGAATATTTAGCTCTGATAAATTTATTACAGTGGGAATTTTAGTTCATAATTTTTGGAGTTAGGGAAATATTGATACTCTTGCATTCTTTACAGACTGTATTGTTTTGGCATATTGCTGTTGTGGTTGCATTGTTTGCATATGTTTGCTTGTTTAATGATTCTATTTGAGGATAGGAGTATTAAATATGCAGAGGCATTCAGAATTCAATGTTGAATAATAATCTTAGTGATTTGTTTCAGTAGAAAGTGATAAGGTTTTTCACTGGTTTATACTAACCTATCTCACGAGTTCTTGTTGAGTTTGGTGTGGATGAAGCTTTTGAGAAATAGAGAAACCATGATATGAAAGGAATTAAGGAGTCACAAAAGTTCAAGCTTGGGGATGCCCAAGGCACCCCAAGATATTATTTCAATAAGTCTCAAGCATCTAAGCTTGAGGATGCCCCGGTAGGCATCCCACCTTTCTTCTTCAACAACTATCGGTTAGTATCGGTTGAGCCTAAGTTTTTGCTTCTTCACATGAGTTGTGCTATCCTTGCATTGTCACTTTATTTTGTTTTGCTTGCTTTTTGGATACAATACCAAAATCTGAAATTCTTAATTGAGAGAGCCATACGTAAATTGTAATTTGATAGAATACTCTTTGTGCTTCACTTATATCTTTTGAGCGTGATAATTTTTGCTCTAGTGCATCACTTATATCTTTTAGAGCATGGTGGTAGTTTTATTTTGAAGAAATAGATGAACTCTCATGCTTCACTTAGATTATTTTGAGAGTCCTTAATAGCATGGTAATTTGCTTCAAATTAATATACTTGGTATTCAAGATATGTGAAACTTTCTTTTGAGTGCGTTGAATACTAAGAAGAGTTTGATACTTGATAATTGTTTTGAGATATGGAGGTAGTGATATTAAAGTCATGTTAGTTGGGTGATTATGAATTTAAAGAATGCTTGTGTTGAAGTTAGCAAGTCCCATAGCATGCACGTATGGTTAAAGTTGTGCAACAAATTTGAAACATTAAGTGTACCTGGCTAGTGCATCCTTATGAGTGGCGGTCGGGGACAAGCGATGGTCTTTTCCTACCAATCTATCCCCCTAGGAGCATGCGCGTAGTACTTGGTTTTTGATGACTTCTAAATTTTTGCAATAAGTATATGAGTTATTTTGACTAAAGTTGAGTCCATGGATTATACGCACATTTACCTTTCCGCCTTTGCTAGCCTCTTCGGTACCGTGCATTGCCCTTTCTCACCTTGTGAGTTGGTGCAAACTTCGCCGGTGCATCCAAACCCCGTGACACGATACGCTCTATCACACATAAACCTCCCTATATCTTCCTCAAAACAGCCACCATACCTACCTATTATGGCATTTCCATAGCCATTCCGAGATATATTGCCATGCAACTTTCCACCGTTCCGTTCATCATCATGACATACACTACTTTTGTCTTATTGCCATTGCATGACCATGTAGTTGAAATCGTATTTGTGGCAAAGCCACCATGCATTATTTTTCATACATGTCACTGTTGATTCATTGCACCATCCCGGTACACTGTCGGAGGCATTCATATAGAGTCATATCTTGTTCTAGTTTCGAGTTGTAATCCTTATGTTGTAATCAATAGAAGTGTGATGATCATCATTATTAGAGCATTGCCCAAAAAGAAAAAAAAAGAAAAAAAAAGAGGAAGAAAGGCCAAAAAGAAAAAGAAAAAGAATAAATAAAAAATAAAAAGGGCAATGTTACTATCTCTTTTTCCACACTTGTGCTTCAAAGTAGCACCTTGTTCTTCATGTAGTGAGTCTCATATATTGTGCTTCAAAGTAGCACCATGTTTTTCATATAGTGAGTTTCATAAGTTGTATTTTTCATACTAGCGGGAATTTTTCATTATAGAACTTGGCTTGTATATTCCTACAATGGGCTTCCTCAAATGCCCTAGGTCTTCGTGAGCAAGCAAGTTGGATGCACACCCACTAGTTTTCTTTTGTTGAGCATTTATAGCTCTAGTGCATCCGTTGCATGGCAATCCCTACTCCTCATGTTGACATCAATTGATGGGCATCTCCATAGCCCATTGATTATCCTCGTCAATGTGAGACTTTCTCCTTTTTTGTCTTCTCCACACAATCCCCATCATCATATTCTATTCCACCCATAGTGCTATATCCATGGCTCACGCTCATGTATTGCGTGAAGGTTGAAAAAGTTTGAGATTATTTAAGTACGAAACAATTGCTTGGCTTGTCATCGGGGGTATAGAACTTGGGAACGTCTTTGTGTGATGAAAATGAAGCATAGCCTAACTATATGATTATGTAGGGATGAACTTTCTTTTGCCATGCTATTTTGAGAAGACATGATTACTTTGCTAGTATGCTTGAAGTATTATTATTTTTATGTCAATATGAACTTTTGTCTTGAATCTTTCGGATCTGAATATTCATATCACAAGTAAGAAGAATTACATTGAAATTATGCCAAGTAGCACTCCGCATCAAAAAAATTCTTTTTATCATTTACCTACTCGAGGACGAGCAGGAATTAAACTTGGGGATGCTTGATACGTCTCCAACGTATCTATAATTTTTGATTGGTCCATGCTATATTATCTACTGTTTTAGGCAATATTGGGCTTTATTTTCCACTTTTATATTACTTTTGGGACTAACCTATTAACCGGAGGCCCAGCCCAGATTTGCTGCTTTATGCCTATTACAGTGTTTCGAAGAAAAGGAATATCAGACGGAGTCAAAACGGAACGAAATCAACTGGAGAAGTTATTTTTGGAAGGAAAGCCACCCGATGGACTTGGAGTGCACATCAGGAAAGAAGGTAGGTGCTCACGAGGGTGGGGGGCGCGCCCCCTGCCTCGTGGCCCCCCCTTCGGTCCACCGACGTACTCCTTTTACCCATATATACCTACGTACCCTAAAACTTCCAGAACAGAAGATAGATCGGGAGTTCCGCTGCCGCAAGCCTCTGTAGCCACCAAAAACCTCTCGAGAGCCCGTTCTAGCACCCTGCCGGAGGGGGAACCCATCACCGATGGCCATCTTCATCATCCCGGTGCTATCCATGACGAGGAGGGAATAGTTCACCCTCGGGGCTGAGGGTATGTACCAGTAGCTATGTGTTTGATCTCTCTCTCTCTCTCTCTCTCTCTCTCTCTCTCTCTCTCGTGTTCTCTCTTGTGTTCCCTCTATGGCACGATCTTGATGTATTCCGAGCTTTGCTATTGTAGTTGGATCTTATGATGTTTCTCCCCCTCTACTCTCTTGTGATGAATTGAGTTTCCCCTTTGAAGTTATCTTATCGGATTGAGTCTTTTATGAGAACACTTGATGTATGTCCTGCTGTGTTTTTCTGTGGTGACAATGGGATATCACGTGCCACTTGATGTATGTTTTGGTGACCAACTTGCGGGTTCCACCCATGAACCTATGCATAGGGGTTGGCACACGTTCTTGACTCTCCGGTAGAAACTTTGGGGCACTCTTTGAAGTACTTTTATGTTGGTTGGATGAATCTGAGATTGTGTGATGCATATCGTATAATCATGCCCACGGATACTTGAGGTGACAATGGAGTATCTAGGTGACATTAGGGTTTTGGTTGATTTGTGTCTTAAGGTGTTATTCTAGTACAAACTCTTTTATAGATTGATCCGAAAGAATAGCTTTGAGGTGGTTTCGTACCCTACCATAATCTCTACGTTTGTTCTCCGCTATTAGTGGCTTTGGAGTGACTCTTTGTTGCAAGTTGAGGGATTGTTATATGATCTATCTATGCTATTATTGTTGAGAGAACTTGCACTAGTGAAAGTATGAACCCTAGGCCTTCTTTCAACTCATTGCAATACTGTTTACGCTCACGTTTATCACTTGTTACCTTGCTGTTTTTATATTTTCAGATTACAAATACCTTTATCTACCATCCATATTGCACTTGTATCACCATCTCTTCGCCGAACTAGTGCACCTATACAATTTACCATTGTATTGGGTGTTTTGGGGACACAAGTGACTCTTTGCTATTTGGTTGCAGGGTTGCTTGAGAGAGACCATCTTCATCCTACGCCTCCCACGGATTGATAAACATTAGGTCATCCACTTGAGGGAAATTTGCTACTGTCCTACAAACCTGTGCACTTGCAGGCCCAACAACGTCTACAAGAAGAAGGTTGCATAGTAGACATCAATTATCTACAACTATTCCTTTGAATTGTATTTTGAATAATACTCACATCGTCATTTGACATCCTTGAACTTCCTTATTTCAGATGCATCCCGCAACACAGATCGTCCGCCAGACTATGGCGGTCGGCACGCCTGGGTTCCCGGCCATTCTGGTCGACCTCTTGACCCTGCTGGGATATCGCTGGTATCCTCAGTACACTGTGTACGAGATCTACCGCGAGTTCAACTAGGAGATGTATCACGCTAAGGTTGATATCTATGATCGGCAGAACAACTCCACCCACGAGTTGCATACCTTTGAGGGTATTGGAGTGACTGTCGAGATGGCAGTACAGGATGGTTGCCTATGTTGCTATCACCAGCATCCGTAGAGAGCATCCAAGCTTGGAGGGGACTGGGTTCAGATACTTTCGGTACCCACCAGCTGGGGATGATACTAGGTGGTACACTACTGTGTGTACCCCCTACGTGAGCCGTCGGTACGACCCTCAGTATATGGTTCGATACATTGAGGTTCTGGATCGCACTGTCCGTGCTCTGACTGTTGAGTTGTACGCCACGCATGCGCGCCACTACGACACTTTGGAGCGGATGCGTCCACTGGGTACCGCAGCGGTTCTTCCTTCGTTCATTCCTTACCCGCGTAGGACGGAGATGCCACTAGGTCTTGTGTGGCCTGATGTTGGGGGTGATACTCCTGCTCGTGGACCTCTTCTTCCGCCAGGAGATCAGCTGGTACACGAGAGCCGCCACGGCATGCAGCCTCCTTCCCTCGAGCACCTCCAGGCTTTTCTTCACCGACAGCTGCCTGACTTCAGAGGTTTTCTCCGATGTTGATGTAGCATATAGCTATGTCGCGTTGTTGTATCCCTCCACCATGTGCATGTGCACTGCCTAGTTGGTCCAGACTACCTTTCCTTTCCGAACTACTACTTATGGCTTGTAACCGAACTTATGTATGGATCTGTATGTCGTGTTTGGCTACTATGTAGTATCTATCGAACTTCTTTCAGTATGCATGTTTCGTCGTGAATGGATCATTATCTTTGCAAATTTCTTCATGCTGAACTACCCATGTTACATTTTAGCAGTATGGTTAGACCCGCTGGTCGTGGTCGTGGTGGCAACGCCCCACCACCGCCTGAATACATGGCTGGTATGATCCAACAGTTTGAGCTGAACCGCCAGTTCATGGAAGGAGTGATAGCTCAGTTTCCTCGCCCCAACTTGAACCAGCAGCCAGCAACTGTGACACTGAATGACTTTGCACATCTCAACCCAAGCATCTACCGCAGCTCAACTCAGCCACTTGATGCCGACGACTGGCTAAGTGACATCACTTTCGAGCTAGAGTCTGCTGGTGTAGCCCCTGCAAGCTATGTCACCTTTGCGGCATATTATCTGAAGGGTCCCGCTGCTCAATGGTGGGACAGCCACAGGCGCTCTTTACCTGCTGGAACGGTCATCACTTGGCCAGATTTCCAAGCTGCTTTCCGTGCCCGCTTCATTCCTCAAGGAATTATGGACAGGAAGAAATGCGAGTTCCGCAACCTCACCCAAGGCAACAAGACTGTGGATGCTTATAAGCGGGAGTTCCTTGGCTTGTCACGCTATGATGAAGATGATGTTGCCACTGATGCACGTAAACAAGAAAAGTTCCGTGATGGACTTCAAGCCGACATCAAGCTGGCGCTACTCGTGCATGACTTTGCGGATTTCGCCACCTTGGTGAACAAGGCCATTCAGGTCGAAACTAGTCTTCAGGAGCACCACGGATCCCTCAGGCGCAACCGTGATGCGGGTTCATCTTCGGGCCCGTCATCACAGAAGCGTAAGATATGGATCCCCCAGAACATGTATCCACCAGCTGCCCCTGCACCATGACAGACCCATGCTGCACCTCGTCTGCCTCCTCCACCACCTTGACAGCCGAGATTTCAAGCTCCTGCTTCCCGTCCCAATGATGGGCTATGCTTCAAGTGTGGTCAACCAGGACACCGTGCCAGGGACTTCTCTCAGAATCAGTACTAGCTTGCACTTCCTCAAACTGGCTGTGGTAACAATCAGCCCCGCAACAACAATACCAGGCCTTATGGTCGTGGTCAGGCCAACCACATTGATCTGAATGAAGCTCAAGACCAGCCTGCTACTGTGTTGGGTACTCTTCTTGTTAACTCAGTACCAGCTTCTATTTTATTCGATTCAGGAGCATCACATTCTTTCATATCTGAAGATTTTGCATCCATGCATGGCCTTAAATTCGAAGAAATGAACAACCCGCTCGTGGTACACACACCCGCGGGCCAATGTCGAACCACCTTGGTTAGTCTCAACGTCCCCGTTGAAATTGAAGGGCTGGAATTCCATGTTTTTCCCCCATTGTTTTGAAGTCGTCCAATATCGACCTCATCCTGGGAATGGAATGGTTGAAAACGAATACCGTTTCTATCATTTGCGCCACTAAAACCGTGCATCTACTATATCCGTCAAGTGAGATAGTGAGCTACCATGCTCATCTTGTTCGGAATGCCGAAGCACGGATTTATTCCTTGGATGCATGAAAATTTCTAGTTCGATGCCTGAAGTATCAGTCCGGTCCGCGTTCTCGGTCGAACTGAGCATCGCATCGTTAGAGGGCTTTAAAAATTCTAAAAAGTTCAGTGGTCAAATCCTTCTGAAGATGAAGCCACTTGGCAGCTCGAGGATCGTCTTTGAGATGAATACCTCGCTCTGTCTCCTTCTACCTCCTAAATCTCGAGACGAGATTTCTTGTAGTGCAGGAGATTTGTAACGCCCGGATAATTAAGCTACAGTAATTCCATGCAAATGATGCCATGTCATCACTTTTACTGTTAATAGGTCCCACGTTGGTTCAAACCAATTCAAATTTCAACTTTAAAATAAAGTCAAACAACGAAAGTTTTTCAAATGTCAAAAATAAAATGTTCAAAGTGTATTCCATAACTAATCATGGTGCTGACCCAACATTTTTGTAAAAATATTTAAATGCTCTTTGTGAATAAACCAGTGATAATCTTAATTAATTAAATGTCTTTCCTAAATTAAAAATTAGCAAACTATTTTTATTTGGGAGTAGAACCTTTTGTGGCTGAGGGTTAAACTAAAACATTAATTTAGATATTGGTCTCATATTTTATAAAACTACAATATGCTACTAGTAAATAAAACAGTAAAGGAGAAATAAAAAATAAAGAAAAACACACACACCCACACACACAAAAAAAGGGGCAATCCCCCGTGCCTCCCTCTGGGCCTTGGGCCAACTGGCTCCTAGCCAGCCCACCAACGCACTGCGTCCCCCCTCCCTATTCACGGCGGGGATCGTGGGCAGCAGCGATGCCCGCCACGGCACCGACCATCACCGTGGCGGCCATCTGCCGTCTCCCCGGGGCTATAAGGCGGCCCCGACGCCTCTCCCTCGTTCCCCCGAACCCTAGCTACCCCGTTCCCCTCCCCCTGGTCTTCATCGTTCAGATCCTCCCGCGATTTCCACCGCTCGCCATGGCCGACCTCGTCCTCGTGCCCACCGAGCTCTCCGGCACCTGAGACCTCGTCCATCTTCTCCGTCGTCGTCCACCACTTCGTCTACGTCCACGAATCGAGCTGGAACGCGCCGAGTCGAGCGGAACGAGATCTTCTTCCACTCCGGCCACCGCGGCGCCATTGTCGATTCTGGCGCCCTCTGCTGCTCATAAACCTCACAACGAGCCTCCTTGTGCTCCTTGGTGAGCCTCTCCATCGGCTCCCCTCCTTCCCCTTTTGATTTATCGCCGTACACCGCACCCCCTTGCGCCCGAGCTCCCGGCGAGCTCGTGGTCGACGCGCCCGTGTGACCCGCCACGGTTGGCCACGCCTTCCCCTGGCTCTGCTCGCGCTCACCCTCCTGTGGCCCCCTCCCCACGACCCATGCGCCCGGTCCGGCGCGTCCCTGCTGGCCCGTTGCGCCTGCAGCGCCCGCCACGGTGGTGTGGCCCGCTCCACCGTCGCTGCCCCACGTTGGCCGCCTCGCACTCACGCCGCAAGCATCGGCCCCGCCTGCCGCGCGCCCGCGTCGCCCGCCCGCTGTGGCCTTCGCTGCTAGTGCGGCGCGCGACGCCGTGGCTCCCGCCTCCCCCGCCGAGCCGGTGCTCGCTCGGCCCCTTCTCTGCCGGACTCTGGCGGCCGCTTGGGGCAGCGTGGCCTCCGCCACGCTGCGCCTGCGCCGCCCCTCGCCGCTCCGGCGGCGCCCCTCCGCCGCTGTTTGCCTCGCCGGCGCCGCTCGCAGCCGGTGACCTCGCCGTGGTTGCGGCCCCTCCGCCGTTCTTGTGGCTAACGCCCTAGTGGTTTTGGTCACGGCGCTGCCGTTGACCCGCCCCGGCCCGCTTGTCTATTGCCACTGCCAGCGGACCCCACCAGCCTCCCACAAAAAAAAGATTAAAAATATATATATGAAAAATATATAATTAATTAATTAATTAATTAACTTAACATGCTAATTAACTATCTAAACTATAATTAGTTAGATATGTGATGACAGGGGGGTCCCACCCTTGTTGACCAGTCAAACATTGACTGGTCAGCTGGGTCCCCCTGGCCCACCTGTCAGCCATAGGGTACACTCTTGTTTACACTGTGCTGGGTGCACCTAGCATTTTAGCATTTATTTTCGTATTAAAATTAATTCCAGAATATTGTTTAAATCTTTGAAAATTCGTAGAAATTAAACCGTGACTCGGATGAAAAAGTTTTATACAGGGAAGTTGCTCATAATTTCGAGACAAATCCAGATACACTCTCTGTTCGTTTGCCACACGTCCCTAGCATAGTGAACCTGCAACCGTCCCCCTCTGTTTCATCTGTTCGAAAATGCCAAACTTCGGGAAAACTTCCCGAATGTTTCCCCCCTCGCCAGTAACGCCTAGCACTGCGTTAGGACACCTCTAGCCCCGCTTGTAATCATGTTGTGCATATGTTTGCCTGTATTTACTGTTTCTTCCCCCTCTTCTCGACCCCAAGACCGCTACTGATGCCCCTCTGATCGACTTCGTCGACGACAACCCTTCTTCTGTTTCAGCGGAGCTTCCAGGCAAGCCCCCCTTTGATCATCCCGATATCGCCCATTCCATTCTCTCATGCTTGCATTAGATTTTGCTACTATTATTGTTTGCTCCTATTCTGATGCATAGCCTACTTTGTTACCTGCTATTGTTACCTACCTGCTTATCCTAAACTGCTTAGTATAGGTTGGTTAGTGATCCATCAGTGACCCCCACTTGTCCTTGTTTCCCCTGCTTCATCATCGACACCTCGATCAACGTTATTGACGACCAGAGCCTGACACCTCACATCACATCACGCCCCTTTAGTTGCTCGACTCTGCAGAGCTACTATCGAGTGCTGAGGGTGATCCCTCTTAACGCACTCCTGATGATAATTCTGTAGTGTAGCTATTCGGTGTGGTCATCGAGGGTGGTTCCTCTTTCACCATTCCCCATACGGCTCTATGACGCAACACCTCAAGTGTGAACCTCGAGGGTGGTTCCTCTTATGTTCACCTTGATGATTACATCGAGTGGAATCCTCCAAAGGTGATTCCTTGGGTTTTCCCATTGATGTCTGGACACACAGTTACCTTGACTTTACTGGAGGTCATTGTGAAAGCCGGGCGGGCCCGGAGAGCACCCGTGCGATGTGACAGTGGCGGCTGGCTGTTTAGCGGTATCACCCGGGAGGGGGAGATAGCTCCGGACTTGTCCCGACAGTCATCACTCCTTTTAATAATGCACTAATAGGTTTGGGTATTTGTTCTGAGTTGGCCTTTGGCCTTTACGCACTAACCACCACGCGAGAATAGTTATGGGCCTCGATGTCGTTGTATCAGCCGAAGCTTGGTCATACGTCCAGTTCAGCAGTGCGGCACGGTAGGATCGTGCTGGCCATCCGAGGCGGTGCTGGTATTCACCCTGCGCGCAACGACCCGGAGTGCTGCGGGCGATGGGCCCAAGAACCCGAAGCGCTTAGGATGTAGATCGGCAGGGACCTCTCTGCTGAGCCTAGTTAGGGCTGTGATGGGTTGATCTTCCGAGGCCGTGCATTGACCCAAGAAAGGTGTGTCCGGCCAGAGTGATCGAGCATGTTGGGTAACGTGATGTACCCCTGCAGGGTAGATCTTTATTCGAATACCGTGTCCACGATAATGGACATTCAGACTTGTATCCTGATCTTATACAACTAGAAATGGATACTTCATATGTGATGGATATGTGGCTCCGAGAATGCTTCCTCGCAGGGAGTCGAGGAAGAATCTCTGGGCCTTAATGTTACGACATGCTTGTTAATTATAAACTGCTATTCTTTACTCTTCTACATGTTGCAAGATGCTTGGAGCTGCTTGAAGACGATAGTCTTCGATAGGCTAGGTCTTCCCCTCTATTCTGGCATTCTGCAGTTCAGTCCACAGATACAGCCCTTTCATTTGATACCAATCCATACTTAGTATAGATCTGATGCTTGCGAGTACTTTGGATGAGTACTCACGGTTGCTTTGCTCCCCCTTTTCCCCCTTCCTTCTTCTTTCCAGTTGATGCAACCAGATGGTGGCCCCAGGAGTTAGATGCCACCCCCGACGACTACTGCTACTACAGAGAGGGTGCCTACTACTACGTGGTGCCCGCCGACGACTAGGAGTAGTTAGGAGGTCCCAGGCAGGAGGCCTTGCCTCTTCGATCGTTGATGTTTGTGCTAGCCTTCTTAAGGCAAAACTTGTTTAACTTATGTCCCTACTCAGATATTGTTGCTTCCACCGACGCTTGTGTATCGAGCTATGTATTCGAGGCCTCGAGGCCCCTGGCTTGTAATATGAAGCTTGTATGACTTTCATTTGTGTATAGAGTTGTGTTGTGATATCTTTCCGTGAGTTCCTAATCTTGATCGTACACGTTTGCGTGTATGATTAGTGTACGGTCGAGTCGGGGGAGTCACGGAACGGGTGGCAAAGAGTTCATCACTCTGCGAGCTCCATACGAGAAAGGTGGCATATAAGCCAGTCCAGTTCATTTCACATAAGAGGAGTTAGGATAAGCATATGAATAAGCAGAGAAATTCTTCGAGGACTTATGAACATAATGGTTAGAAGAATAATGCTCATATTCATAGCCCTTAGCTCTTCCCTGCGAAGCAGAGGTGTTAGCACGATGATGTTCATATGAGGACTTTGATCCTTTTGAGGAATTTGATCCACGTGAGGAATTTGGTCCGTATGAGAACTTGGGTCCATATGAAGAATTTGGTCGATATGAAGACTTAGATCTGGGGTACCTATTCTTCACAGGTGGTGTCATGATGACATTCACCTGAAGGTTTTCAAGGCACCTTGTGGGAACCCAGATTTTCTTCATAGGGGAACCATTCCTGCAGTTAGTGCCAACATATCTAGCAAATACTTCACCATTCTGATTTTTGAACAATTTATAGTTGGAGTCAAATGACTCATCAGAAGAATGAGGAGATTCACATGTAAAGCCAGATAAAGTAGATGGATCTACTGGAGGTCCCTTTGCAGCAACCCATGAGGTTTTGGGGTACTGCTCAGGCTTCCAATATGTTCCATCAGCATTGATTTTCCTCTCAAAGTGTTGGGGATATAACTATTTGTGTAAGCTGCCCAGGAGGGGCCGGGTTACGTAAAGAAGATTACCAGAAACAAGCCCAAGACCAAGCATGAAGATGGCGGTTCAATAAAGGGGCTTAAGGCCCACAGGCGGCTTAAGGCCCGTTGTAGTAAACCGCCATAATGGCATGACTTGTATCATAAGGTAGATTTAACTAGTCACCGAGCGGACATTGTTGATAAGCCGCGGGACTCAGAAACTGCTGGCGCCAACCCGTGTATATAAGGGGACGACACTGTGGCCGTCTTAGGGCAAGAAACAACCAATCGAGAACCGGGCATAGCGTATCTCGCTCCCTGGTCATCGAAACCTCAAGCAATACCAACCCAACTAGACGTAGGCTTTACCTTCACCGTAAGGGGCCGAACTAGTATAAAACCTCTCGTGTCCTTTGTCCCGATAACCCCTTTAAGCTTCCTAGTTGCGATGGCTCCACGACTAAGTCCTTGCAGGAGGACATCTGCCGTGACAATTCCACGACAGTTGACGCCCACCGTGGGGCCAGCGCACGGTGGATTTGAGTTCTTGAAGGGCAGCTTCGAAGGGCTCAAGGGATACGGAGTGGGCCGGATGACCAAGAGTCGTCGCGGCAAGATCTACATCGACAACGAAGGCTGGGGCCCCGAGGCCGACTCAATTGAGTACGGGTACCGGGTCCCCTTTGGCGGAATCCACGTCTTCATCGGCCGGATTGGTGAGCCGGGCCCGGAGCCGGACAGCTGCACCCACCTCGTCGAGACGGCTCAGCGTGCGAAACCCGCCCGGGTTCAACCTGTCATGAAGCGTGCCTTTGTGGGCTGTGTTCACGGAGAGGCACTTTCTGAAGGATCTAAAGATGGCGAAGAGACGGCCGTCCCATCGGATGACGATTCGTCCTCCGGTTCAACATATTCTTTGTATCAGGTCCAAGAGGGCATGCTTGGGGGCTGTTCTGACGACTCTAGCATTCCAGATTTCTATGAGCCGCCGAGCTCGGCAGGAGTCTTCATGGCTGGTACTCAACCCGGTCAAAACTCGACGGCTGCGACAACAATAACGTCTGGGTCAGGAGCGGCCGGGGCAGGAGGCCCTGCGCGCCCGCCGGCTCAGGTGCTGATAGATCTTATGGACAAGTTGACGGCCCTGTTAATCACCACGGTAATTCCTGCAAATCCAGATGAGCATAACGCGGAGGTGGAAAAGGTGCGTGAGGAGATAGCCCTGGCCAAGAAGGCCTTGGCGGCTGAGGACACTAGGATAGCTGCGGAGCGGGCGGCTTTGGATGCACGGGCGCAGCTACTCCAGTCAGAGGCATTCCAGCTTAATATGAGTCTGAATGCGTCCAATGAGGTGATGAGAAGGAGACATCAGAAGACCCAGTCCTGTCTGCCTCCGGTTTATGATGCTCGGAATCTTTTCACGACACCCGGAGCTGGTCCTAGCAATCCGCCCGAAGCCAATCAATTTATGACACCTGGAGCTGGAGGGCCGGTTCAGCCTCGAGAGATGGCACCTCCTCACGGGAGTATGGCCCCGCCCTGATACATACTGACACCACCGGACCACTTCTCCAACCCCATGGAGAACTTGATAGTAGCATCGGCGCGTCTGGCGGCTCTTCCAGTGGACGGTGATGACCCGACGGCGGTGGAAACCCGGAGGGTCAGGGATCTTCTTCAGACGGCCTTGGCACAGCAGGAGACCTATTCTTACAACAGGGACATGATTCATTCAACTCCTCAGCCTTGGCTAGCACCTCGCCCAAACCGGAGTCCGAGTTACAGCAGGCACATGGAGTCAGAAGCTTTATCAAGCAATGCCCAGCATCGTAACCAACCCGGCGGCTATAACCCGGTACATGACCGATTGCGTCAGGAGGATGAACGGGCGGCTCAATTAGCGGCTTAGTAGACGGCATATGAAGGTCTCCCAGAGTATCCAACGACTTCTGTTGGAGCAGGAGTGGCCACTAGAACCGGTGGTGTCCCTTGTCTGGTGCCGGCTCTGCGGGATGTGCGTATGCCCAAGGATTTCAAGGGACCTCGAAAGGTGCCGAATTACACGGCCGACTTACAGCCAGGGGCATGGATTGAAAGTTACGAGATGGCCATGGAGTTATTGGAGGTCAGCGATGCAGCAATGCCTAAGTATTTCACCATGATGTTAGATGGAACGGCCCGGTCTTGGTTGAAAAGTTTGCCTCCCAATTCCATCAGTTCATGGGCAGAGCTAAAGGCCCGGTTTATCCAGAACTTCAAGGACACTTGCAAGCAGTCTATGTCAATTGTGGACTTGACCAATTGTAAGCAGGAGGAGGGTGAGTCCACAACTCATTGGGTGCGCCGGGTCAAGGAAATAATACACTCATCTGATAAGATGGATGCCGGCTCTGCGGTACTTATGCTCCATCAGAATTGTCGTTTTGAGCCGCTGAAGCAGAAGCTGGGGCGCCTTAAGCGTGATTGCAACGACATGGGTACGCTGATGGCAGCCTTGGTTAAATATGCCGATTATGATACTACCAATGATCCCGCGTCTGAGGAGGAAAAGACAGGGAAAGGAAAGAAGAACGACAATGGAAAGGGTCAACAACATAACCCGGTAAGTCAAGGAGGCAACAAGCGTAAGGTGGAGGGTAACCCGGAGTTTGTGGCCAATGCTAATGCCCAAGGTAACAACAAGAAGTGTAAGGGGAGACCACCCCCTCGATCTGGTGGCTCAGGTCCATCTCTTGAGCAGCTTCTGAATGAGCCTTGCCCAAGACACGGTACTCGGGAAAATCCTGCCACCCACTTATGGAAGGACTGCACGATCATGAAGGCTTTCAATAATTCCAACATGTTTGATGGCAATCACGGATCAGACGGCGGTTCAGGAGCAGGTGGTTTTCATGGCCCGGGTGGCGGCTCAAGTTCCGGCTTTCAGGGAGGTCAAGGTGGCTATAATCAACAGCAACCTGGTCAAGGGGGACAGCAGCAGCAGCAGTCAGGTTATCAGAGCCATCCAAAATAGCTGAACGGTGGGCAATACCACGTGTTTACCACTAACTTGTGCAAACGTGACCAGAAGGTTCATAAGAGGGCTGTGAATTTGGTTGAGCCGGTGGTTCCCCGTTATTTGAGATGGTCAGAGCAGCCTATCATTTGGAGCAGGGAAGATCACCCCCTCCGGGTTGATAACCCGGGTCAGTTGGCCTTGGTGGTGGCCCCTCAGGTTGGTGGATATAAATTCACTAGGGTGCTCATGGATGGAGGAAGCAGCATCAATATTCTCTATTATGAGACCTTTCGCCGCATGGGGTTGACTGATAAGGACTTGAGGATGTCCAACACTGTTTTTCATGGGGTGGTACCTGGTAAGTCGGCATATCCAGTTGGAAAGATCGAGCTGGAAGTAGCCTTTGGAGATGAATATGATTCCAGAGCTGAGAAGCTGACGTTTGAGGTAGTCAAAATCAGGAGCCCGTATCACGCTCTGTTTGGACGGCCGGCTTATGCCAAGTTTATGGCACGACCGTGTTATGTTTATTTGCAGCTCAAGATGCCGGGTTACAAGGGCACCATCACTTTGTGCATGGGAGTCGAAGGTAGCCTTGAATGCGAGGAAGGCGGCGCGGCTTATGCTGAATCTGTTTGTCTTTGAAGAGGAGCTGAAGTTTTATCAAACTAATGTTGACCCGTGGATATGACCTCTTTGAAGAAGCCAACCACGAGCAAGACTCAGCATTGAAATTTAAGTCGGCCGCCGAGACAAAACTGGTCGACTTCACCTGCGAACGACTCTTCCAAGCGATTCAAGATCGCACCAATTTGGATCCCAAATAGGAAAGCACGCCATCGAAGTTCATCCGTGAGAACGGGACATCTTTGCATGGAAACCTTCCGACATGCCGGGTGTCCCGAGAGAACTCGCTGAGCACACTCTTAATATTGATCCAAAGTATAAGCCGGCCAGGCAGTTTCTCCGGCGATTTAATGAGGAAAGGCGAAAAGCTATAGGGGAGGAGGTCGCTCGGCTCTTAGCGGCCGGGTTCATCATGGAAGTCTTTCACCCGGAGTGGTTGGCTAACCCGGTGCTTGTGCTCAAGAAGAACGGCACCTGGCGGATGTGTGTGGATTACACGGACTTAAATAAAGCTTGTCCGGCTGATCCCTTTGCTTTACCCCGCATTAATCAAATCATCGATGCTACAGCGGGTTGCGAGCGTTTGAGTTTTTTGGATGCTTACTCTGGTTATCATCAGATCAAGACGGCAGTTAAGGACCAGGAGAAGACGGCTTTCATTACTCCGTTTGGAGCCTTCGCTATGTATCTATGCCGTTTGAGCTCAAGAGTGCCCAGCGACTTATCGGCGTGTGTGCTGAATTGTCTCCACAATCAGATTAGGCGCAATGTTCATGCTTACGTAGATGACATCATGGTGAAGTCCAGAGAAGGAAACCTTGATATCCGACTTAAAGGAAACCTTTGATAATCTCCGGGTCTACAAGATGATGCTTAACCCGGACAAGTGTGTATTTGGTGTACTGCAGCAAACTTTTGGGATTCTGGTCTCAAACAGGGCATTGAAGCTAACCGGAGAAGGTCAAGGCGATTACCTCTCTGGCTAAACGGTGTGCATCAATGATGTTCAATGATGGCGGGTCACGTTGTCTGCTTTAAGCCGATTCGTAAGCGGTTAGGTGAGAAGGCTCTACCATCATGTCGATGATGAAGAAAACAGACACTTTTGTCTGGAGTGAGGCTGCTGATGCGGCCTTTGAAGATTTAAAGAGACAGTTGTCTAAGCCGCTGGTTCTCGCGGCTCCCATTGATAAAGAGCCATTGCTGTTGTATGTTTCTACTAACTCACGTGCTGTTAGTGTGGCCATTGTGGTGGAGCGTAAGGAGACTGGCAAGGAGCATCCGGTTCAACGGCCGGTTTATTACATTAGTAAGGTGCTCATAGAATCCAAGCAAAGGTATCCGCATTGGCAGAAACTTGTTTATGGGGTGTTCATGGCGAGCCGGAAGCTAAAGCAGTACTTCCTGGGTAATCCTATAACTGTGGTAAGTTCAGCCCCCTTGGGAGACATCATCCAGAACAAGGAAGCCACAGGACGAGTCGCCAAGTGGGCCATTGAGCTTGGGCCTCACGGTTTGAAGTATATGCCACGTACAACTATCAAGTCTCAAGACCTGGTAGACTTTATCAATGATTGGGCGGAGTTGCAGGCACCAGAGGAGAAGCCGGATAACACATATTGGACTATTCACTTCGATGGGTCCAGGCAGTTGGAAGGCTCGGGGGCTGGAGTCGTTTTAACTTCCCCCCGAGGTGACAAATTTTGTTATGTGCTCCGGCTTATGTTTCCCTGTACTAACAATGCAGCTGAATACGAGGCTTTACTCCATGGACTCCGGATGGCCAAAGAGATGAATTTGAGCCGGGTAAGATGCTTGGGCAATTCAGACCTCATCGCTCAACAGGTGTCTGGCACGTGGGACTCCAAGGATCCCCTTATGGCGGCTTATCATCGTGAAGTTGATGCGGTGGCTGGGCACTTCAAAGGTTATCAAGTAGAGCACATTGATCGAAGGAAGAATGAGGCGGCTGATGCTTTAAGCCGGCTAGGGTCTCAACATAAGCCGGTGCCGCCTAACACCTTTCTTGACGTTTTGCATAACCCTTCTGTCAGAGTGCCTACAGAGGAAGAGCTTGCAGTGCCAGACCCGGAGGCGCAGCTGGTGGCGGCTCTCCATGCCATCCCAGATTGGACAGTCCCATATTTGGCTTATATGACCCGGGGAGAGTTTCCTGAGGATGAGACCTTGGAAAGACAAATCGTCAGGCGGTCCAAATCCATGACAATTGCTCATGGCGAGTTGCATCACCGCAGCGTCACTGGGGCGTTTCAACGTTGTGTAATGCCTGCGGAGGGTCAGGAGATACTTCGTGAGATTCATGAAGGAGATTGCGGTCATCATGCCGGTTCAAAATCTCTGGTGGCCAAGGCTTTTCGTCATGGTTTCTATTGGCTGACGGCTCATGCTAATGCGTAGGATCTTGTCAGCAAATGTGACGGATGTCAAAAATTCTCACGACGAGCTCATGTGCCGGCTCAAGAATTGAGGATGATTCCAATTACTTGGCTGTTTGCAGTCTCGGGGCTTGACATGGTTGGACCTTTCAAAAGGTCTAAAGGTAAGAAGACACACCTGTTGGTGGCAGTGGATAAATTCACCAAGTGGGTTGAAGAAGAACTGGTCAGTAAGTGTGATGCAGCCACGGCGGTTTAGTTCATGTAAAAGGTGATCTTTCGTTTTGGCTTTCCACACAGCATTATAACTGATAATGGTACGAATCTCTCCAAGGGTGCCATGGAAGAGTTCTGTCAACAAGAGCACATCCGGCTTGATGTTTCGGCTGTTGCTCACCCCCAGTCTAATGGTCAAGCAGAAAGAGCTAATCAAGAGATCTTGAAAGGTATCAAACCCCGGCTCTTAGTTCCTTTACAACGAACTCCGGGTTGTTGGGTGGAGGAGTTACCCTCTGTGCTATGGAGCATCAACACAACGCCTAACAGATCTACAGGTTATACAGCTTTCTTCATGGTGTACGGAGCAGAGGCGGTTCTGCCAAGTGATATCCGGCATGATTCACCCCGAGTGGCGGCTTATGTTGAGGCTGATAATGAAAAAGCTCGTCAGGATGCACTTGAATTGTTAGATGAGGAGCGAGACTTGGCAATAGCCCGCTCGGCGATTTATCAGCAAGACCTGCGCCGTTATCACAGCCGCCGGGTTAGAAGCAGAACTTTTCAGGAAGGCGATTTAGTGCTCCGGCTCATTCAGGATCAATCTAATATGCACAAGCTGTCCCCTCCTTGGGAAGGACCCTTTGTGATCAGCAAGAATCTCTACAACGTGTCATATTACCTCATCGATGTTCGAGAGCACAAAGACTCACGTAAGTCAGAGGAAGAGACCCCCCGGCCGTGGAACATAGCGCATCTCCGGCCCTATTATACTTAAGCTGTCGGCTCTCAGAGTATATTATTTTTTCCTTTTTTAGCAATGTATATATTATATAAAGCAATAAAGCAGGACCTCTTTCCTTTCCACCCTTCAAGGTTTATGTATCTTCTTTACGGATGGTGGAAGCGACCACATGTGGAGCGGATCGATCTGAATCCGGCTTTCCTTTTGGTCCGCTTATGATCATATCTGAATCTAGCCATGGTCACTTGGGGCTTCTGCTCAAACGTAGGTCGATTCGAACCAAAGAGAACATAGCTGTCGATACCCAATTGATCGGCATACTGCCAAACCCACTTGGGGGCTTCTTAATCATATTTGAATCATAGCTTAACCCCTTTGGGTCTGACGTGGATCATATTCGAATCAGCGTCATTAAACAACTCTAATGGTCACTTTGGGGCTTCCTATTCAAACATAGGTCATATTCAAACCAAAGAGAACATAGCTGTCGATACCCACTTGATCGGCGCCAAAGCCACTGGGGGCTATATGATCGTATCCGAATCTTAGCTTAACCCCTTTGGAACGGTTCTACTGATCGTATTCGAATCAGAGGCCTTTGAAAATTAAGTTTATTTTATTCTATAAGGGTAAATAATATTAAGGGCCAGGTAAACATTATATGTGCCAATTTTAAGAAGTTAAGTTTAAATGTCTGCTTTTTGGGATCACATAAGCCAGTAAGGTAAGCTTCAATAAGATAGCAAGTATATTATTATGGTCATGATCATAAACCGGCTGTCTTTTATGATGTTTTGGTTCATACTCCGGGTTAACATTATTCTATATGACCCCGGATGTGGTAAGACGCCAAAGGAATTTTTTGTTTTTATACACAGGGTAAAGCAAAAAAGTTTTTGGACGTCAAGGAGCAATTCATGTAAGCCAGCAGTATACAACGATAGCGGCTTGTGACAATACAGAGTTAAGAAGTTTTTTCTACCCTATTACAAGACTCCCCGAGTCTGAATAATGAAGCATCATTTTTTCAAAGACCTAGTACCAGGCGGGTTACTCCTTTGGTGGGCTTGAAGACTCCGGGTTATCCTTCTCCGCCTCTTAAATGCGCTGTTTTGTCTGGAAGGTTGACGAGGTCCAGTAAATGCCGCTTAAGGCTTCAAATTCAGCTTCATCATCTATTAAACTGGCCAGGTCAACTTTAGGAGCAAAGGTATGCTTACGAGTTGGAGGGATCAGGCTGACGTCATCATAATGCGGAGTTGGAATCCTCCGGTTCTCGTTGTCATAACCCGGCTGATACTTAGTAAGATCAATATCATTGTCGATGATGGTGGCCACAGGACGTACGACTCTCACACAGGTGGTGAAGTCTGATTCATTGAATACAGAGCCGTCCTCCTTCAAACTGGGATATCCAAGAGCAACATCGGCTAGGTCTAGCTCGAACCAACGCTTTGGTCGGCTTAAAGCGGCTATGGCCCGGCTCGCCAGATGCTCCGCTTTAGCTCCGAATCCATTCGGGTAACACAGACAAGCCGTTCAAAGCACATCCTGCAGGAGATAAGGAGTATCATTTGATAAAGCCACAATGGCCAAAGCATCGTTGTGACCCGGTGTATAGCTGTTCCACTAGAGTGTACACCGCCTTAAGCTTGATCAACACATTACGCTTGTGTTTGTGCTCACAGGGCCTGTGTTTATACATATAAGGTAAGCCGGAGATAATATCTGAAATAGTCATCAAAGAAACCATGGTGATGTTCATGGTTACACATAATAACTTACCGAAGATTGCTGAGACCATTTGAGATATCTAGCGCTTTAAGCCGGACAGCTTGGCAGTTGCTTCGGCAAGAGCAGCTTCTGCTGTCTCGGCCCGGGTCACAAGTGAAGTTTTTTCATCTGCCCAGGTCTTCTTCTCCGCGTCAAAATTATTCTTCAACTGTTCTTGCTCAGAGACGCTGAATGCGAATTTGGAGTTGGCTTTTTGAATCTCAAGTTCTTGGGCTGCCAGCCGGGTCTTCAGGTCAGCAATCTCCAATTCAAATTGACTGGTGGAGGCCTGCATTGACGCCAGGTTATAATTAAGGTTATCGTAAGATGTCATTAAAGTCTCAAGCACTTTACAAGTAAAGACACTTGACACTTGGGGGCTAATGTATGCTGAAGAAAATTTTACTTTATAATGCCAGATTATGCATATTAAAGTCTCAAGCACTTTACAAGTAAAGATACTTGACACTTGGGGGCTAATGTGTATCGCACGTTTTAAGTTGCCATATTATGGCGGGGTTAAATATCCTTTCTTGTAAACCGGATGAACTAACAGTAAGCAGGTATCTAAGTCTACAACATATTTACTTATAAGCAGTAGACTTGGGGGCTGATACAGTAAGTAAGATTCAGGAGAAATAGTATAAGTTATACCTCATATTTATGCTGTATTTGTTTCACCATGTCAATTTCCAAGCCGCGGCTGTTATGCACTTGATTCAGATAGCCTGAGACTATATCGCCAATGCTTAAGTGAGCATAATCATCGATGTCCTGTTTGGTCTTCCAGTTTTTGACAAGTTCTTCCTTGGCGTTACATCCGCAAGGACGAGAGGTCGCCCAGTTCAACATACTGGCTTTTCAAGATTTCAACTTCCGGCTCAGCCGTCTTGGCCGGGCTAGGAATTTCTGGATTATCGGAGCTGTTAAAAGTGTCTTCGGCAGGCGGGTTAGAAGATGGTGTTGGAATTTCATAGGCCGGCTCAGGAGGCGGTTGATGAGTAGAAGCATCAGGGGCAGCTGTTCCGAGTTCCGGCTCAGTTGCTACCGGGTCTTCGATCGGCTTATTCTTTTTTGCCCTCTTACTGGGCTTCACCTGCACACTGTGGATAAAACAGAGGGATTAGTACAAAATATGAGTAAGGCAAAGCATGAGGATAACAAAGGTATATTACCCGGGGCAGTCTTGAAGGCGGCATGTTGGATTGCATAGACTCACGGAGGAAGGAGAGGTATCGATAATTGGAATCGCATTTAATTGAGAGGTTGGCGAATGAAACCCGCCAAAGGATAAGCAGAGCGTAAGACGGAGATGACCTCGATCCGACGCTTCCTACTCATGTCGGGTAAGGCGGAAGAGAGCTCTGCATCCTTACTGGTCCGGGTTTGCCTCCGGCTTTCAAGATGTTGTTGCTTCAAAAGAAATTGAGGATCTTGATAAGCTAGAGGATGTGAAAATCTTACTTTTCGGGTCACCCGTCGGGTTTTGTGCTTTGGCAAAGGCTCGAGTCGAGGAGATTATAGTTACCTCTTCACGGGAGCTTGGCTGTTCCCAAGTGTCCTCCGAAAGGCTAAAATATCAATAAAATAGTAACAAGGAGTTAAGAGAGTAAGGATTACCTCTTCCTCATCGAAGAAGAGTCATCCAGTTTGAGCAAATCGGAGGCGCTGGGTTTCGTTTTCTTTGAAGTTCCAGTCTTGGCGGCTTTCCTTTCGGTTTTCTTGGCTGCCCTGGCTTGTTGGGTAGCCTCGTGGTCATATTTGACCTTCCAGAAAGTATCACCAGCCTGTGGAAAAAGATAAAGAGTTATAAGTATAAAGAAGGTAAACAGGTTAAGGAATATTTATTAAGATTGATAACTTACTGCAGGGGCCGGGTTCTTTTTGCAAAAGGGGAGTAAACCGAAGGCATTGCTAGTAACAGTGCCCTCCTTCAGCAATGACTGGGTTGTAGCATCCGCCACATCGTCTGGTAGGTCGTCAGGACTATGACGCATTGGGTCGCTCTTCTCGCCTGTATAAGTACACATTAAGCCGGAGCGGCGGCTTAATGGGAGTATCCGCCAAGTAACCCAGACTCGGACCAGGTCGATGCCATTTAAACCATTCCCCAAAAGAGCTTTGATCTTCTTGATGGTGGGATTAAGAGGCAGACGTTCAACATTGGTTAGTTTATCCGCCAGTGGATGGTTGGACTCAAGGCGCAGGGCGCGAAAGCCGGGCAGAGGCTTCTCGTCAGCCGGAGAAGTATCCTGACAATAGAACCATGTCTGATTCCATTTTTTTGGGTGACTCGGCAGCTCAGCATAAGGAAACAGGCAGTCTCTTCGTCGCTGGATCGAGATACCGCCAAGTTCAAGACTAGGCTCGTTGGCACGTTCATTCTGCCGGTTCAAGTAAAAAAGTTCTCTGAACAAAAGTAGACTTGGCTCCTCTCCCAGGTACACCTCGCAGAAGACTTGCAAATTGCAAAGATTTGACACGGAATTGGGTCCAATGTCTTGACGTCTAAGATCAAAGAAATTCAGAACTTCTCTGAAGAACTTTGAGCCGGGAGGAGCAAATCCCCGGCTCATGTGATCCGTGAAAACTATCACTTCCCCTTCTTTGGGTTGAGGCTTTTCTTCGGACGGGTCAGGAACACGATAAGACATGACCTCCTTCTTTTGCAGGTGGCCAGACTTCACAAACTCAGCCAGTTTACTTTTGGTGACTGTGGATGGGACTCGATTGCAGTGTTGAGGAGCTTTGGTCGCTTTAGGAGCCATGACAACAATTGGCCTATTACAACATAAGAAAATCCGGTTCAAATTTTAACCCGGGAGAAGATATCCAAATTACTGAAGGTAGCGGCTTACGAAGGGGCCTAATGATATAAGGATATCTGGGCAGTAATATTTAAGCCGCTACAAGCATTAAGAGAATTTCAAAATTTTTAAAGATATGAGAATCAGGCAAGGTTCACAGATTAGTGGTATGCATTTAAACCGGACACCTGGACAGTTTTAAGGGCATTTAACAAGAAGAAGTTTTCCGGGTGATAAAAACAGATTTCACAATCTTCTGCTATAAGTTGAGATCAAAGAACTGTTCTGATAAGAAAATGTTATAGACCTAAAAACTGACGCAGATGTGTTCATAGGCTCGAATGGGGCTTTCATACAAAGAAAGGGATCTGTTTTCTATCCAAGACAAGTGCGAAAACAACTACCACAGCTATTTTATGTCATTCTCAGATCAGAAGAGGCATCTAGGAGAAAAACTAGCAAAGGTTTAGCTCCAATGGTGATGAACTCCGACGACCTCGCGGAAGTTCCTAATGCAGATCTAAGCAAGGAAGGGAAGGGATCTTACGGATCTGGAGGAGCTGCGAAAGCTTGCCGTCATTTTCTGAACCGAGTCGGGTTAATGCAGCGGCCTGGGTCGATGAAGACAAGAAGGTCGACGGCGGCGGCGGTGGAGCTCGAGAGGAGGCAAGAGGAAGAAGAAGACGACTGGTAAGGTGAGAATGGGAGACCTGGGTCGCGCCTATTTATAAGGAGAGGATAACTGAGACGGTGCGGGAAACGAGGAGATAAGAGTTATTATCCAGCGGCCCTGATGCCTCGGTTTTCGGAACAATCAATAAAGACAGAGATCCATTGAACGATACGGGGGAATAAAAAAAGATGACGTCATGGCGGGTTAACATGGATCCAGAAAATGACGTCACGGCGGGTTAAAGAAAGTCTTTTGCACAGTCAGAAGATTTAGGTTTCAAGGTATTTTAAGATTGACATGATCAGGTTCAAATCAATCTGGGGCCTAATGTTGGGGATATAACTATTTGTGTAAGCCGCCCAGGAGGGGCCGGGTTACGTAAAGAAGATTACCAGAAAGAAGCCCAAGACCAAGCATGAAGATGGCGGTTCAATAAAGGGGCTTAAGGCACACAGGCGGCTTAAGGCCCGTTGTAGTAAACCGCCATAATGGCATGACTTGTATCATAAGGTAGATTTAACTAGTCACCGAGCCGGACATTGTTGATTAGCCGGCCGGGACTTTGTAGGCCACAGGGCGTCAACCCATGTATATAAGGGGACGACCTGTGGCCGGCTTAGGGCAAGAAACAACCAATCGAGAGCTGGGCATAGCGTATCTCGCTCCGACTCTGTAGGCCCCAGGGCGTCAACCCGTGTATATAAGGGGACGACCTGTGGCCGGCTTAGGGCAAGAAACAACCAATCAAGAGCTGGGCATAGCGTATCTCGCTCCCTGGTCATCGAAACCTCAAGCAATACCAACCCAACTAGACGTAGGATTTACCTTCACCATAAGGGGCCGAACTAGTATAAAACCTCTCGTGTCCTTTGTCCCGATAACCCCTTTAAGCTTTCTAGTTGCGATGGCTCCACGACTAAGTCCTTGCAAGAGGACATCTGCCGTGACAATTCCACGACACAAAGGCAACACCCTCTTTCCTAGGGTTCCTGTTGAGGATCTGCTTTTTCAGCACATCACAAAGAGTCTGATGCCCTTTGAGGCTTTTGTACATGTGTGTCATGTACAATTCCTTCAGCCCTACATCATCAGTGATACTAGCAATGTCCTCAGGTGAGGAATTAGTGATAGTAGAGACAGGTGAAGAATTTGTAGCATTAGAAGCATTTGAACATTCAGGTGAAGAATTAGTAGATTCACGTTCAATGCACTTCAAACATGGAGGAATAAATTCTTCCTGAGTAGTGATGATTTGTTGAGCAAGTAATGAATCGCGCTCCTTCTGAAGATCTTCATAACTCACCCTTAGCTTTTCAAGATCTTGCTTTCTTTGAACAAATTCATAAGAAAGCTTCTCATGATCAGATAAGAGAGTGTAATGATGACCTTGAAGGTTGTCAAACCTAGACTGAAGACTCTGAAGATTTTCAGTTAAGGTTTTAGTGCAATCCATTTCTTCACCCAACATATCATCACTTTTGTCTAGCATGTTTTGAACCTTTTCAAAAGCCTTTTGTTGTTTCACAGCAACCTTAGCAAGTTTAGAATAGCTGGGCTTTAGGTTTTCATCAGATTCATCCTCACTAGATTCAGGGGAGGTATATTTGAGTACCTTGGCACCCTTTGCCATGAAGCAATAGGTGGGAGTGTAGTCATCATTGCCTTCATCAGCCTTGTTGGTGAAGTCATTTTCTTCAGAGTTGAAGATGTACTTGCTGACAATGCAGTAGCGAGAGCTAGGCTCGCCACACCAGACTCGGACTCCTCAGATGCCTCCTCTTCCTCATGTTCCTCAGATTCAGCCTCAGAGTCCATTTCCTTTCCAATGAATGCCCGAGCCTTCTTGGAGCTGCTCTTCTTGTGAGATGAAGACTTCAAGGATTTTGATGATGAAGACTTTGAAGATTTCTTCTTCTTCTTTGAGTCATCAAAATTGTAATCCTTGTATTTCTTCTTCTTTGATTCCTTTGTGGTGACCAGATTTCTTGCATTTGTGGCATAGCCTCTTCTTGTACTCACTGGATGAGGAATCATTGCTCCTTGAGGATTTTCCAAAGCGACCACGTCTTGAGAACTTCTGGAATTTCTTCACGAGCAGTGCTAGCTCCTGGCTCAGTTCTTCAGGATCACCAAGGCTACTACCAGAATCTTCACCTTCAGATTCAGAGACAACCTTGGCCTTCAGGGCTCGTGATCTGCCATAGCTCCAACCATAGAGATCTCTCTTCTCAGCAAGCTGGAACTCCTGAGTGTTTAGCCTCTCGAGGATATCAGCGGGATCAAGTGACTTGTAATCTCCACGTTATTGAAGCTCATGTGAGATGTCAGTGAGGCGATCGAAGGTTTGGTGAACATTTTCATTATCGAGTCTTTTGAAGCGGTTGAAGAGATTGCGAAGAATGTCAACTCGAGAGTCACGTTGGGTTGAGACTCCTTCATTGACCTTGGACAGCCTATCCCAGATAAGCTTAGCAGTTTCCAAAGCACTCACTCTTCCATACTGCCCTTTGCTCAGATGGCCACATATGATGTTCTTTGCTTGATAATCGAGTTGTTTGAATCTCTTCACATCAGCAGCATTCAGAGAAGGTGTGACTGAGGGAACATCATTTTCCACAACATAACAGAGATTCTTACCAATTGCCTCAAGATGCATTCACATCTTATTCTTCCAGTAGGGGTAGTCCATCCCATCTAAGGTAGGACACCTAGCAGAGACCTTGATCATACATGCGGTTGACATAACTAAAACTCCAGGCGGTTAAACCAAAATCACACAGAACAAGGGAGTACCTTGCTCTGATACCAATTGAAAGTGCGTTATATCGACTAGAGGGGGGGTGAATAGGCGATTTTTATGAATTCTTCACTGAGGAATTTCAGGGTGAGGAAATTCCTAAGTGAAGAACTACTTGCAGCGGAATAAGTACTCAGATGTAAATATAACAGAACATAAGCATGGTCATCATGATGGAATGAAGACAAGAACTGAGTACAGAAAGCGTAAACACAGGATAAAACAGGATGAAGACAAACGGACTGAAGAAATTGAACTGAGAAAATTGAGAAAGTCTTCAGTCAAAGTCTTCAAACAGATATGAACAAGCACACAACAAATATAATGAGGAAATAAAAGAGTTGAGGAAATAGAACCAGTTGGCTTGGTGAAGACAATGATTTGGTAGACCAGTTCAAACTGCTGTAACAGTTGTACGTCTGGTTGGAGCGGCTAGGTATTTAAAACTGAGGACACACAGTCCCGGACACACAGTCCTCACTGTATTCTCCTTGAGCTAAGGTCACACAGACCTCGCCCAATCACTCGTGGTAAGTCTTCAGGTGATTTCCAAACCTTCACAAACTCGGTCACTCGGCGATCCACAATTTCCTCTTGGATGCTCTAGAACATGACGCCTAACCGTATGGAAGATGCACAGTCTTCAAAGGTAACAAGCATATGATCCACGCAGGATCAATCTCTTCAGTGATGCTCAATCACTTTGGGTTTGTAGGTGTTTGGGTTTGGGTTTCCTCACTTGATGATTTTCGCTCAAAGTCCTCGGGGGATGAGATGCTCTCAAATGACAAGTGTCAGTTTCTCTCGGAGCAGCCAACCAGCTAGTGGTTGAAGGGGCAGCTATTTATAGCCTAGGGAGCAGCCCAACATGATAAGACATAAATGCCCTTCAATTATTTGACTGTTAGGTGGGTAGATATTTTGGGACAGCTGGCGCATAGCACATCAACGGCCGGATATTTGAGGCTCAAATTCCTCAGGGCTATCATGTTCCTCACTGTGTAGGCAAACCACACTGGAAAATTCCAAACTCCTCAGTCAGAACAAATTCTCGGTGACTGTAAGAACTTCGTCTCTCACATCAAGAAATTGACTGAACTGTATGAGATTTCCAATGGCTTCACTCGAAGGGATTGGTAGGTGTAGGATTTTGAGTTGAGCATCACTTGGAAATTTTTCCTTAGTATTTCCTTGACCCCTTTTAACAGTACGGTGTTTCCTATGACTCAAGAAAGAGAAAATGAAACTATGAAAACAAAAGTCTTCACGCTTCATGTTCCTCGAATAAATGCCAAGTCTTCAATGTCACACCAATTTCTTCACTTTCAAAGTCTTCAGAAAGTCTTCAGAAATCCAAAGTCTTCAGTCGAAGAACTTCATTTTTAGGGGTCAAATTTCTCTGTAAATATCAAACTCCTCATAGATTTATAGACCTGTGTACACTCACAAACGCATCAGTCCCTTAACTATAAGTCTTCAATACACCAAAATCACCAAGGGGCACTAGATGCACTTACAGATGTGAACTAGATTATTGACTCTAGTGCAAGTGGGAGACTGAAGGAAATATGTCCTAGAGGCAATAATAAAGTTGTTATTTATATTTCCTTATATCATGATAAATGTTTATTATTCATTCTAGAATTGTATTAACCGGAAACTTAGTACATCTATGAATACATGGACAAACAAAATGTCCCATGTATGCCTCTACTAGACTAGCTCGTTAAGTAAAGATGGTTAAGTTTCCTAGCCATATACATGTGTTGTCATTTGATGAACGGGATCACATCATAAGAGAATGATGTGATGGACAAGACCCATCCGTTAGCTTAGCACTATGATCGTTTAGTTTATTGCTATTGCTCTCTTCATGACTTATACATGTTCCTCATACTATGAGATTATGCAACTCCCGAATACCGGAGGAACACCTTGTGTGCTATCAAACGTCACAACGTAATTGGGTGATTATAAAGATGCTCTACACGTGTCTCCGATGGTGTTTGTTGAGTTGGCATAAATCGAGATTAGGATTTGTCACTCCGTGTATTGGAGAGGTATCTCTGGGCCCTCTCGGTATTGCACATCACTATAAGCCTTGCAAGCAATGTGACTATGAGTTAGTTGCGGGATGTTGCATGATGGAACGAGTAAAGAGACTTGCCTACAATGATATTTAAATAGGTATGGTGATACCGACGATCGAATCTCGGGCTAGTAACATACCGATGACAAAGGGAACAACGTATGTTGTTATGCGGTTTGACCGATAAAGATCTTCGTATAATATGTAGGAGCAAATATGAGCATCCAGGTTCCTCTATTGGTTATTGATCGGAGAAGTGTCTCGGTCATGTCTACATAGTTCTCGAACCCGTAGGGCCGCACACTTAATGGTCGATGACGATTTGTATTATGAGTTATGTGATTTGATGACAGAAGTTTGTTCGGAGTCCCAGATGAGATCACAGACATGACGAGGAGTCTCGAGATGGTTGAGACATAAAGATCGATATATTGGAAGGCTATATTCGGACATTGGAAAGGTTGTGAGTGGTTCGGGTATTTTTCGGAGTACCGGAGAGTTACAGGAATTCGCCGGGGGAAGTATTGGACCTTCATGGGCCTTAGTGGAAAGGAGAGAAGGGCCACAAGGGGAGGTCGCATGCCCCTGGTCTCGTCCAAATTGGACTAGGGCTAGGGGGGCCGGCCCACCCTTTCCTTCTATTCTTCCTCTCCTTCCTTCTTCTGCTACTTGGACTAGGATAGGGGGAAACCTACTCCTACTAGGAGTAGGAATCCCCCCTTGGGCGCGCCCCTTGTGGTCGGCCCTCCTCCTCCTCCCCTCCTTTATATATGGGGGAGGGGGGCACCCCATAGACACATAAGTTGATCTTTAGCCATGTGTGGTTCCCCCCTCTACAGTTTTCCACCTCGGTCATATTGTCGTAGTGCTTAGGTGAAGCCCTGCTCCGGTAAATTCATCATCCCCATCACCATGCCGTCGTGCTGATGAAACTCTCCCTCGGCCTGAACTGGATCAAGAGTTTGAGGGACATCACCAAACTGAACGTGTGCAGATCACAAAGGTGCCGTGCGTTTGGTACTTGGATCGGTTGGATCACGAAGACGATCGACTACATCAACCGCGTTACTAAACGCTTCCCCTTTTGGTCTACAAGGGTACGTGGACACACTCTCCCCGCTCGTTGCTATGCTTCTCCTAGATAGATCTTGCGTGATCCTAGGATATTTTTTTGAAATACTACGTTCCCCTACAGGGAAAACCCACTAGGGCATGCCAGGAGGCCCAGGCGTGCCTTGGTGGGTTGTGCCCTCCTCGGGTGCCCCCTCGACCGCCTCTTTTCTCTATAAATACCCCAAAAATCCCAGAACCCTAGAAGCGTCGACGGAAGTTTCATCTAGCTGCCACAGAGTCCAGAACCACCAGATCCAATCTAGACACCATGTCACATCCCTAGCCTTACCTTGCACTAGGCTAGCACTTGTCTGTTGCATCATGTTTAAATTATTTTGAAAATCGAAATGGGGATGATAAACCGTAGCACCAAGATTAAATCAAATAGGGTCAACCATAAATATTTTCAATGAACCCGGAATGCTTGTCAGAAAAGTTCATCATTTTTGAATTGGTTTAGAACCTCTGCCAAAAATGGTGCACATTTTCTAGGCCACTCTGGATTTTTGGATTAGTTCATTAAGTATTTGCATTTGGGCATTTAATTCCTATAAATATTTTAATTACCCAAATAATACTGATAATGGTTGAGGGCTGTTGGAAATAATTTCATAAGTGCCCACAATTATTTTCAACATTTTATCAAATGGTTTAGTACTTTTACTAAATCAAAACAAAACAGAAAAAAATAGAAAATTGAAAGAAAAAGAAAGGACAGAAAACCTACCTAACTTACCTGTGTAGCCACCTGGCGGCCCAAGTGGCCAGCCCAGCCCACCAGAGCCACCACCGTCTCCCACCTCGCGCCAGAAGGACGCGAGGCGTGTTCGCCAGACGCCGCACGCCCCTGCCACCTCCTGCCCCGCCGCTTCCCCCCTCGTCGCTGGGCCTCCTCGCGACGCCACGCACCCCTGTGCCCTCTCACTCCTCTCCCGTGCTCATTCCCTCCCCTGTCCCTCTCGCATGCAACTACCGAGCGCTGCCGCCGCCGCCGTTCGCCACCACCGCGGACACCGCCATCCCGGCGACGCCCTGAGATGCCCAAGAGCACTGCCTAGTACCCCTCTTCCTCCTCGTCGAGCTGTGCAACACCGGACGCCCCCGAGCGCCTCCACACCGTCGTCTTCAACCTCCCGACGCCGGAGATCTCCATGGCCGCCCCGCTTGCCCCGGCCTCTCCCCGAGCCCACTGACCAACCCTGCGGAACCGCTATAAGCTCCTACGCCCCTCGCCCCTCTCCCCATCGACGCGCTCGTCCTCTAGCCCTGATCCCCAACCGTGACCGAAGCATCTCACCACTGGCCATGGAGTAGTTGTGGCACGGCCGCCGCAAGTCAAGAATCAGCGGCCATCGCGCTCAAAGACGCTCCTGTGAGCACGAGCACACACCAACGCCTCCCCTAGAGCCCAGCATCGCCTAACCTGCCGTTGGCCGAACTCCGGCCGCCGCCGCGAGCTCGACTCCGGCGAGCTCGCTCCACCCTAGCTCCTCCCGCTCGTACCACTAGACGCGGACGAGTCTCCTTGTTCCGTAGATGGCCTCGGCCTCCGATTTGGTCGCCGTGGGACGAAACCTGAACGTCTCCGCCGTCTCAGGCCTCGCCGGCGTCAAGTCGCCGGCGGGTTTGACCCCACTGACCATTGACCGGGTGGGCCCAGTTTGACCCCCTGGGTCACTGACGCGTGGGCCCCAGGCCACTAACTAAACTAGGTTAGTATTAGTTTAACGCTAACCAATATTAGTTAGTTAAACTAACTACTGACACGCAGGGCCCACAAGTCAGTTTGACCTGGACCAGCCCCGTTGACCACTGACGTCACACCTATGTCATGCTGACGCAGTAACTTATTTTCTGGATTTATTCTTATATAGGAAATTCCAGAAAATGTTGCAAACTTCAAAAATTCATAGTAATTCAACCGTAGCTCCAAATAAGTTATATATGAAAAATTATCAGAAAAATGCAACCTATCCATGTGTATCATTTTCATGCATGTTTGAACAATGTTTGTCCTCTGTTTTGGACAAAACAAATAAAGGGCATTTAAATAATCATATATGGAGTTGGAATTTGAATCATGTATTCAAACCAACTTCATTTAAATCATAGCTAGATGCATTAGCTCAAATCACAGCATATTGCCATGTCATGATCATGCATCATATTGTGGCATTGCATTGATTGTGTTCTTTCTTAGTTGCCGGTGTTTGTTCCCCTCTCGATAGACGTGGTTCCGACGATGAGTTCGATCACACCGATGAAGAGCTATAATATCTTCAGAAGTGCCAGGCAAGCAAAACCCCCTTGTTCAATCCGATACAATCCCACTCTCTCGCTCCTACTCTCTTTTACTGCATTAGGACAACAACGATTCATCTGCTATTTGCTGCGGTAGCTGAACCCCCTTCATCCTCTGCATGACCTGTCATTCCACAGTAAATAGATGAAACCCACTAGTATGAGTAGGAGTTGTTTGAGCCCTGATGTGCCTAGTCATTCATGCTTGTTTGTCATGCCTGCTACCGCTTAGAGTTGAGTCAGGTCTGATTCATCGGGGATGAATTGGAATGGTGTGTGAACATGTCCTACTGTTGAGAGCTAAGTGTGTGAACACGATTTGGTAAAGGTAGCGGTGAGAGGCCATGTAGGAGTACATGGTGGGTTGTCTAATTGAAGCTGTCCTCAGGAACTGAGTTCTGTGTTTGTGATCCATGAAACAGTAACTACCAATGGACCCTCTCGGCTTCTTAACCACTATTGTCCTCTGTCCGGGAGTTGCAAAGTAGTTTCTGGTGTTTGTAGTATGCTGGGGGCCGCACGCAACGCTGACCTTAAAGGTGGGCTGTGTTGCGGTAGGCACGTGGCATGGTGTACCCAATGCTCATTTGGTATCTCGGGAACCCTGCACACATCGTTCGGGGCCGTATGTGGAAACCTCGGCCGGACTCCCTGCGGATGGAACTTGAATAGGCGATAAACCTGGACTAGAGACTTGAGTGTTTAGGTAGGCTGTGGCCGACACCCACGTTGGGCTTCCGCTTGAAGGTTGCCGAGTACATGTCGTGTAAACGGCGGTAAGTGGTGAGAGCGTGTGTGAAGAAGTACACCCCTGCAGGGTTAACATCATCCATTCGAATAGCCGTGTCCGCGGTAAAGGACTTCTGGGTTGCCTATAACAGTTCATAGGCAAGTGAAAGTGGATACTCTAAAATGCGCAAGATAAGCGTGAGTGCTATGGATGGCGTTCTCGTAGGGAGACGGGAGCGGGTCCATAGTGGTGTATTGATATGGTGAATATGTGGACTCATGTGTGCCACCTCAAAAGAGTTACTTGCAGTCGTAGTTCATGATAGCCACCGAGTCAAAGCTGGCTTGCTGCAGTCAAACTCCACCACCCCCTTTGTTGATAATGATGCATATGTAGTTAGTTCTGATGTAATTCTTGCTGAGTACATTTGTACTCACGTTTGCTTATTTTATGTTTTCCAGAGAGACGTCAGTCTCGCTAGTAGTTCCGCTTGGACTTCGACGTTTAGCTTGTTACCTCAGCTACGATCTTGTGCCCTCGGCAGGATCTGGTGGATAGTCAGGCTTCCCAGCCTTTTTCATTTGTAGATGTCTGTACTCAGGCATTATAAGCTTCCGCGTGTGCTTTGACTTGTATGCTCTGAATGTTGGGTCATGAGACCCATGTTTGTAATATCTCGCTCCTCGGAGCCTAATGAATAAATACTTGAGTCGTAGAGTTATGTTGTGATGCCATGTTGTATTTACACATATCGAGCATATTGTGTGTATGTTTGAAATACTTGGTATGTGTGGGATCCGACAATCTAGTTGTTTATCCTTGGCAGCCTCTCTTATGGGGAAATGTAGTCTAGTGCTTCATTGAGCCATAGTAGTCCTTCAGCCCGGTTCACCGGAGTCCTGCTAGCCCAAAGACTACTGCTCGGGACACTTGATGGCAGGCATGTGTTTCACTTGTTCCGTGTCTTTCCTTCGGGAAATGTCGACGGTGACATCCGAGTCCTGCCTAGCTGCTACATCCCGGGTTCCTGAGTCCTGTTAGCCAGTGGTATAGCCCGGATTCACACGCTGCTGACCGACATGCTCGATGTGATTCATGTATGCCTGTCCCCATGGGTTAGTGCCGCTTTGGGTTCAAGACTGGCCATGTCGGCCCGGGTTCTTTGTCATATGGATGCTAGCGACATTATCATATACGTGAGCCAAAAGGCGCAAATGGTCCCGGGCCATGGTAAGGCAACACCCGTGGGGATACCGCGCGTGAGGCCGCAAAGTGATATGAGGTGTTACCGGCTAGATTGATGTGACCTGGTATCGGGGTCCTGACAGCTTTGGTATCAGAGCCTGACTGCCTATAAGATTACCAAGCCAAACTGGTCGAAGTTGTGTCTAGAAATGCTTTAGTTATGTAAGGGAATTGATTGTGGAAGGGAACGTAAGGCTCTTTTTACTCCTTATACCTCATGGCCGTGTGATCTGAGTCATCCTCTTCTCTTCTACGGGGTTTAAGAACTAGGCTTCTCATCTATCTATCACGATGACGTGTTACTAATCCATAAACCTTTAAGATTGTTGGTTTTAAGCCCCAGTTCAGTTTCTACTATTTTCGTGTGTTCATAGTTGGTCTCGGAACCTTGATTTTGTGCTTCTGAGTGGTTATGCCACCATTTTTGCAGGATGTCTCAAATCATTTTGAGCATTTACAGCCGTTATGCTGTCCGAGTCATCCCAGGTCTCTAAATAGTCTGATGCATTTGCAAATCCCTTCTCTCCATTTCTAATGTTCATTTGGGCCAGATTAATCACACAAATTAGTATGTTGAGGTACTCCACTGCCTCCACATATATGTTGGAGTTATTATTATGACCCTAGGTGTTTTAGGGAGTCACTTAGTAATCTAGTCATGTTTTGTGTTCCCGGTGTGGTGATACTGGCCATTATTCTCGAAAGCATCCCGTGATGCCATTTAGTAGTAGGTATTCTATTCCTGGGTTCTTGAACCCGAGATTCACCCTACTTACCTCCTGTTGATAGTGTTTGCTAGTTCCTTTAGGATATTAGTAACTTTGTGATAGTCCTCGAGGTCCGTGGTATTTCCTTCTTCCAAATACTATGAACCGCTTATGGCAGAAGTTCCTCGCTGAACCGAAGGATCACAATCAGAGTACTCTTGAGGAGTTCTCCGTTCATAATTGTGAATCTGCCAGTTCTACCCTTTCTGCATGGGCTATCCGGAAGAAATGTTGAGCTTCGCTCGACATACTAATCTATGCATCCACAACTCAGAAAAAAAACATATGTTCCTTTGATTTGTCCCTCTTTAGTTGTTTTCTGACCTCCATCTATCAATTGATAATCAAGAGTATGTGTGCATCCGTTCATCGATGCCTATTATTCTTGTGGTCCATCAAGCCATTCTATTCTGGAATGACTAGGAGAAACAAACTCCAGTACCTCATCCATATCCAGGATTGGGTCAAAGCAATTGTAATCCGCAAATAAAATGCCAATCCAGCTTTTGATTCTGTTCTACCTTGGAGTATTACCCCCTTTATGTCAGGATTGTCATGAGGATTGCACCATTCCTCATGAATTCTTGATGCAGTAATACTTCTTGCCATCATTGTTCATTCCTTGGTTCCCGTGTTATTGTAAACGGAATGCCGACAAGTGTACCGTGATGTGCGAAATCAATACTCCTAGCAACTCTGTTGCTTGGTAGTTAATGGACAATACTCTCATTCTTAGCGTGCTGGTTATTGAATTATCATTCTAAGACTGATCGTGCTACCTAGTCCATTTTCCTGGTGCACTCTTCGATCAAGAGTTAGGATTGTGTCAATCCCTCACTCTTTCGACCATATCATCTTGCCCTAAAAAGCAAGGTTGTTCTCGAGCTTAGTAACATATCGGTGGTTCGTGATTTTCTGAATATCTTCTCGGAAGTATTACCAGGTTGTCCCCTGACTGTTATGTTGAGCTCGTGATCAAAATGGTTTTCCTCTAAACCACCCTTTCTCCAAGAATCCGTGTTCGATACCCCTGAGCTAGTTGGTTAAGCTAAACAACAACTTGGAGAGTTGGAAGATAAAAGCTTACCTGACTTACTTCATCTCCAAGGGATATCCCGGTGTGTGTGTGTGTTGAAGAAAGATGATATCTTCATCGATTGGTCCCTGTGATCAGTTGTTGGATCTATTGCCTTGTCAAAACTTTGACTTGAGTATGGACTATCGTCAAGTCAAATCAGAACCAACGATGTTCGTAATGTTGTCTTACTCGTGGTTGATCCCTCGAGCATACACCATTACATCTTTTGGTCTGGCCAATGCTATCACCATGTTCACGTGATGGTGGAAGTCCAGTGATATGGAAATTCCAATGATTTGTTGTTGAGCCCATCAGCAGCATTTTGTCTCCCCCATGATTCATGTTGAACATCAACCTAGTGTTGGAAACTTTGTAAGCAATGCCTTCGTGTTCCGTTCATGAAGCTTATGCTTGGATGGAAGAAGTGACTTCCTTGAATTCATGTGCATCTGGTGCAAGTTGCCGCCGTGAGTTCGAGAAAGATTGTTTTTATTTCCTTTGGTACCATCCCAAGTCAGTTATGCATGTGCGAATGTATTCTATGGTTTGGTAGATTAATTACCTCCACTCCATATGTATTCCCTGCACACCAAGCCACTGATTGACTTGTTCAAGGAAAAGAAGTCTATGCTTGGGATCTAATCCATGGACTTGTGTAAAGACTTCGAAATCCTTGATGATGGTTCCCGACCAGAACTCGGTAGTGTTTTATTATAAGACTACTATGTGGTCATTCTTGTCCTGGACAACATGCTCACATGTATGTAGCAGAACCAGCTCATGTCTTGCAGCTTGCTATCGTAGTTCATATCCCGAGAATCTCGCAACGTCATCTCATCGATTTGTGTTGCAACCTTTCTTTTCGGACATGCTGAGTCTGGAATATCCTGACACCAACCAGATCTGAATCTCAGGCAGATATGATGGTTGGAACATTCCCAACAGTTGCATTTTGTTCCCAGCTTGCACCCAGCAATTGTTGCCCATGATCATCTTCAAAAGCGGTCCTACCATGGGTCCCATCCATTTCCGATGATAAGAAAAATCATCCATTGTGTTGTCTTCAACAAGGTAGTCCACATCATCCATTCTAGTCTGAGTATGTCATTCTTTCGAACTCCTTCAAATGATCGATTGTGATTGCCTTAGGATGGTTTAAAGAGTTTCAATGATCTCTGAATCAAAAGTAATTATTTTTGCCACCTAAGGGATCAGTTCAGCGAGTCACCTTCCTTAAGATGTCTCGTTATGATATCATGGCAACTCAACTCTTCGCTGCATTGACAACCGTTCACCACCCTCTTAAGTGTGGAATTGCTGTCTACCTAGTGAACCTTCGTCATCTGTTACACTCCATCTCGCTGGATGTATGTTTCGTGTCTCAGCTCGAGAGATGTTTCAATGTCTCACTTGATGAGTTGATCCTGAGTTGTTCGATCTTCGAGAAGATCAATCCTTCTGGAGTTTTCCCTTTCCTATCATTGTCATGTTAGTTGGAGTTCTCAAAGCAAGACATCGAGACAAAGATGGTGATCATGTCAACGTTCTTATGAAGTGCAACCTGGATCGTGAAGACCGTGTTAGCTTGTGCCCCCTCTGTCTTCTTACCTCACGTCTTGAATCTCGGGGTGAGATTCTTGTTTAGTGGGGGTGAGTTGTCACATCCCTAGCCTTACCTTGCACTAGGCTAGCACTTGTCTGTTGCATCATGTTTAAATTATTTTGAAACTTGAAATGGGGATGATAAACCCTAGCACCAAGATTAAATCAAGTAGGGTCAACCATAAATATTATCAATGAACCGAGAATGCTTTTCAGAAAATTTCATCATTTTTGAATTGGTTTAGAACCTCTGCCAAAAATGGTGCACATTTTCTAGGCCACTCTGGATTTTTGAATTAATTCATTAAGTATTTTCATTTGGGCATTTAATTCCTATAAATATTTCAATTGCCCAAATAATACTGATAATGGTTGAGGGCTGTTGGAAATAATTTCATAAGTGCCCACAATTATTTTCAGCATTTTATCAAATGGTTTAGTATTTTTACTAAATCAAAACAAAACAGAAAAAATAGAAAACTGAAATAAAAAGAAAGGACAGAAAACCTACCTAACTTACCTGTGTAGCCACCTGGCGGCCCAAGTGGCCAGCCCAGCCCACCAGAGCCGCCACCGTCTCCCACCTCGCGCCAGAAGGACGCGAGGCGTGTGTTCGCCGCACGCCGGCACGCGCCCGTGCCACCTCCTGCTTCCTGCCGCTTCCCCCTTGTCGCCTGGGCCTCCCTCGTGACGCCACGAGCCCCCCCAGGCCCTCTCACTCCTCTCCCCATGCTCATTCCCTCCCTTGTCCCTCTCGCGCGCAACTACTGAGTGCTGCCGCCGCCGCCGTTCGCCACCACCGCGGACACCGCCATCCCGGCGATGCCCTGAGATGCCCAAGAGCACCGCCTAGTACCCCTCTTCCTCCTCGTCGAGCTGTGCAACGCCGGACGCCCCCGAGCACCTCGACGCCGTCGTCTTCAACCTCCCGACGCCGGAGATCTCCATCGCCGCCCCGCTTGCCCCGGCCTCTCCCCGAGCCCACTGACCAACCCTGCGGAACCGCTGTAAGCTCCTACACCCCTCGCCCCTCTGCCTGTCGACGCGTTCGTCCTCTAGCCCCGATCCCCAACCGTGATCAAGCATCTCGCCACCGCCATGGCGTAGGCCGTGGCCGCGCCGCCAAGCAAGAATCGAAGCGCCACCGTGCTCAAAGACGTTCCTAGGAGCACGAGCACACACCAACGCCCTAGCGCCTGCAGACGCTTAACTTTGTCGTTGGCGAACTCCGGCCGCCCATGAAGCTCGACTCCGGCGAGCTCGCTCCACCCTAGCTCCTCCCGCTCGCACCACTAGACGCGGACGAGTCTCCTCGTTCCGTAGATGGCCTCGGCCTTCGATTTGGTCGCCGTGGGACGAAACCCGAACGTCTCCACCGTCTCAGGCCTCGCCGGTGTCAAGTCGCCGGTGGGTTTGACCCTGCTGACCATTGACCGGTGGGTGGGCGGTTTGACCCCACAGGTCATCGGCGCATGGGCCCGTGCCACTAACTAAACTAGGTTAGTATTAGTTTAACGCTAACCAATATTAGTTAGTTAAACTAACTACTGACACGCAGGGCCCACAGGTCAGTTTGACCTGGACCAGCCCTGTTGACCACTGACGTCATACCTATGTCATGCTGACGCAGTAACATATTTTCTGGATTTATTCTTATATAGGAAATTCCAGAAAATGTTGCAAACTTCAAAAATTCATAGTAATTCAACCGTAGCTCCAAATGAAATAAGTTATATATGAATAAATATCAGAAAAATGCAACCTATCCATCTATATAATTTTCATGCATGTTTGAGCAATGTTTGTCCTCTGTTTTGGACAAAACAAATAAAGGGCATTTAAATAATCATATATGGAGTTGGAATTTGAATCATGTATTCAAACCAACTTCATTTAAATCTTAGCTAGATGCATTAGCTCAAATCACAGCATATTGCCATGTCATGATCATGCATCATATTGTGGCATTGCATTGATTGTGTTCTTTCTCAGTTGCCGGTGTTTGTTCCCCTCTCGATAGACGTGGTTCCGACGATGAGTTTGATGACACCGATGAAGAGCTATAATATCTTCAGAAGTGCTAGGCAAGCAAAACCCCCTTGTTCATTCCGATACAATCCCACTCTCTCGCTCCTGCTCTCTTTTACTGCATTAGGACAACAACAATTCATCTGTTATTTGCTGCGGTAGCTGAACCCCTTTATCCTCTGCATGACCTGTCATTCCACAGTAAATAGATGAAACCCACTGGTATGAGTAGGAGTTGTTTGAGCCCTGATGTGCCTACTCATTCATGCTTGCTTGTCATGGCTGCTACCGCTTAGAGTTGAGTCAGGTCTGATTCATCGGGGATGAATTGGAATGGTGTGTGAACATGTCCTACTGTTGAGAGCTAAGTGTGTGAACTCGATTTGGTAAAGGTAGCGGTGAGAGGCCATGTAGGAGTACATGGTGGGTTGTCTCATTGAAGCCGTCCTCAGGAACTGAGTTCTGTGTTTGTGATCCATGAAACAGATACTACCATGCATTGGGCCTGAAACCAATGGACCCTCTCGGCTTCTTAACCACTCTTGTCCTCTGTCCGGGAGTTGCAAAGTATTTTCTGGTGTTTGTAGTATGCTGGGGGCCGCACGCAGCGCTGACCTTAGGGGTGGGCTGTGTTGCGGTACGCACGTGGCACGGTGTACCGAATGCCCGTTTGGTATCTCGGGAACCCTGCACACATCGTTCGGGGCCGTATGTGGAAACCTCGGCTGGACTCCCTGCGGATGGAACCTGAATAGGTGATAAACCTGGACTAGAGACTTGAGTGTTTAGGTAGGCTGTTGCCGACACCCACGTTGGGCTTCCGCTTGAAGGTTGTCGAGTACATGTCGTGTAAACGGCGGTAAGTGGTGAGAGCGTGTGTGAAGAAGTACACCCTTGCAGGGTTAACATCATCTATTCGAATAGCCATGTCCGCGGTAAAGGACTTCTCGGTTGCCTATAACAGTTCATAGACAAGTGAAAGTGGATACTCTAAAATGCGCAAGATAAGCGTGAGTGCTATGGATGGCGTTCTTGTAGGGAGACACGAGCGGGTCCATAGTGGTGTATTGATATGGTGAATATGTGGACTCGTGTGCGCCACTTCAAAAGAGTTACTTGCAGTCATAGTTCAGGATAGCCACGGAGTCAAAGCTGGCTTGCTGCAGTCAAACTCCACCACCCCCTTTGTTGATAATGATGCATATGTAGTTAATTCTGATGTAAGTCTTGCTGATTACATTTGTACTCACGTTTGCTTATTTTATGTTTTGTAGAGAGACGTCAGTCTTGCTAGTAGTTCCGCTTGGACTTCGACCTTTAGATTGTTACCTCAGCTACGATCTTGTGCCCTCGGCAGGATCTGGTGGATAGTCAGGTTTCCCAGCCTTTTTCATTTGTAGATGTCTATGCACAGACATGATAAGCTTCCGTGTGTGCTTTGACTTGTATGCTCTGAATGTTGGGTCATGAGACCCATGTTTGTAATATCTCGCTCCTCGGAGCCTAATGAATAAATACTTGAGTCGTAGAGTTATGTTGTGATGCCATGTTGTATTTACACATATCGAGCATATTGTGTGTATGTTTGAAATGCTTGGTATGTGTGGGATCCGACAATCTAGTTGTTTATCCTTGGCAGCCTCTCTTATGGGGAAATGTAGTCTAGTGCTTCCTTGAGCCATAGTAGTCCACTACAGCCTGGTTCACCGGAGTCCTGCTAGCCCAAAGACTCTTGCTCAAGACACTTGGTGGCGGCATGTGTTTCACTTTGTTCCTGTGTCTGTCCCTTCAGGGAAATGTCACACGGTGACATCCGGAGTCTTGCCTAGCCTGCTACAGCCCGGGTTCCCGAAGTCCTGTTAGCCCAGTGCTACAGCCCGGATTCACACGCTGCTGACCGACATGCTCGATGTGATTCCTGTATGCCTGTCCCCATGGGTTAGTGCCGCTTTGGGTTCACGACTAGCCATGTCGGCCCGGGTTCTTTATCATATGGATGCTAGCGACACTATCATATACGTGAGCCAAAAGGTGCAAACGGTCTCGGGCCATGGTAAGGCGACACCCGTGGGAATACCGTGCGTGAGGCCGCAAAGTGATATGAGGTGTTACCGTCTAGATCGATGTGACCTGGAATCGGGGTCCTGACACACCATCTCGGATGGGGTTCACAACCTCCATTGTTGCCTCTCCGATGATGCATGATTAGTTCTTTGAAGACCTTCGGGTTCGTAGTTAGTAGCTAGATGGGTTTCTCTCTCTGGCTGAATTCTCAATACAATGGTCTCTTGGAGATCCATATGATGTAACTCTTTTACGGTGTGTTTGTTGGGATGTGATGAACTTTGAGTTTATGATCAGTGATATCTTTTTACATCCATGAAAGTTATTTGAGTTTCTTTGATCTCTTATATGCATGATCTCTTATAGCCTCGTATTTCTTCTCCGATATTTGGGTTTTATTTGGCCAACTTGATCAATTTATCTTGCAATGAGAAGAGGTGCCAGGTAGTGGGTTCGATCTTACGGTGCTCGATCCCAGTGACAGAAAGGGAAACGACACGTATGTATCGTACTAAGGATAAAAAGACGAGATCTATATCTAATGCCATAGATAAACGGATCTTGTCTACATCATGTCATTGTTCTTGTTGCATTACTCCATTTTTCCATGAACTTAATACAATAGTGCATGGTGGATAGCGGTGGATGTGTGGAGTAATAGTAGTAGATGCAGGCAGGAGTCAGTCTACTAATCTTGGATGTGATGCTTATGTAATGATCATTGCCTAGATATCGTCATAATTATTTGAGGTTCTATCAATTGCCCAACAGTAATTTGTTTACCCACCGTTTGCTATCTTTCTCGAGAGAAGCCACTAGTGAAACCTATGGCCCTCGGGTCTTCTTCCTCATATATTTGTTTGCGATCTACTTTCCCTTTGCATTTTTATTCAGGTCTATTAAACCAAAAATAAAAAAAATACTCTGCTGCACTTTATTTATTTGTGATCTATTATTTCAATCTACTACAATTTTCTGGCATCGTTATCCGAAAGGGATTGACAACCCCTTTAACACGTCGAGTTGGGAGGTGTTGCTGTTTGTGTGCAGGTGCTATTTACATTGTGTTTCTTGGTTCTCTTACTGGTTCGATAAGCTTGGTTTCTTCACTGAGGGAAATACCTACCATCGATGTTCCGCATCATCCCTTCCTCTTTGGGGAATATCGACGTAGTCCTAGCAGACATGAGCTTTTCTGGCGCTATAGTCAGAGAGCGATCACTGTCGGCGCTCGGTCCCGAGCCGACATTGCGCGGCTCCATCCACGGCGGTGTCGCCGGACACTTCCTCCACGGCATCGCTCCCTCGACGGCGACGTCCACATCAGTAGGAGCTGCTACTGCTTTACCTCTCGCTCGCGCTGCTGCTCTACTCTTGCTCTCGGTCCCCTGCCTGGTCTGCTCTTGCTATTGCTCTTGCTGCCGCTCTCGCTCTTGCTCTTTGATACATCTCCAACGTATCTATAATTTTTGATTGCTCCATGCTATATTATCTACTGTTTTGGGCAATATTGGGCTTTATTATCCACTTTTATATTATTTTTGGTACTAACCTATTAACCGGAGGCCCAGCCCTGATTTGCTGTTTTTTGCCTATTTCAGTATTTCGAAGAAAAGGAAGATCAAACGGAGTCAAAACGGAACGAAATCAACTAGAGAAGTTATTTTTGGAAGGAAAGCCACCGGATAGACTTGGACTCTACGTCAGAAGATACGGGAGCTGGCCACGAGGGTGGGGGGCGTGCCCACCCCCTAGGGCGCGCCCCCTGCCTCGTGGGGCCCCCGAAACTCCACCGACGTACCCCCTGCACCCATATAAGCCTACATACCCTAAAAATATTGAATATCAAGATAGATCGGGAGTTCCGCCGCCGCAAGCCTCTGTAGCCACCAAAAACCTCCCGGGAGCCCGTTCCGGCACCCTGCCGGAGGGGGAACCCATCACCGGTGGCCACATTCATCATCCCAGCGCTCTCCATGACGAGGAGGGATTAATTCACCCTCGGGGCTGAGGGTATGTACTAGTAGCTATGTGTTTGATCTCTCTCTCTCTCTCTCGTGTTCTTGATTTGGCACGATCTTGATGTATCGCGAGCTTTGCTATTATAGTTGGATCTTATGTTTCTTCTCCCCCTCTACTCTCTTGTAATGGATTGAGTTTTCCCTTTGAAGTAATCTTATCGGATTGAGTCTTTAAAGATTTGAGAACACTTGATGTATGTCTTGCCGTGCGTATCTGTGGTGACAATGGGATATCACGTGATTCACTTGATGTATGTTTTGGTGATCAACTTGCGGGTTCCGCCCATGAACCTATGCATAGGGGTTGGCACATGTTTTCGTCGTGATTCTCCGGTAGAAACTTTGGGGCACTCTTTGAGGTTCTAGGTGTTGATTGAATAGATGAATTGAGATTGTGTGATGCATATCGTATAATCATACCCACGGATACTTGAGGTGATATTGGAGTATCTAGGTGACATTAGGGTTTTGGTTGATTTGTGTCTTAAGGTGTTATTCTAGTACAAACTCTAGGGTTGTTTGTGACACTTATAGGAATAGCCCAACGGATTGATTGGAAAGAATAACTTTGAGGTGGTTTCGTACCCTACCATAATCTCTTCGTTTGTTCTCCGCAATTAGTGACTTTGGAGTGACTCTTTGTTGCATGTTGAGGGATAGTTATGTGATCCAATTATGTTATTATTGTTGAGAGAACTTGCACTAGTGAAAGTATGAACCCTAGGCCTTGTTTCCTAGCATTTTAATAACGTTTGTGCTCACTTTTACCACTTGTTACCTTGCTGTTTTTATATTTTCATTTTACAAATACCTATATCTACCATCCATATTGCACTTGTATCACCATCTCTTTGCCAAACTAGTGCACCTATACAATTTACCATTGTATTGGGTGTGTTGGGGACACAAGAGACTTTGTTATTTGGTTGCAGGGTTGTTTGAGAGAGACCATCTTCATCCTACGCCTCCCACGGATTGATAAACCTTAGGTCATCCACTTGAGGGAAATTTTCTACTGTGCTACAAACCTCTGCACTTGGAGGCCCAACAACGTCTACAAGAAGAAGGTTGTGTAGTAGACATCAAGCTCTTTTGTGGCGCCGTTGCCGGGGAGGTGAGTGCTTGAAGGTATATCTTTAGATCTTGCAATCAAATCTTTTTTGTTTCTTGTTTTAGCACTAGTTTAGTTTATAAAAGAAAATTACAAAAAAAAAATGGAATTGAGTTTGTCTCATAGGCTTCATCTTTTTAATACCTTTCGTGAGTATGATGGGAAGGAAAATTGTGCTCAAGTACTAGAAGAAGAATTACATGGAATGTTTGGAACTAAATATTTATATGATGACCATGATTGCAATGTTGTTAGTATGAATTCCTTGAATATCCATGATGCTAATGATATGCAAAGCCACAAGCTTGGGGATGCTATGTTTGATGAAGATGATATGTTTAGTCCCCCAAGCTTTGATGAGCAAATTTACTATGATGAAAAAATTTCTCCTATCTATGATGATTATTGTGATGACACATATGCTTTAAAGAGTAATGATAACCATGAAACTTGTCATCTTGATCTTAATCTTCAATCACATGATAGTTATTTTGTTGAGTTTGCTCCCACTATTATTCATGAGAATAATTTTGCTTATGTGGAGAATAGTAAAAATTCTATTGCTTTAGGTGCTCGTTATATTGTTGAATTCATTCATGATGCTACTAAAAGTTATTTTGAGGGAGGAATATATGCTTGTAGGAATTGCAATAATATCAAGTTTCCTCTCTATGTGCTTAATGTTTTGAAGTTATGCTTGTTTTGCCTTCCTATGCTAGTTGATTATTGTTCCCATAAGTTGTTTGCTCACAAAATACCTATGCATAGGAAGTGGGTTAGACTTAAATGTGCTAGTCATATTCTTCACGATGCTCTGTTTATGTTTGAATTCTTATCTTTTTGTGAGCATCATTGAAATCATAATGCCTAGCTAGGGGCGTTAGACGATAGCGCTTGTTGGGAGGCAACCCAATTTTATTTTATTTTCTTACTTTTTGGTTCCGTTTAGTAATAAATAATACATCTAGATTCTGGTTAGATGTTTTTTCATGTTTTAATTAGTGTTTGTGCCAAGTAGAACCTTTGGGAAGACTTGGGTGAAGTCTTTATGATCATGCTGTAAAAAACAGAAACTTTAGCGCTCACGAGATTAGCTATAACGTTTTACTGGAGAGTGATATTTAGTTGATTCTTTTTGGATATGATTACCAGACAAATTCCTCAGTTCCACCAATTTATTTTAGAATTTTTGGACTTCCAGAAGTTTGCGTTAGTTACAGATTACTACAGACTGTTCTGTTTTTGACAGATTCTGTTTTCATTGTGTTGTTTGCTTATTTTGATGAATCTATGGCTAGTAAAATAGTTTACAAACCATAGAGAAGTTGGAATACATTGGGTTTAACACCAATATAAATAAAGAATTAGTTCATTACAGTACCTTGAAGTGGTGTTTTGTTTTCTTTCGCTAACGGAGCTTATGAGTTTTCTGTTAAGTTTTGTGTTGTGAAGTTTTCAAGTTTTGGGTAAAGATTCGATGGACTATGGAATAAGGAGTGGCAAGATCCTAAGCTTGGGGATGCCCAAGGCACCCCAAGGTAATATTCAAGGACAACCAAGAGCCTAAGCTTGGGGATGCCCCGGAAGGCATCCCCTCTTTCGTCTTCGTTCATCGGTAACTTTACTTGGAGCTATATTTTTATTCACCGCATGATATGTGTTTTTCTTGGAGCGTCAATTCCTTTTGTTAGTTTTTTCTTTCTTTTATTTAGATTACTGTTTTTCATCTTTAGTTTCAATAAAAAAAGTCAAGGATAGCCTTTGCCATGCTTATTTTGCTAGTATACATATTGCTGTTTGAAAACAGAAAGTTTACCGATGTGGCAAAAATTCCCTAGAAAAGTCAGAGAGTGGTATAATGTTGAATATTTTTGCATATTGAGCTCTGATAAATTTATTACAGTGGGAATTTTAGTTCATAATTTTTGGAGTTAGGGAAGTATTGATACTCTTGCATTCTTCACAGACTATACTGTTTTGGCAGATTGCTGTTGTGTTTGCATTGTTTGCATATGTTTGCTTGTTTAATGATTTTATTTGAGGATAGGAGTATTAAATATGCAGAGGCATTTAGTATGAAATGTTGAATAATAATTTTAGTGATTTGTTACCGTAGGAAATGATAAGGTTTTGCATTGGTTTATACTAACCAATCTCACGAGTTCTTGTTGAGTTTGTTGTGAATGAAGCTTTTGATAAAAAGAGAAACCATGATATGAGAGGAATTAAGGAGACACAAAAGTTCAAGCTTGGAGATGCCCAAGGCTCCGCAAGATAATATTTCAAGAAGTCTCAAGCATCTAAGCTTGGGGATGCCCCGGTAGGCATCCCACCTTTCTTCTTCAACAACTATCGGTTAGTATCGGTTGAGCCTAAGTTTTTGCTTCTTGACATGAGTTGTGCTATCCTTGCATTGTCATTTTATTTTGTTTTGCTTGCTGTTTGAATACAATACCAAGATCTGAAACTCCTTAATGTTAAAGAGTCTTCACATAGTTGCACAATTATTCGACTACTCATTGATCTTCACTTATATCTTTCGGAGTAGTTTGTCATTTGCTCTAGTGCATCACTTATATCTTTTAGAGCATGGTGGTAGTTTTATTTTTAAGAAATAGATGAACTCTCATGCTTCACTTATATTATTTTGAGAGTCTTTAAGATCATGGTAATTTGCTTAAAATTAATATACTTGGTATTCAAGATATGTGAAACTTTCTTTTGAGTGCGTTGAATACTAAGAAAAGTTTGATGCTTGATAATTGTTTTGAGATATGAAGATGGTGATATTAGAGTCATGCTAGTTGAGTAGTTGTGAATTTAAAGAATGCTTGTGTTGAAGTTAGCAAGTCCCATAGCATGCACTTATGGTTAAAGTTGTGTAACAAATTTGAAACATGAAGTGTACCTGGCTTGTGCATCCTTATGAGTGGCGGTCGGGGACGAACGATGGTCTTTTCCTACCAATCTATCCCCCTAGGAGCATGCGTGTAGTACTTGGTTTTTGATGACTTCTAAATTTTTTCAATGAGTATATGAGTTCTTTTGACTAATTTTGAGTCCATGGATTATACGCACTTTTACCTTTCCGCCTTTGCTAGCCTCTTCGGCACCGTGCATTGCCCTTTCTCACCTTGAGAGTTGGTGCAAACTTCGCCGGTGCATCCAAACCCCGTGATACGATACGCTCTATCACACATAAACCTCCCTATATATTCCTCAAAACAGCCACCATACCTATCTATTATGGCATTTCCATAGCCATTCCGAGATATATTGCCATGCAACTTTTCACCGTTCCGTTCATCATCATCATGACATACTTTAATTTCGTCATATTCCCATTGCATGATCATGTAGTTGCCATCGTATTTGTGGCAAAGCCACCATGCATTATTTTTCATACATGTCACTCTTGATTCATTGCACCATCCCGGTACACCGCCGGAGGCATTCATATAGAGTCATATCTTGTTCTAGTTTCGAGTTGTAATCCTTATCTTGTAATCAATAGAAGTGTGATGATCATCATTATTAGAGCATTGCCCCCAAAAAAGGGAAAGGCCAAAAATAAAAAAAGGAGAGGCCCAAAAAAAGAAAATAAATAAAAAGGGCAATGCTACTATCTCTTTTTCCACACTTGTGCTTCAAAGTAGCACCTTGTTCTTCATGTAGTGAGTCTCATATATTGTGCTTCAAAATAGCTCCATGTTCTTCATATAGTGAGTCTCATAAGTTGTCTTTTTCGTACTAGTGTGAATTTTTCATTATAGAACTTGGCTTGTATATTCCTACGATGGGCTTCCTCAAATGCCCTAGGTCTTCGTGAGCAAGCAAGTTGGATGCACACCCACTAGTTTTCTTTTGTTGAGCATTCATAGCTCTAGTGCATCCGTTGCATGGCAATCCCTACTCCTCATGTTGACATCAATTGATGGGCATCTCCATAGCCCGTTGATTATCCCCGTCAATGTGAGACTTTCTCCTTTTTTGTCTTCTCCACACAATCCCCATCATCATATTCTATTCCACCCATAGTGCTATATCCACGGCTCATGCTCATTTATTGCGTTAAGGTTGAAAAAGTTTGAGATTATTTAAGTATGAAACAATTGCTTGGCTTGTAATCGGGGGTATAGAAGTTGGGAACATCTTTGTGTGACGAAAATGAAGCATAGCCTAACTATATGATTTTTAGGGATGAACTTTCTTCTGCGATGTTATTTTGAGAAGACATGATTACTTTGATTAGTATGCTTGAAGTGTTAATATTTCTTTTATCAATATGAACTTTTATTTTGTATTCATTCGGATCTGAATATTCATACCACAATTAAGAAGATTTACATTGAAATTATGCCAAGTAGCACTACGCATCAAAAATTCTTTTTAATCATTTACCTACTCGAGGACGAGCAGGAATTAAGCTTGGGGATGCTTGATACGTCTCCAACGTATCTATAATTTTTTATTGCTCCATGCTATATTATCTACTGTTTTGGGCAATATTGGGGTTTATTATCCACTTTTATATTATTTTTGGGACTAACCTATTAACCGGAGGCCTAGCCCAGATTTGCTGTTTTTTGCCTATTTCAGTATTTCGAAGAAAAGGAATATCAAACGGAGTCAAAATGGAACGAAATCAACTGGAGAAGTTATTTTTGGAAGGAAAGCCACCGTATAGAATTGGACTCTACGCCAGAAGATACGGGAGTTGGCCACGAGGGTGGGGGGCGCGCCCACCCCCCTAGGGCGCGCCCCCCTGCCTCGTGGGGCCCCCGAAGCTCCACCGACGTACCCCCTTCACCCATATAAGCCTACTACCCTAAAAACATCGAATATCAAGATAGATCGGGAGTTCCGCCGCCGCAAGCCTCTGTAGCCACCAAAAACCTCTCGGAAGCCCGTTCCGGCACCCTACCGGAGGGGGAACCCATCACCGGTGGCCATCTTCATCATCCCGGCGCTCTCCATGACGAGGAGGGAGTAGTTCACCCTCGGGGCTGAGGGTATGTACCAGTAGTTATGTGTTTGATCTCTCTCTCTCGTGTTCTTGATTTGGCACAATCTTGATGTATCGCGAGCTTTGCTATTATAGTTGGATCTTATGTTTCTTCTCCCCCTCTACTCTCTTGTAATGGTTTGAGTTTTCCCTTTGAAGTAATCTTATCGAATTGAGTCTTTAAAGATTTGAGAACACTTGATGTATGTCTTGCCGTGCGTATCTGTGGTGAAAATGGGATATCACGTGATTCACTTGATGTATGTTTTGGTGATCAACTTGCGGGTTCCGCCCATGAACCTATGCATAGGTGTTGGCACACATTTTCGTCGTGATTCTCCGGTAGAAACTTTGGGGCACTCTTTGAGGTTCTATGTGTTGGTCGAATAGATGAATTGAGATTGTGTGATGCATATCGTATAATCATACCCACGGATACTTGAGGTGACATTGGAGTATCTAGGTGACATTAGGGTTTTGGTTGATTTGTGTATTAAGGTGTTATTCTAGTTCGAACTCTAGGGCTGTTTGTGACACTTATAGGAATAGCCCAACGGATTGATTGGAAAGAATAACTTTTAGGTGGTTTCATACCCTACCATAATCTCTTCGTTTGTTCTCTGCTATTTGTGACTTTGGAGTGACTCTTTGTTGCATGTTGAGGGATAGTTATGTGATCCAATTATGTTATTATTGTTGAGAGAACTTGCGCTAGTGAAAGTATAAAACCTAGGCCTTGTTTCCTAGCATAGCAATACCGTTTGTGCTCACTTTTACCACTTGTTACCTTGCTGTTTTGTCGGGACCCCGATCCTAAGTCACACCGATCTAGCATGTAACACATCATATCCCTTTGCGGCCTCACGCACGGTATCCCCACGGGTGTCGCCTTACCATGGCCCGGGACCGTTTGCGCCTTTTGGCTCACGTATATGATGGTGTCGCTAGCATCCATATGACAGAGAACCCGGGCCGACATGGCTAGTCGTGAACCCAAAGCGGCGCTAACCTATGAGGACAGGCATACATGAATCACATCGAGCATGTCGGTCATCAACGTATATATTCGGGCTGTAGCACTGGGCTAACAGGACTCCGGTATTCCGGGCTGTAGCAGGCTAGGCAGGACTCCGAATAACACGCGTGACATTTCCCCGAGGGGACAGACATAGGAACGAAGTGAAACACATGCCGGCCAGTCAAGTGTCCAAGCAGTAGAGTTTGGGCTAGCAGGACTCGGTGAACCGGGCTGTAGCGGACTACTATCGCTCAGAAGCACGAGACTACATTTCCCCATAAGAGAGGCTACCAAGGATAAACAACTAGGTTGTCGGATCCCACCCATAGCAGTACAAGTTACACGTACGCATAACATGTAAGTATGTGCTGTACAACATGGCATCACAACATAACGCAAACTCATATAGATAAAGGCTCAGAAGAGCCACATAGCAATAAATACAAACAGGGGTCACATGACCCATCATTCAGAGCATACAAACAACAAGCGGAAGCGTTACATGTCTGAGTACAGACATCTACAAAAGAAAAAGGCTGAGAAGCCTGACTATTTACAAGACCCTCCCAAGGGTACAAGATCGTAGCTGAGGTAACAAGCTACTCGTCGAAATCCAAGCGGAACTACTAGTAAGACCAAAGTCTCCGCTGCAAAAACATAAATAAAGCAACGTGAGTACAAAGGTACTCAGCAAGACTTACATCAGATCCTATCATACATGCATTAGTGTCAAAAGGTAATGTGGGGTTTAGTTGCAGCAAGCCAGCTTTGACTCTGTGGCTATCCTGTTCTACGACTACAAGAAACTCTTGAGGTGAGACAATGTACACGAGTCCACTAATCACCACATCAATACACTACTACGGATTCATTCCCGTCTCCATACGGGAAGGCCATCCATAGCACTCACACTTGTCTTGAGCATTTTAGAGTATCCAATTCAAGTTGTCTATGTACCACGTAAGCATCCAAGAAGTCCATAACCGAGGACACGGCTATTCGAATAGATCATGATAACCCTGCAGGGGTGTACTTCTTCACACACGCTCCCGCCACTTACCGCCATATACACGTCATGTATCTCGGCAACCTTCAAGCGGAAGCCTGGTGAGGGTGTCGGCCACGACCTGACTAACCACACAAGACTCTAGTCCAGGCTTATCGCCTATTCGGGTTCCATCCGCAAGGAGATCCGGCCGGGTGTCGCCACGGCCCCAAACGATGTGAGCAGGGTTCCCAAGCCCACCATCCGGGTGCCACTTGGTACACCGTGCCACCTGTGCCTAGTCTGCCCCAAGCCCACCCTGCCGGGTGCCACTTGGTAGAAAAGTAGCACTACCTACAAAACCAGAAACTAGTTGCGACTCCTGGACAGAGATCAAGTTGATTAATAAGTCGAGAGGGGTCGAGTTACCGGAACCCAATGTGTGGTAGTATCGAGTCATTGGACAACATACATAGAACTCAGTGCTTAAGGACGGTTCCAGTGAGACAACCCACCATGTACTCCTACATGGCCTCTCACCGCTACCTTTACCAAATCGTGTTCACACACTTCACTCTCAGCATCGGAACATAGAACTGTACTCCAATTCATTCCCAATGAATCAGACCTGACACAACTCTAAGCAATAGCAGGCATAGCATGGTAGTAACACAACATGGCTCAATCAACTCCTACACATGCTAGTGGGTTTTAACTATTTACTGTGGCAATGACAGGTCATGCAGAGGAGAGGGTTCAACTACCGCAGCACAAAGTAGCAGGTGAATCGCTGTTGTCCTAATGCAATAACTGAGAGCAGGAGCGAGAGATAGGATTGTATCGGAATGAACAAGGGGATTTGCTTGCACGGTAAGTCAACAAGGAGGCACCGCTTCATAGACAGTACTGAGCGCCTCTCGGAGCGGGACACATCGAGAAGGAACAGTGCCGCAATCAATACACAATCATATGCAACAATATGATGCATGAACATGGCATGTAGATGTGATGCTGTTTGAGTTAATACAACTGGTATTTGATTGAATGAAGTCCATTTGAACCAAAGGTTCAAATGCAATTCAAAAGTAAACTCTTATAAATGCCATTTTAGAGATTTACTTATACAGCATGTATAAGTTGGTTTGTCATGCATGAAACTAGTACAGATGGATAGATTGAATTTTTCTGATAATTTTTCATATATAAATTATTTGAATCTGAGCTACGGTTGAATTTCTATGAATTTTTGAAGTTTTGAATATATTCTCGAATTTCCTGATTTAAATTAATTCCAGAAAATAAAATATTGCGTCAGCATTGCGCAAGCGTGACGTCAGCGGTCAACTGCGGCTGGCTGGGTCAAACCTGACGTGTGGGGGCCACACGTCAGTGACACGGGGTTAAGCAGGGGGTTATTTAAATTTAATTAGAGATTAGGGGCACGAGGGCCCACCGTCGATGTTAGGAGGGTAGGTTAGTCGGTGATTAGCCTTAAGCTAATCACCGACGGCCGGATCCACGTGGCAGGCCCAGCGACGGGCTCGCCGCCGGCGCCTCGACGCTTGGCGGAGTCGCGCCACGGCCACGGGCGGCGTCGAGAGCACCGGGCGTAGCCCGTGCTCTCGCGCACTGGTGGAGCAAAGCGGGACGAGCTGGGGGGGCCCGGGCTCGCCGGAGCGGAGCTCGCGGCGGCGGCCGGAGCTCGGGCTCGAGCGGGACGCTGCTACGCGCTGACGGGACGAAACGAGAGAGGGGAACGGGCGGAGCTCACAGCGATTGCTGATTTAACGGGCGGCGAGGTCGGGGAGGAACCGGGGCAGTCGTGGCGGCGGAGGGGATCTCCGGCAACCGGAGACGGAGACGAAGGCGACGGCAGCGCTCCAGGTCGTCCCGCGTCACGTGGCTCGACGGGGAGGTAGCGGACGGCGGCGCGGATCTTGTGGACACGGAGAGAGGGCGAGGGGGAGACGGTGGCCACGGCGGCGAGCGGCGGCGTTCTCGGTGGCGTTCGGTGAAGAGAGGGAGAGAGAGCTCCAGGGGAGGGGGAGGAACGAGAGAGAGCGAGAGAGGTGCGGAGCGGCGCGTGGCGTCGTTCCAGGCGTCCAGAGCGGCGAGGGGAGGGCAGGCAGGCAGGTGGCGTGGCCGGACGCGTGGCCGCTGTGGGCAGCGTGCCCTCCTCTGGCGCGAGGAAGGGGCGATCGGCACTTGGCGGTCGGTGGGTCATTGGGCAGAGCCAGCCGCAGCAGTCTTTGGGCCTCGGTGGGGAGGTAAGCCCAGGTAAGCTTCCCTTCCCTATTTATTTCCTTTTCTATTTTTCTGTCATTTGTTTTGATTTATTTAAAATACCAAACCAATTTATTTAATCATGCCAATTTTTGCAGGAGCTAACTATATTATTCCAGAGCTCCTCAACAAAAGGGCACAATTTTGGACAATATTTTATATATATAATAATATATATCCAAGGCAAATATTTACCGTATTAATTCCAAATGCCCAAAATAAATACTTATGAGATCCTAAAGATATTGGTTAGATTGTTAACTCTGTCCAATATTTTCAGAGGGCCATATGAGCATTTTCTTGGACCTTTTTGGAGCAATTTTATTTAGGTCATTTTCAAAAGTGATTCTGAGGGTTTCACAAATCCCCATTTCAAAATTAAATGGAATTTAAACATGATGCACAATGACTAGCTAGCCTTAAGCATACCAGCACTAGGGATGTGACAACTCGCCCCCACTTGAAAGAATCTCGTCCCGAGATTCAGGGTCGATGGAAAGAAAGCGGGTACTCGATCGAAGACGATCTTCTCGCTCCCAGGTAGCTTCTCTCTCGGAATGATGAGACCACTGAACCTTGAGAAACTTGATGTTCTGACGTCGAGTAACACGCTCTGCTTGATCAAGAATGCGAACCGGGTACTCTCGGTATGTGAGGTTATCTTGGAGATCAAGCGTTTCGTGGTCCACTCCGCGGATAGGATCCGAGAAGCAACGCCTGAGTTGAGAGACGTGGAAGACATCATGAACTCGAGAAAGATGTGGGGGTAGTTCCAACTGGTAGGCAACCTCTCCTCGTTTAGCGAGGATGCGAAAGGGCCAATGTAACGAGGAGCCAACTTGCCCTTGATATCAAAGCGATGGGTACCCTTTAGAGGAGTAACCGAAGGTAAGCCTTGTCGCCAACTTCATAAGCCACTTCCTTATGACGACGGTCATATTGGCTCTTTTGACGAGATTGGGCTGTTTTCAAATTCTCACGAATGATGCGAACTTGCTCTTCTGCCTCCTGGATCATGTCCGGTCCAAAGAATTGTCTTTCACCGGTTTCTGACCAGTTCAAAGGTGTTCGACATCTCCGTCCATAAAGAATCTCAAAAGGAGCTTTCTTGAGACTGGATTGATAGCTATTGTTATAAGCAAACTCGGCGAAAGGAAGACATTTCTCCCAATCCATACCGAATGAGATAACGCAAGCTCTAAGCATGTCTTGAGAATTTGGTTGACCCTTTCCACCGACCACTTGGTGAGGGTGGAAAGCGGCATCAAGAAAAGATGGGTTCCCATGGCAGTTTGGAAACTCTCCCGAAATGAGAAGTGAAAAGACTACCACGGTCTGAATTGATCTCTAGTGGAACACCATGGAGTGACACTATTAGAAATGTATAAGTCAGCGAGCTGACTAGCAGTGATACTCTCGAGCAGGAAGGAAGTGAGCCACTTTGGAAAGGCGATCAATGACTACGAAGATAGCATTATTCCCTTTCTTGGTCCTGGGAAAGCCGGTGATGAAATCCATACCAACTTTATCCCATTTCCACTCAGGAATAGCTAAGGGTTGAAGGGTGCCAGCAGGCCTTTGATGCTCTGCCTTAACGCGACGGCAAACGTCACAGTTAGCAATATACTGAGCAATTTCTCTCTTCATCCTAGTCCACCAGAACCTCTGGCGTAGGTCCTGATACATCTTAGTACTACCGGGATGAATTGTGAGAGGAGATTCATGCGCCTCCTTAAGAATCAGTTGTCGAAGATGTTGCTTCTTGGGGACCACCAGGCGGTGCCCAAAGAAAACGACACCTCGATCATCTATAGAGAAATTGCCAGCAATACCCTTGGCAATGTTTCTCTTGATCCGGGCAATCCCCGTATCATGCTTCTGGGCTTCTATGATATGATCCACCAGGGTAGGTTTCGCCACTAAGGTAGAAAGGAATCCGTGAGGAGCAATGTGAAGGTTAAGCTTACAAAATTCCTCATGGAGAAGTGGTTGGCCTTGCTGCAACATGAGATTGTTGCAATAGGATTTACGACTTAACGCATCAGCCATGACATTGGCTTTGCCTGGGGTGTAGGTAATCCCTAGATCATAATCTGTGATCAACTCCAACCAACGTCTTTGTCTAAGGTTCAAATCTGGTTGGGTGAAGATATACTTGAGACTCTGGTGATCGGTGTAGATCTCGCAACGTTTACCAAGAAGGTAATGTCGCCAGGTCTTGAGTGCATGGACTACGGCTGCAAGCTCTAGGTCATGTGTAGGATAATTCTCCTCATGTGGATGCAACTGACGAGATGCATAGGCAATCACATGACGATCCTGCATAAGAATGCAACCTAATCCCTGTCGTGAGGCGTCGCAGTAGATAACAAAGTCTTTAGTGAAATCCGGTGGCACTAGTATGGGAGCAGTAGTCAGGCGTCTTTTCAGTTCCTGAAAACTGTACTCACACTGTGGGGACCACTCAAACTTTTTATCTTTCTTGAGAAGTTCCGTGAGGGGTTTAGCTACTTTGGAGAAGTTTTCAACAAAGCGGCGACAATAGCTGGCTAGACCAAGGAAACTCCTAACTTGTTTAACGGTTTGGTGGAGTCCAATCAAGAACGGCTGAACTCTCTCGGGATTGACAGCAATGCCCTTACCGGAGATTACGTGGCCTAGGTAGGTCACCGGCAACCAAAATTCACACTTGGAGAACTTGGCATAAAGGCGGTGCTCTCTGAGTTTTTCCAGCACAAGTCTGAGATGTTCGGCATGCTCTTCCTCGTTCCTCGAGTAAATAAGAATATCATCGAGGTAAACCACGACAAATTTATCTAAATACTCCATGAAGATCGAGTTCATCAAGCGGGAGAATGTAGCTGGAGCGTTGGTTAGACCAAAGGACATGACGGTGTACTCATACCGCCATAACGAGTGACAAAGGCTGTCTTGGGAATGTCTCCATTCTGATCTTGATTTGATGGTAGCCTAACCTCAAATCCATCTTAGAAAAGATCGAGGATCCAGCGAGCTGATCATACAGTGTCGTTGATCCCGGGAGCGGATACTTGTTCTTTATCGTGACCAAATTAACGGACGATAATCTACAACCATCCGGTCCGTACCATCCTTCTTCTTGATGAAGAGGACGGGGCAAGCCCAAGGAGAAGAACTAGGACGGATGAAACCCTTTTGCAAGGACTCATCAAGTTGTTTCTTAAGCTCGGCTAGTTCTAAGGGTGCCATCTTATAAGGTCTCCTAGAGATTGGGGCGGTTCCTGGGATAAGATCTATGACGAACTCTACATCTCTGTCAGGTGGAACACCTGGCAGTTCCTCTGGAAAAACGTCCGGAAAGTCACGGACTACCGGGATATCTTCAAGGTCTGGAAGAGGGCTGGCATTAAGAGAATAGAGTTGACGCTTTGCAACTCTAGTGGAGACAGTGATTATCTTGCCAGATGGGTGTGTAAGCTGAACAGACCTAGTGAAACAATCAATCTTGGCATGATGAGCTGTCATCCAGTCCATACCCAAGATGATGTTAATATCTGAAGACTTGAGGGCTACAAGTGAGGCAAGGAATACAAGTCTGTCGACAAGGATTTCGTTACCATGGCTTATACAAGAAGTTTGCCATTTGGATCCAGGAGTTTGAATGACTAGCGGAGAGGGCATATCACAAAATGATATGTTGTGCAAATTAGCATAGCTTTCAGAAATGAAGGAATGAGATGCTCCGATGTCGAATAGGCGAGGCGGGATGACAGTTGACAAGGAGTGTACCAAGAACGACATCCGGATCATCATGAGCGTCTTTAGCTGAGACGTGATGCACACATCCACGTTCAGCGGGAGCTGACTTGACACTGATCATCTCGCGTGATGGCTTAACACAGCCAACAGGCTTCTCGGGCTGGGGTGGAGCATAACTGACTTGAGAGCAGTCACGTGCATAGTGCCCTGGCTCTCCGCAGGTGAAGCAAGTCCCTGAAGTTGGACGTGGACCCACATTGACAAGTGGTCTACCAGTAGGCCTGGGTGGAGTATGTAACTGAACTGGATGAGGCGCCATATGGGATGGCCTCGGCGAATATCCGGGTGGAAGAGCAGAGTTCGGAATCCAAATCCGGCGTTTCTGGGTACTAGAACCGGAGGATGAAACCAATTCACGGTGGTGCTTACGAGACTCCTCGTAAGTGAGCTGAGCTGTCTCTGCATTAATGGCCTTGTTCACAAGAGCTTGGAATGTATCGCAATGGTGCAGGTGGAGGTCACGACGCAACTTGGGGTTGAGACCCTTCCGGAACCTAGCCTGCTTCTTGGCGTCCGTGGACACTTCTTCTGGGGCATAACGGGCAAGGTACTCAAACTCTCTGCTGTAAGCATCAACAGCCATCTCACTCTGGGTGAAACTACAGAACTCTTCTCTCTTGCGATCGATGAGGGCTTCAGGAATGTGATGCTCGCGAAAAGCCTCGGTGAAATCTCTCCGTGTTGGAATCGACCAGCTGGAAGCATAGCCTCATAGTTACGCCACCAAAGACTAGCATGACCTTCCGGTGGTATGCAGCATAGGTGACCTTGTCATCTTCAGACACGTTATGAAGCGCAACTTATGAGTGATGCTACGAAGCCAGTCATCTGCATCGAGTGGCTCGATGGAATGATGAAAGGTAGGTGGGTGCAAGCGAATGAAGTCATGAATGGTTGCAAACCCTTTAGACTGATGTGCGGTGTTCTCCTCGATACGTGCCAACAAACGGTTAGACTCACGCTTGTTCCTCTCCATTTCCAACATGAACCACATCAATGAAGGCTGGTCGGGAGGATCCTCATCCCTTCCATCTCCGTGGTTCTGGCTACGAGCAACTGAACTTCGCTTAACTGATGACATCCTGAGAAACGGAACCAAGGACGGAATCAACATCTCTACATACTGGAAAATGTAGGACACCGAAATTAGTAACTCTCGAACTCACGGGCAATTCCGCAGCATAACGGCAAGTAAAATGTTCAAAATGAGACATTCTGCAAAATGGAGTAGCGCCATACTCAACATCATCATTCAAAGGTTCTGGGATAATACTAAACATGCCATACCGAGGGTACTCAACAACTGGGGTAAGACTCTGATCAACCAATCCTATGGGACTACGGAAATAGCAACACGTGATCCTGATAGACAGAAGAGATAGCCTAGTTCCTTAACCCCGTAGGAAGGATAGGACGACTCAGATCAGAGGTCATGAGGTAAAGAAGTAAAAAGAGCCTTACGTTCCCTTCCACAATCAATTCCCCTATATAACTAAAGCATTTCTAGACTCAACTTCGATCAGGTTGGCTTGGAAATCCTACAGCATCGAGCTCGATACCAAAGCTGTCGGGACCCGATCCTAAGTCACACCGATCTAGCATGTAACACATCATATCCCTTTGCGGCCTCACGCACGGTATCCCCACGGTGTCGCCTTACCATGGCCCGGACCGTTTGCCTTTTGGCTCACGATATGATGGTGTCGCTAGCATCCATATGACAGAGAACCGGGCCGACATGGCTAGTCGTGAACCCAAAGCGGCGCTAACCTATGAGGACAGCATACATGAATCACATCGAGCATGTCGGTCATCAACGATATATTCGGGCTGTAGCACTGGCTAACAGGACTCCGGTATCCCGGCTGTAGCAGCTAGGCAGGACTCGAATAACACGCGTGACATTTCGAGGGGACAGACATAGGAACGAAGTGAAACACATGCCGCCGATCAAGTGTCCAAGCAGTAGTCTTTGGGCTAGCAGGACTCCGTGAACCGGCTGTAGCGGACTACTATCGCCGGAAGCACGAGACTACATTTCCCCATAAGAGAGGCTACCAAGGATAAACAACTAGGTTGTCGGATCCCACACATAGCAGTACAAGTTACACGTACGCATAACATGTAAGTATGTGCTGTACAACATGGCATCACAACATAACGCAAACTCATATAGATAAAGGCTCAGAAGAGCCACATAGCAATAAATACAAACAGGGGTCACATGACCCATCATTGAAACATACAAACAACAAGCGAAGCGTTACATGTCCGAGTCTGAGACATCTACAAAAGAAAAAGGCTGAGAAGCCTGACTATTTACAAGACCCTCCCAAGGGTACAAGATCGTAGCTGAGGTAACAAGCTACTCGTCGAAATCCAAGCGGAACTACTAGTAAGACCAAAGTCTCCGCTGCAAAAACATAAATAAAGCAACGTGAGTACAAAGGTACTCAGCAAGACTTACATCAGATCCTATCATACATGCATTAGTGTCAAAAGGTAATGTGGGGTTTAGTTGCAGCAAGCCAGCTTTGACTCTGTGGCTATCCTGTTCTACGACTACAAGAAACTCTTGAGGTGAGACAATGTACACGAGTCCACTAATCACCACATCAATACACTACTACGGATTCATTCCCGTCTCCATACGGGAAGGCCATCCATAGCACTCACACTTGTCTTGAGCATTTTAGAGTATCCAATTCAAGTTGTCTATGTACCACGTAAGCATCCAAGAAGTCCATAACCGAGGACACGGCTATTGAATAGATCATGATAACCCTGCAGGGTGTACTTCTTCACACACGCCCCGCCACTTACCGCCATATACACGTCATGTATCTCGGCAACCTTCAAGCGGAAGCTTTGGCGAGGGTGTCGGCCACGACCGACTAACCACACAAGACTCTAGTCCGTGCTTATCGCCTATTCGGGTTCCATCCGCAAGGAGATCCGGCCGGGTGTCGCCACGGCCCCAAACGATGTGAGCAGGGTTCCCAAGCCCACCATCCGGTGCCACTTGGTACACCGTGCCACTGCCTGTTTCTGCCCTAAGCCCACCTGCCGGGTGCCACTTGGTAGAAAAGTAGCACTACCTACAAAACCGAAACTAGTTGCGACTCGGACAGAGATCAAGTTGATTAATAAGTCGAGAGGGTCGAGTTACGGAACCCAATGTGTGGTAGTATCGAGTCATTGGACAACATACATAGAACTCGAGTGCTTAAGGACGGTTCCGGTGAGACAACCCACCATGTACTCCTACATGGCCTCTCACCGCTACCTTTACCAAATCGTGTTCACACACTTCACTCTCAAAGATCGAACATAGAACTGCACTCCAATTCATTCCCAATGAATCAGACTGACACAACTCTAAGCAATAGCAGGCATAGCATGGTAGTAACACAACATGGCTCAATCAACTCCTACACATGCTAGTGGGTTTTAACTATTTACTGTGGCAATGACAGGTCATGCAGAGGAGAGGGTTCAACTACCGCAGCACAAAGTAGCAGGTGAATCGCTGTTGTCCTAATGCAATAACTGAGAGCAGGAGCGAGAGATAGGATTGTATCGGAATGAACAAGGGGATTTGCTTGCACGGTAAGTCAACAAGGGAGGCACCGCTTCATAGAGCAGTACTGAGCGTCTCGGGAGCAGGACACATCGAGAAGGAACGGTGCCGGCAATCAATACACAATCATATGCAACAATATGATGCATGAACATGGCATGTAGATGTGATGCTGTTTGAGTTAATACAACTGGTATTTGATTGAATGAAGTCCATTTGAACCAAAGGTTCAAATGCAATTCCAAAAGTAAACTCTTATAAATGCCATTTTAGAGATTTACTTATACAGCATGTATAAGTTGGTTTGTCATGCATGAAACTAGTACAGATGGATATATTGAATTTTTCTGATAATTTTTCATATATAAATTATTTGAATCTGAGCTACGGTTGAATTTCTATGAATTTTGAAGTTTTGAATATATTCGGAATTTCCTGATTTAAATTAATTCCGAAAATAAAATATTGCGTCAACATTCGCAAGCGTGACGTCAGCGTCAATCGCGGCTGGTGGGTCAAACCCGACGTGTGGGGCCACACGTCGGTGACACGGGTTAGCGAGGGGTTATTTAAATTTAATTAGAGATTAGGGGCACGAGGGCCCACCGGTCGATGTTAGGAGGGTAGGTTAGTCGGTGATTAGCCTTAAGCTAATCACCGACGGCCGGATCCACGTGGCAGGCCCAGCGACGGGCTCGCCGCCGCGGCCTCTAGACGGGCGGAGTCGCGCCACGGGCCACGGGCGGCGCTCGAGAGCACCGGGCGTAGCCCGTGCTCTCGCACTGGTGGAGCAGCGGGACGAGCTGGGGGCCGGGCTCGCGGAGCGGAGGCAAGGGCGGCGGCCGGAGCTCGGGCTCGAAAGGGACGCGCTACGGCGTCTGGGGCGAACGGAGAGAGGGAATGGGCGGAGCTCACGCGATTCTGACATTTAACGGGCGGCGAGGTCGGGAGGAACCGGGCAGTCGTGGCGGCGGAGGGGATCTCCGGCAACCGGAGACGGAGACGAAGCGGCGGCAGCGCTCCAGTCGTCCCCCGCCACGTGGCTCGGACGGGAGGTAGCGGCGGCGCGGATCTTGTGGACACGGAGAGGGCGAGGGGAGCGGTGGCCACGGCGCGCAGCGGCGGCGTTCTCGGTGGCATTCGTGAAGAGAGAGAGAGAGAGCTCGAGGGGGGAGGAACGAGAGAGCGAGAGAGGTGCGGAGCGGCGCGTGGCGTCGTTCCAGCGTCGAGCGGCGAGGAGGGAGGCAGGCAGGTGGCGTGGCGGACGCTGGTGGCTGCAGTGGCAGGCAAGCGCGTGCCCCTGCTCCTCTGGCGCGAGGAAGGCGGCGACGGCACTTGGCGGTCGGCTGGGCATTGGGCAGGCCAGCGGGCAGCAGTCTTTGGGCCTCGGTGGGAGGTAAGCCTGTAAGCTTCCTTCCTATTTATTTCCTTTTCTATTTTTCTGTCATTTGTTTTGATTTATTTAAAATACCAAACCAATTTATTTAATCATGCCAATTTTTGCAGGAGCTAACTATATTATTCCAGAGCTCCTCAACAAAAGGGCACAATTTTGGACAATATTTTATATATATAATAATATATATCCAAGGCAAATATTTACCGTATTAATTCCAAATGCCCAAAATAAATACTTATGAGATCCTAAAGATATTGGTTAGATTGTTAACTCTGTCCAATATTTTCAGAGGGCCATATGAGCATTTTCTTGGACCTTTTTGGAGCAATTTTTATTTAGGTCATTTTCAAAAGTGATTCTGAGGGTTTCACAAATCCCCATTTCAAAATTAAATGGAATTTAAACATGATGCACAATGACTAGCTAGCCTTAAGCATACCAGCACTAGGGATGTGACATGTTTTTATATTTTCAGTTTACAAATACCTATATCTGCCATCCATATTGCACTTGTATCACCATCTCTTTGCCGAACTAGTGCACCTATACAATTTACCATTGTATTGGGTGTGTTGGGGACACAAGAGACTCTTTATTATTGGTTGCAGGGTTGTTTGAGAGAGAACATCTTCATCCTACGCCTCCCACGGATTGCTAAACCTTAGGTCATCCACTTGAGGGAAATTTTCTACTGTGCTACAAACCTCTGCACTTGGAGGCCCAACAACGTCTACAAGAAGAAGGTCGTGTAGTAGACATCAAGCTCTTTTGTGGCGCCGTTGCCGGGGAGGTGAGTGCTTGAAGGTATATCTTTAGATCTTGCAATCAAATCTTTTTTGTTTCTTGTTTTAGCACTAGTTTAGTTTATAAAAGAAAATTACAAAAAAATGGAATTGAGTTTGTCTCATACGCTTCATCTTTTTAATACCTTTCGTGAGTATGATGGGAAGGAAAATTGTGTTCAAGTACTAGAAGAAGAATTACATAGAATGTTTGGCACTAAATATTTATATGATGAGCATTATTGCAATGTTGTTAGTATGAATTCCTTGAATATCCATGATGCTAATGATATGCAAAGCCACAAGCTTTGGGATGCTATGTTTGATGAAGATGATATGTTTAGTCCCCCAAGCTTTGATGAGCAAATTTACTATGATGAAAAACTTTCTCCTATCTATGATGATTATTGTGATGACACGTATGCTTTAAAGAATAATGATAACCATGAAACTTTTCATCTTGATCTTAATCTTCAATCACATGATAGTTATTTTGTTGAGTTTGCTCCCACTCTTATTCATGAGAAGAATTTTGCTTATGTGGAGAGTAGTAAAAATTCTATGCTTGTAGATCATGAAAAGAATGCTTTAGGTGCTGGTTATATTGTTGAATTCATTCATGATGCTACTGAAAGTTATTATGAGGGAGGAATATATGCTTGTTGGAATTGCAATAATATCAAGTTTCCTCTCTATGTGCTTAAAGTTTTGAAGTTATGCTTGTTTTGCCTTCCTATGCTAGTTGATTACTGTTCCCATAAGTTGTTTTCTCACAAAATCCCTATGCATAGGAAGTGTGTTAGACTTAAATTTGCTAGTCATATTCTTCATGATGCTCTCTTTATGTTTCAATTTTTATCTTTTTGTGAGCATCATTGAAATCATAATACCTAGCTAGGGGCATTAAACGGTAGCGCTTGTTGGGAGGCAACCCAATTTTATTCTAGTTTCTTACTTTTTGGTTCTGTTTAGTAATAAATAATCCATCTATATTCTGGTTAGATGTGTTTTCATGTTTTAATTAGTGTTTGTGCCAAGTAGAACCTTTGGGAAGACTTGGGTGAAGTCTTTATGATCATGTTGTAAAAAACATAAACTTTAGCGCTTACGAGATTAGCTATAACTTTTTACTGGAGAGTGATATTTAGTTGATTCTTTTTGCAAATGATTACTACACAAATTACTCAGATCCACCAATTTATTTTAGAATTTTTGGAGTTCCAGAAGTTCGCATTAGTTACAGATTACTACAGACTGTTCTGTTTTTGACAGATTCTGTTTTCATTGTGTTGTTTGCTTATTTTGATGAATCTATGGCTAGTAAAATAGTTTACAAACCATAGAGAAGTTGGAATACAGTAGGTTTAACACAAATATAAATAAAGAATTAGTTCATTACAGTACCTTGAAGTGGTGTTTTATTTTCTTTCGCTAACGGAGCTTATGAGTTTTCTGTTAAGTTTTCAAGTTTTGGGTATAGATTCGATGGGCTATGGAATAAGGAGTGGCAAGAGCCTAAGCTTGGGGATGCCCAAGGCACCCCAAGGTAATATTCAAGGACAACCAAGAGCCTAAGCTTGGGGATGCCCCGGAAGGCATCCCCTCTTTCGTGTTCGTTCATCGGTAACTTTACTTGGAGCTATATTTTTATTCACCACATGATATATGTTTTGCTTGGAGCGTCATTTCCTTTTGTTAGTTTTTTCTTTCTGTTATTTAGATTAGTGTTTTTCATCTTTAGTTTCAAAAAAAAAGTCAAGTATAGCCTTTGCCATGCTTATTTTGCTAGTATACATATTGCTGTTTGAAAACAGAAAGTTTACCGATGTTGCAAAAATTCCCTAGAAAAGTCAGAGAGTGGTATAATGTTGAATATTTTTGCATATTGAGCTCCGTTAAATTTATTACAGTGGGAATTTTAGTTCATAATTTTTGGAGTTAGGTAAGTATTGATACTCTTGCATTCTTCACAGACTATACTGTTTTGGCAGATTGCTGTTATGTTCGCATTGTTTGCATATGTTTGCTTGTTTAATGATTCTATTTGAGGATAGGAGTATTAAATATGCAGAGGCATTTAGTATGAAATGTTGAATAATAATTTTAGTGATTTGTTAAAGTAGGAAATGATAAGGTTTTGCATTGGTTTATACTAACCTATCTCACGAGTTCTTATTGAGTTTGTTGTGAATGAAGCTTTTAATAAAAAAACCATGATATGAGAGGAATTAAGGAGACACAAAAGTTCAAGCTTGGGGATGCACAAGGCACCGCAAGATAATATTTCAAGAAGTCTCAAGCATCTAAGCTTGGGGATGCCCCGGTAGGCATACCACCTTTCTTCTTCAACAACTATCGGTTAGTATCGGTTGAGCCTAAGTTTTTGCTTCTTGACATGAGTTGTGCTATCCTTGCATTGTCATTTTATTTTGTTTTGTTTGATGTTTGAATACAATACCAAGATCTGAAACTCCTTAATGTTAAAGAGTCTTCACATAGTTGCACAATTACTCGACTACTCATTGATCTTCACTTATATCTTTCGGAGTAGTTTGTCATTTGCTCTAGTGCATCACTTATATCTTTTAGAGCATGGTGGAAGTTTTATTTTTAAGAAACAGATGAACTCTCATGATTCACTTATATTATTTTGAGAGTCATTAATAGCATGGTAATTTGCTTAATATTAATATACTTGGTATTCAAGATATGTGAAACTTTCTTTTGAGTGCGTTGAATACTAAGAAAAGTTTGATGCTTGACAATTGTTTTGAGATATGAAGATGGTGATATTAGAGTCATGCTAGTTGAGTAGTTGTGAATTTAAAGAATGCTTGTGTTGAAGTTAGCAAGTCCCATAGCATGCACGTATGGTTAAAGTTGTGTAAGAAATTTGAAACATGAAGTGTACCTGGCTTGTGCATCCTTATGAGTGGCGGTCGGGGACGAGCGATGGTCTTTTCCTACCAATCTATCCCCCTAGGAGCATGCGCGTAGTACTTGGTTTTTGATGACTTCTAAATTTTTGCAATGAGTATATGAGTTCTTTTGAATAATTTTGAGTCCATGGATTATACGAACTTTTACCTTTCCGCCTTTGCTAGCCTCTTCGGCACCGTGCATTGCCATTTCTCACCTTGAGAGTTGGTCCAAACTTCGCCGGTGCATCCAAACCCCGTGATACGATACACTCTATCACACATAAACCTCCCTATATCTTCCTCAAAACATCCAGCATACATACCTATTATGGCATTTCCATAGCCATTCCGAGATATATTGCCATGCAACTTTCCACCGTTCCGTTCATCATCATCATGACATACTTTACTTTTGTCATATTGACATTGCATGATCATGTAGTTGACATCGTATTTGTGGCAAAGCCACAATGCATTATTTTTCATACATGTCACTCTTGATTCATTGCACCATCACGGTACACCGCCGGAGGCATTCATATAGAGTCATATCTTGTTCTAGTTTCGAGTTGTAATCCTTATGTTGTAATCAATAGAAGTGTGATGATCATCATTATTAGGGCATTACCCAAAAAAAGAGAAAGGCCAAAAATAAAAAAAGGAAAGTCCCAAAAAAAAAGAAAATAAATAAAAAGGGCAATGCTACTATCTCTTTTTCCACACTTGTGCTTCAAAGTAGCACCTTGTTCTTCATGTAGTGAGTCTCATATATTGTGCTTCAAAATAGCACCATGTTTTTCATATAGTGAGTCTCATAAGTTGTCTTTTTCGTACTAGTGGGAATTTTTCATTATAGAACTTGGCTTGTATATTCCTACGATGGGCTTCCTCAAATGCCCTAGGTCTTCGTGAGCAAGCAAGTTGGATGCACACCCACTAGTTTTCTTTTGTTGAGCATTCATAGCTCTAGTGCATCCGTTGCATGGCAATCCCTACTCCTCATGTTGACATCAATTGATGGGCATCTCCATAGCCCGTTGATTATCCTCGTCAATGTGAGACTTTCTCCTTTTTTGTCTTCCCCACACAATCCCCATCATCATATTCTATTCCACCCATAGTGCTATATCCATGGCTCACGCTCATGTATTGTGTGAAGGTTGAAAAAGTTTGAGATTATTTAAGTATGATACAATTGCTTGGCTTGTCATCGGGGGTATAGAAGTTGGGAACATCTTTGTGTGACGAAAATGAAGCATAGCCTAACTATATGATTTTGTAGGGATGAACTTTCTTCGACGATGTTATTTTGAGAAGACATGATTACTTTGATTAGTATGCTTGAAGTGTTAATATTACTTTTTATCAATATTAACTTTTATTTTGTATTCATTCGGATCTGAATATTCATACCACAATTAAGAAGATTACATTGAAATTATGCCAAGTAGCACTCCGCGTCAAAAATTCTTTTTTATCATTTACCTACTCGAGGACGAGCAGGAATTAAGCTTGGGGATGCTTGATACATCTCAAACGTATCTATAATTTTTGATTGCTCCATACTATATTATCTACTGTTTTTGGGAATATTGGGCTTTATTAACCACTTTTATATTATTTTTGGGACTAACCTATTAACCGGAGGCCTAGCCTAGATTTGCTGTTTTTTGCCTATTTCAGTATTTCGAAGAAAAGGAATATCAAACGGAGTCAAAACGGAATGAAATCAACTGGAGAAGTTAGTTTCGGAAGGAAAGCCACCGGATAGAATTGGACTCTACGTCAGAATATACGGGAGCTGGCCACGAGGGTGGGGGGCGCGCCCACCCCCCTAGGGGGCGCCCCCCTGCCTTGTGGGGCCCCCGAAGCTCCACCGACGTACCCCCTGCACCCATATAAGCTTACGTACCCTAAAAACATCGAATATCAAGATAGATCGGGAGTTCCGCCGCCGCAAGCCTCTGTAGCCACCAAAAACCTCTCGGGAGCCCGTTCCGGCACCCTGCCGGAGGGGGAACCCATCACCGGTGGCTATCTTCATCATCCCGGCGCTCTCCATGATGAGGAGGGAGTAATTCACCCTCGGGGCTGAGGGTATGTACCAGTAGCTATGTGTTTGATCTCTCTCTCTCTCTCACGTGTTCTTGATTTGGCACGATCTTGATGTATCGCGAGCTTTCCTATTATAGTTGGATCTTATGTTCTTCTCCCCCTCTACTCTCTTGTAATGGATTGAGTTTTCCCTTTGAAGTAATCTTATCGGATTGAGTCTTTAAAGATTTGAGAACACTTGATGTATGTCTTGCCGTGCGTATCTATGGTGACAATGGGATATCACGTGATTCACTTGATGTATTTTTTGGTGATCAACTTGCGGGTTCCGCCCATGAACCTATGCATAGGGGTTGGCACACATTTTCGTCGTGATTCTCCGGTAGAAACTTTGAGGCACTCTTTGAGGTTCTATGTGTTGGTTGAATAGATGAATTGAGATTGTGTGATGCATATCGTATAATCATACCCACGGATACTTGAGGTATTGGAGTATCTAGGTGAGATTAGGGTTTTGGTTGATTTGTGTCCTAAGGTGTTATTCTAGTACAAACTCTAGGGCTGTTTGTGACACTTATAGGAATAGCCCAACAGATAGATTGGAAAGAATAACTTTGAGGTGGTTCCGTACCCTACCATAATCTCTTCGTTTGTTCTCCGCTATTAGTGACTTTGGAGTGAGTCTTTGTTGCATGTTGAGGGATAGTTATGTTATGCAATTATGTTATTATTGTTGAGAGAACTTGCACTAGTGAAAGTATGAACCCTAGGCCTTGTTTCCTAGCATTGCAATACCGTTTGTGCTCACTTTTACCACTTGTTACCTTGCTGTTTTTATATTTTCAGTTTACAAATACCTATATCTACCATCCATATTGCACTTGTATCACCAGCTCTTCGCCGAACTAGTGCACCTATACAATTTACCATTGTATTGGGTGTGTGTGAGGACACAAGAGACTCTTTGTTATTTGGTTGCAGGGTTGTTTGAGAGAGACCATCTTCATACTACGCCTCCCACGGATTGGTAAACCTTAGGTCATCCACTTGAGGGAAATTTGTTATTGTCCTACAAACCTCTGCACTTGGAGGCCCAGCAACGTCTACAAGAAGAAGGTTGTGTAGTAGACATCACTCTTGCTTGCGATGCTACTCCGATTTGGCTACACTTCATCGACTCAATCGACTTTTGGGTCATCGATTTTTGGGGGGCTAGAGGATGGCCGGGGTGGCGGCGGACCGGCTGTGGGGAGTGATTTCGGGGCGGGCGGGGCGGCGGGGGGGCAGCGGTTTGGCACGGTGGTGGCTGGCGGCTCAGGGGAATGGAGGTTGAAGATGAACTGCAGGCCCTTGATTTCCTATCCAACGGCTGGAAAATCGACTGACCAGAGATGAAAAAGTCAGTCGACTGACGTGTAGCCTCACCCTGATGCTGCTACACGACCAGCTACCCAGGCTCTCACACGCGCTGCTGCTACTTCTTTTCTTCTACTAGTGCGTTCAGTTTTGACAGTAAAATTCAGTTTCGACAGCAAAATTCAGTTCCGATAGTTAAGTTCAGTTTCGATAGTTAAATTCAGTTTCAACAATTAAGTTCAGAGATGAGCGGCTGATGTATTTTACATCTAGAACTTTGTGGTTATGTATTTTACGTCATCTATTGCAGATTCTATTAGAATTCCACTCAGGTTAACGTTGTATCTCTTACCCTGCTTCAGCCTTGGTGTCGTACAACTCATCAGAGCTGCTCCAACAACGAAAACCTCCATCAAGGCGGAGCAGTACACGGCTCCATCTCGAGATGCCTAAGGTCTTCTTCCCCTCCTCAGACAGCCAAGTCAGTCGGAGCATCTTCACCGACCAACCCAATCACGCTGAGATCGACATGGCTTCGCCAAAGAGGTTGTACACTTGTTGCATCTCTTTTTTACTCTCCATGTTATATATATTGTCCACTGAGCACATGTAGTAACGTGAAATACGATTATTTTATCCTACTATATGACAAGCAGTGACGTACCAAGCAACTTAGCTATCCATGATGGACTCTCTTGAACGCCATCATTATTTATCTCTGCGCGTTTGAGCTGTGCATTTGTCGATGGGCCTGGGAGTTGAGCTAGTAGGGCAGTGGCCTGGGTCCAAAGTAGTAGAAGTTGCACAAAAACATTTTTTGAGTGTCGGCTTTTCCTTGCTCAAGCCTGCCTACTAGAATCGCTAGTGCTTGAAAGGAAAAGTGAAGGAAAAACATAGGAATTGGAAAGTTTCCTATGGTACTACTATTCATGCGTTTGGTTCAATGGAATGGAGCAAAGGAAAACTGTAGGATTTGATCCTTTAGTGTCTCCTTGAAAGAAAAACCGTAGAAATTTTAATTTCCACTTGTCCTCCTTTTCAAATTACGATACATGAAGCACAAAACTCAGAGATAGTAGCACAATAGCATTATAACCGTACATTTTCTTATGGTTTGACTTAATCTCACCATGCTTCTTTGCATCCTGTGATCTTCCAATTCTTGTGAACCAAACACCCAGATTGGCAAATATCCTTTGTTTTTAAATTCTCTGTTTTGCACGTGCATTCCTATCCTATTCATGTCTATTTCCTATCCCTGCATTGTCAGAATCCTCAAATTCAAACAAGCCCTTACACAATTACTTGTGTTACAGATATGTGTCAAAGAAAACCTTGTGTGGTTTGTCCTGCTCCTGCTGCACTATGTTCCACCCCAGCTCAGCTGCTCCAACGACGGAAGGGTTCACCATAGCAAGGATCCGCTCTCCAGACTCTCTTTCGCCACCTCAGATCTTCTTCGCCGCCACCGGCAGACACGACAACTGCATTACCATCATCAACTGAGCAGATGACCACGAGGACTACACGGGTCCGCAAGAGAGGTCGCACTCTTCCGTGTGTTCTTACGTTATGCATCGCTTAATATGACGACATGCAACTCTATCGTCGTGTTCACCTATTGGAATCCGAGTCAGGTCCAAACTAATCTTGAAACTTGAGTTTTTAAATGGTTGTGAGGTACATATTGGGGCAACAATCAGTACTATCTGCATAATATCTGGTTAATCTCAGGTGTCTACTATGAGTTTCATGTTGGGTGCATACAAACATTAAAGGAGCCACTATCTGTATTTTTTAACTAAAGCTATAATCTACCTGCTATCATTGGTTTTTGGTCTATCCACAGTTTGCTACCATCACTCTGGATTTGTGCATGCACTCCTTACATAATCTCACTATGTTTTATTCCTATGCATGTCATTTATTGTACACAATGGAACTAAACATGTAGAGCAAAAGAGACGAGCCTTGCATGGGAATAAAATTTCATGCATATGTCGCTCCATGGTGGGCGCAAAGGCAACCCCCTCCACCCATTTCGGATTGTAATCAAGAGGAAGATAACTGTTCTGAGGGGGATTCAGAAGGAGAAGACCACTCCTATTTACCCCCTGAGTTCTTCGCTCTAACCACTACTAGGAAAAGGGCTATAGATGATATGGCCACTAATGGCGCACCAGACATGTGGTGCGCCACTACTATATAGCAGTGGCGCACCAAGTGCAGGTGCACCATTAGTGTGAAAGACACTAATGGCACACCATACACACGGTGCGCCACTAGTAACATTTTTTTCCAAAAATACTAATGGCACACTATGGCACAGTGCGCCATTACTAGTTCTAACTAGTAATGGCGCACTGTGCCTGGTGCGCCATTACTAGTTCTAACTAGTAATGGCGCACTGTGCCCTGGTGCGCCATTAGAATTTTTTTTTTGCAAAACTACTAATGGCGCACCGCCAGCAGGTGCGCCATTACCATTAGTAAGCAGGGTTACTAATGGCGCATTTGTATGTGGTGCGCCATTAGTAACCTGGGACCAGCTAGATATTTTGGACAGCCACACCTAGCTACCCACACACTTTCCCCACTTCATTCTCTCCACCTCCTCCTCCAAGCTTGTCTCGGCTGCCTCCTCCTCCTCACCTCATTTGCACCATAGATTCATCCAAATTAAGTGGTTAAATTACCTTTTTTTGATAGGTAGGTAAGGGGGAAGCTATATTTATGTTGTGGATCTACTTTTTTTTCTCCCTCCAATAACGTGCACATGCACTTTTTATGGCCTAGCTAGATCTATGTATGTTTGTGGTGTTGCATATGGTTGTGGTGTTGCATATATGTTTGTGTTTGCAGGTACCGGTATTTGAAATGCGAAGTTGCCAATATTTTGCCGGAATGTTGATTCATTTCCGTTTCGGCGAGAATTTTGGCACTATGCATTCTTTTTGGTCCTATTTTTAGGGAAAGTCATGCAAAAAAAATTCTTGGTTCTAAAATACTGTTTTGCTCTACCCCGCAGGCGACCATGGTCCGCACGATGACCGAAGGCATCGTGAATAGGTTTTTGAGCTCCGCGAAGGCAGAGATGCTTCAAAAGAACGAGACGGAGATAAGATGTCCGTGTCGAAGATGCAAGCTGAAGAGCCTTATTGCGGACCCGGATTCCGAGCAGGTGCGGGACCACCTGCTCTTGCGTGGTTTCATGGATGGCTATCGGTGGCAAGGTGATGAAGATGACTATGAAGTCATCCATGGGGGGCGGGCAAGAAATGAGGGAGGGCAGCAAGACAACCACCACGGCTCGGGCGGGCGAGAAGACGAAGAATCTCCAGGACATGATCACGACGGTGATGCTGTACACAGTCATCATGTAGAAGATGTCGGACATTATGATGAGGAAGATGCCGGAGCCGACGAAGGGCATGATCATGAAGATGAAGATGCCGGTGGATCAGACGACGATGGACCATCGATGGGCTGGGTGCAGGACCCTCATATTCAAGAGCTGCTTCTCAAGCAGACCGATAATGCAAGAGCTGCCGCTCGAGAGAAAGCCAAGCTGGATCAACTGGAGATAGACATAGTTACTCCATTGTATGAAGGATGCAAGCCCGAGGATACCCGCCTGAAAGTAACGCTCATGGCTCTGGAGATCAAGGTAAAACACAAAATGACCGACGCATGCTTCGATGAGAACATGTCATTCTGGCACGAACGTCTTCCCAAGGGGAACAAGTGCCCGACCAGTTTCGAGGAGGCAAAGAAAATCGTGTGTCCTCTGGATTTACCGCACGTGAAATACCATGTGTGCATGAATAATTGCATCATTTATCGGGACGAGCACGCGGAGTCTACCATATGTCTGGTGTGCGGTGTCACTCAATACAAGAAGAGGAAGAAAGCTCCTCGAAAAGTGGTGTGGTACTTTTCGATCACTCCTCGTCTGTAGCGGTATTTCCCGGACCCTACGGTAGCAAAGCTCCTGCGTTGGCACGCAGATAGGGAGGAGAAGAAGCGAGAAGATGACACAAATGATCCGGAGATAAATAAAAAAGACAAGATGCTGAGTCACCCTAAGGATGGGAGCCGGTGCAAGCGTTGAACTTGAACACCCGAATTTGGGAAGGATCCAAGGGACATCGTCTTTGGGCGAGCACCGATGGAGTCAATCCGTTTGGCAGCCGAGAAGCACACATAGCACCTGGCCTGTGTTTGTGTGGATGTACAACCTTCCCCCCTGGTTGTGCATGAAGAGGAAGTACATTCACATGAGTATGCTAATTGAAGGGCCGAAACAACCAGGGAACGACATCAATCTATATCTGGGGGTGCTGAAAGAGGAGCTAGACACGCTGTGGAAAACGCCAACCAATACGTGTGACGCTGCAGAGAAAGAATATTTCCCTATGAGAGCCGCACTGCTCACGACGGTGCACGACTATCTCGGTTACGGATATCTCGCGGGGCAGGTAGTCCACGGATTTTCTGGATGCGTCAGGTGCATGGATGACACAAGGTATCGCCAGCTAGATAGAGATCTCGGGTCTTCAAAAGCCGTGTTCATGGGACATCGAAGGTGGCTTCGTGACGATGACCCGTGGAGGAAACGCAAGGATCTGTTCGATGGTGAAACCGAACCCCGAAGACGCCCGCGTACGAGGAGCGGCGAGGAAATAGACGAGCTATTGAAAAATTGGAAAGATTGCCCACTGTCGGGTAAGAAGCAAAAGGCGCCAGAGCCGGGAAAGAAGCGAAAGGCGCCAGAGCCGCTGCTTATGGAAAACGAGGTCTGTTTTCTGGGACTTGCCGTACTGGAAGATCCACCGTGTGCCTCATAGCCTTGATGTCATGCATTTCACGAAGAACGTGTGCGAGAGTCTGCTTGGTACCCTGCTCAACATGCCAGAGAGGACCAAAGATGGGCCGAAAGCAAGGGCATACTTGAAATCAATGGGCATCGGGGAGGAGCTTCACTCTAATGATGATGATGATGAGGCGAAGCAGGACACGGAAAGTCGTCGCAAAGGCAAAAAGGCCAAGAAGACCGGAAATGACTTCCCTCCCGCGTGCTTCACTCTAAGTCAGGAGGAGATCGATCCGTTTTTCACCTGCCTCGTAGGAGTAAAACTTCCTTACGGTTATGCGGGGAAGATAAGCAGATACCTAGACCCAGTGAAGCGAAGTTCAGCGGGATGAAGTCTCACGATCACACTTGATAGCGTAGATACTTCCAGTTGCAATCCATGGGATCATGGACGCACACGTCTGTGAAACGCTATTTGGCCTATGCAACTTTTTTGACGTCATCTCTCAGAAGTCGGTTGGCGTGAGGCAACTCAGAAGGCTACAGGAAGAGATCATGGTGATACTATGCGAGCTTGAGATGTACTTCCTGCCCACATTATTCGACGTTATGGTGCATCTGCTGGTCCATATCATGGAGGATATCATCCAACTCGGGCCGACGTTCCTGCACAGCATGATGCCGTTCGAAAGGATGAATGGTGTCATCAAAGGATACATTTGCAACATGTCACGTCCAGAGGGAAGCATAGATAGGGGCTTTCTGACCGAAGAGTGCATCTCCTACTGCAGGAATTATCTATGCATCGAGAACCCTGTTGGTCTGCCCATCAACAGGCACCTCGGCAGGCTCGCTGGATGGGGTCACCATGAGGGTCGCCGCGGAATGCATGTCGACTTCGAGGGTCGACTCGCCGACTTTGAAAGAGCAAACCTAGTCGCGCTACAACACATAGACGTGGTCGATCCTTGGGTGGTAGAGCACAAAACCATTATTGAGAAGACGTATAATGACCGAGGCCAACAGAGGACGGACGGAGATATAATCAAAGAGCACAACTCATGTTTCACGCATTGGTTCAAGCGAAGCTTACGTCATTACCCTTTACATGAGGATTCTTCCGCGGAAGAACAACTCATATTCGCCTTGTCACGTAGCGCCGAGCACAACCTCGATGACCTATGAGGCGCACGATATCAACGGCTACACATTATACACCGAGGACAAGGACATGAAGAGCGATGGTTATCAGAACTCGGGGGTAACGATGGAATCCTACACCGGTAACGACAAGGACAGATACTACGGAAGGATCGAGGAGATCTGGGAGCTAAGCAACGCTGGAGAGAAGGTCCCGATATTCCATGTCAGATGGGCCAAGAGCGTACTAAAAGAAGACCGGTATTTCACCACCATGGTTATACCCGAAGCCAAATCCAAGAACGCGGGCACAAACGTCACCGCAAAAAATGAGCCATGGGTACTAGCTTCCCAAGTGGACCAATGCTTCTTCATTTCCGACCCGTCAAAGCCCAGTCGTGTTGTCGTGAGGAGAGGAAAAAGGAAGATCATCGGAATGGATGGAGTCGCCAATGAGCAAGACTTTGACAAGTACGGTGACCCAAAGATGGAACATGACGACGACGATGAAGTATCAGCATACACCACAAGAAGAAGCAGGACCACCCTACCTAAAGAACGTCTGTTCAAGAGAAGAACTCCATTTACGAAAAATAAGGGCAAGAAGATTGTGAACAGATAGCTAGCTAAGATCGATTGTATTTAAATTGTAGCCTTCATTTCTCGATTGTATTTCATGGGCACTTTTTGAACTCACGAATATTTTTAAATTTCATGGACACTCGATCTCGATCCCCCTCTATCTCGATCACTATCCCACCTCGCCAGATCCAGTCCCCCTCGCCGCCGAGCACCCCCCGCACCCTCTCCCCCGCTCCACCGGCCGCCGCCGACCCCCCGCACACCCTCCCCCGCTCCACCGCCGCCGACGACCAACCGCACCTCCCGCTCCAGCGCCCGACGACCCACCGCACCCTTCCCCGCTCCACCATCACCGACGACCCCCCGCACCCTCCCCCGCACCCTCCCCGGTCCGCTCCACCGTCACAAATGAATGCAACTAAAATTAAAAAAAAAACAAATTTGATTATATTTTCAAATAACAAATTTGATGATATTTTCAATTAATAAATTTGATGATATTTTTTCATATTCATAAATATTTTCAAATAACAAATTTGATGATATTTTCTAAAATAATTACTATTTTTATAAAAAATATTACTGTTTCATATTCATATTCATTTTCTAAAAAATTATTTGATGCAACAAAAAAAAAATTACTTATGGCGCACCTCTGTCTGTGCGCCATTGATATCTAAAAAAAAGATTACTAATGGTGCACCGATCGGGGGTGCGCCATTGCTATCTAAAAGAAAGATTTCTAATAGCGCACCGATCGGGGCTGCACCATTGCTATCTAAAAAAACATACTAATGGCGCACCGCTGCGGGGTGCGCCATTAGTAATCTTCCCACACCTAGCTAATTCCTCCCTCTCCTTCGCCAGCTCCCCTTAGTCCCTCTCCCTCGCCAGATCCACCCGCTGCCCCGACCCACGACGTCACCACCCCGACCCCCGCCGGACTCCACCCCCGCCGCCCCCCGCGCTCCCGTGCCCCTCACCATCTGTAGCTCCCAGCGCCGTCGTCGAGCGCCAAGACCCCCACCACTGCAGCTCCCCCCCCCCCCCTCCGCCCAGCGCCCGAGCCGGAGGAGGAGGACCAGGAGGAGGATGAGGAGGAGCAGGAGACGATGGCCGCCTCTACCTCAGCTCAGCCAGGCCACGCGATGCCGCCGTCCGCGCGCTACTCTTCTCTGCTATACTCAGGCCGACGCTGTGTACGCCCTCGACTGCAGGTGAGCCCCTGCCCTCCACTTACTTCTTCTTCTTCTTCCTATTGCACTCAACCTCTGCTCTGAGTCTCGACCGCTTTGCAGGGCCCGTCCATCTCCGGCGAGCTCACCACACCTGTGAGCTCAACGATCACTGCAGGGCACCACCACAGTGTGACAAGTGCGATTACAGCTACGAAAAATTGTTGTAAATTGTCGCAAATAGATACTTAAAGCACCGAATAGGGTTTGTAAATTGTTGTTTATTCTCAAGAAAAAAAGGTTGTAAATTGTTCAGGGCCAGAAAAGTAGCCGTTTGGTAAATTATTCAGGGTCAAACCAAGTATCTTCACCCAATAATCACTCTGTGTCGCCGAACGTTTACCATTGCATTGCTACACACTGTTTAGAGCCCCTCCAGTTTTGTCTTGGCTGTTCCTAGATGATGGCTGTTGGTGATGCAAATCGGTCGGATGTCAGTTCATATCCTAATTCCTAACCTAGTGGCTTAGCTGGTCAGTTTAAGTTGTCCAGGGTTTCAGCAATTTCAATTCTGGTGCTGCAATGCAGTTTTGATTGTCGGCTATTTTCTTTTCAAAAGAAAAGAAGAAGAAAAGCCTATAAAAAGGTGATGATTACTCAGAGCTATTCCAGAGGCAGAAAAATGTACCAATCCGTGTGTACCGGCAAAATAGGCTATTGACATACGAAGGTAAAATATAGGATAGTAAATTTTTACATTAGGTACGATTCTGAAAAATTCAGTTAGGTACGATTCTGTAAAATTTCAGTTAGGCTTTTTAGAGGCAATACTAGTGGATTTTAGGTATCGATTTGCTTGTCCTTCAAATAGGGGCAAGATTGTTACAGAAAAATTACTAAATACAGTTAGTTACTGTCAAAAAATTCAGTTAGGTACAGTTAGCATCATGTAAGAAAATGGCCATAATGTGCCATGATAATGATGTATTTTGTCAGAAAAATATCATATTTGTGACAGTTAACATCAGTTAGGTACAGTTAGCATCAGTTAGGTACAGTTAGCATTAGTTAGTTGTCATAAAAAAATTCAGTTAGGTACAGTTAGCATCAATTATGTACAGTTAGGTACAGTTAGCTACTGTCAGGCTTGTTAGATAAATCTTCAGTTTACTTGACTTTTGAGCCTGCTAGTAGTTTACTTCCATGAGTTGTTTTATTGACATGGCACATTTGTAATGGAGTTTTATATATCTTTAGCCATAGTTTACTTGACTTTCAGGTTTGCTCGGCTCTTTACTTTACTTTAATTTATCTCATGTTGATCTCATGAGTTAGGTACAGTTTGCCGGAGCGGGAGTTAACCTGGGCCTAGTTAAATATAGGCTTGGGCTTGTTGTTGAATGCTACCATTGTCCTAGCCATGTATTTTTAGAGTTGAGCTAAAGATTTGGGGGGGTAGTATTTCTAATTTTAGAGCACCTTTGTTGGATGTATTTTGTGATGAAAAGCGCTCTTCCTTTGCGCTAGTTTTCCTCTCGTTTGTTGTTACACAAGATTATGATGATGGAAGAGACATTACTGAAGTGTTAAAGTATGCATGTTTTGCTTAGTTGAAGAATCTGAGATATTGTGGTATGAGTTTGTGGCTTAAATTTGCTTGTTCTTTGTTGTTGCCCATGATGTGCAACATATGCAGCTAGATTGTTCCCGCTCTTCTGTATCTAGTTTTATATTTATAACCTGCCATTACTGGATATTCCAATTGTGGTGTCCCTGTGATATAGGGTTGGCCGTTTAATTGATACACACCAAATTTTGTGGTAGCATTGGTCGTTTCCTGATCAATCATGCCTAGTAGACTTTTTAATTAATTAGGAGCAGTGAAACCTTGTTTTGGAAACTTGAAACTGACTTGCTGTTTAGCAATGTTCAGTAGGACCGAATTGTAGTAGCGCATTTACAGGGTAAGCTTGACGCATTCTTTCCAGTATGTGTTCTTCTCTACTTAATGGTGTGATGAAATGGTGCTTGATCTGAAGTTAGAAAGCAAGAGTGTGACAAAGTTATGTCAGGGCATAGTTTGTGATGATGCTACTTGTGATCTTGTGATGATGCTACTTGTGATCTTCTGAAATGACCCACTGGAGACTTCATTACGCGGGGATAATGATTTTGCAGGTACCCCGAGAGGCCCTTGAGTTTGCCACAATGTCGATTAACTTCCGTTCCAGCAAATTCGGGTACTCCATATGTCCTATTTTCAGCAAAGGTCATGCTGAAATTTTCCGTGAATTTTACCATGACTTTGCTAACAATAGGACATATGGGGTACTTGCGACTAATGCATGGGCTGGGGTATCTTAGTACTTAATTAAGTAGGATCAACTGCCCCGCCATTCTTGCTGCATTAAACCATAGGTGGCAATAGAGCCAAGTGATTAGGCCCAACTTAGAATTATCCTTCCCTTTTCTTGATAGGGTATATTATTAGAAGATACCCATATATATCAGTCAACCTAGGGTGCCTCGGCATCGATAAATCCTAAATGATGAAAACTTAACTTAGCATTTAGGGTGCCTCGGCGTCGACAAACCCTAAATGATAAAACCTTGGCTTTTAGGGTGCCTCAGTGTCGATGAGAACCTAAATATTGTACGCTTAGGCTTTTAGGGTGCCTCGGCGTCGACAAACCCTAAATGATAAAATCTTAGCTTTTTGGATGCCTCAGTGTCAACAAACCCTAAATGATGAGACCATGATCTTGTTCCTTGACAATAACCAATTTTTTTGACCAAACTTTTTTCCTATCTAGAGCGAAACATGGCCGACAACTATGAGGCCGGTGGTTCGGGCGGCAAGCAATTCTGGGAGCTGTCCCAGGAGATGGAGGAAGAACCTCACCGCCATGAGGACGCCGCAGAAGACACCGCTCCTGACTACACAACCCCTAGTGGCGTCGGGGATGACACCACTGATGGTGCCGCCGAGGATGCCACCACTGATGATGGCGGCGCACGCACAGATGGCAGCCAACCGAAGAGGCAACGGAAGGACCGGCGTCCGGACATGCTCGGCACCGTCAAGGAGGAATTCACTGATGTGAACTCCAACGGGCATCCAACGACGCCCAAAGAATTAGTCAAGGGGTACTCGGTTCAGCTCGGGTGCATTCTCCGGAGCACCGTCTCGATCAACACCGAGAACCTAAGGCATAAGGACCGAGGGAATTTGCGCAACCTCCTCTTCGCGAAGCTGCACAAATGATACAAGTTCCCCGCTAACTTTGCAAACACACGCCTCTCAGGGAATAAAGTGAACAGTGCAGCCCTCACGAGGATGAGCACGACCCTGTCTACTTGGAGAAGCGTGGTGAAGAAAATGATTGACAAACGTGATAGTTATGAGAAGATCAAGGCGAAAAATCCTTCGATCAGCAAAGATGACTACAAGGAGTTCAAGATCAAGTGCGAGAGCAGCGCAACCTCCGAATCAAGTCAGTGGGGGAAAGAAATGCGGGAGTTGAACTTAGGGGAACAAAAACTCGGTCCCGGCGGTTACAGAGTGGCGGAGCCTATATGGTACAAGGAGGACGCAGAGCATGCCGATCAAGGCCTACCGCCCCGCTTCAAGAAATACCGTGACAAGCAGACCAAGAACTATGTCAGGGCCCGGTACAAGGAGGACCCGGTAACAAAGGAGCTTACCACGGATCCGAAGACCAGGGCGCTTGAGCTTGTTCTGGTAAGGAATACACCCCGCGTAATTAGCTCCATATGGTTGCATTATAATTAATGAAGCCAAATTTCTAAATGGTTCACATTCCTTCCGTAGGAGACTGAAAGCAGTAGCGCGGGGTTGGCTCAGAGCACCCCTTGGGACAACACTCTAAATAGGGCGTTGAACGTAATGAAAAACAAGGATAAGCTCAGTAAGCCGTCGTTAGCTGGTCGTGTGGCCGGCAAAGGCTTGTCCACAAAATGGTCGTCATACTATAACGCTGGTCGGCGAAAGGAGAGAATGACCAGCTCGGAAAGCCAGTCGCGCGAGGTTCAAGAACTCAAGGCACAAATGGCGCGGATTCCGGAGATTGTCCAAGAGCAAGTGCAACAACAACTGGGAACGATGCTCACGGCCATGGTGCCTACCTTGATTCAGGGGCTGACGGCGTGGATTGCGGGCGGCCAACAGGGGCCGCCCCCGGTTCCCAGCAACTCGCACAACATGCAGGTGGCGCCATTGGTGTCTCTGGCTGAGGCGGTATTCGTGTCTCCGGCGCCGGCACGGGCATTGGAGCTTAATGTACCCGGGTGTACGCCGGCCGGCACCTGCCAGCAAGCGGCCCCTCCGTCAATTGCACGCCCGCCGTTTGCGGTGCCTCGACATTAGCTGAGCTCGACGCCATCACGGTAACTAATTAAGCCTCTCGGCCGGGGACTTCATCTCCTTGCCTTTGACTGGGCATCCCTGACGCCCTACATGTTTTCGCAGGGCGCCGCTGACGTTCCGTGCACTCTCCTGCACTTCGTGAACGACGAGTTGGTCGATGTCTCCATGGGCGGAATCGTTCAACCGGGCAACCCCCATGTTCAACGGTAATCCGATGCCACCCACCTTGTATAGGGTTCAACTGGTTCAGGTGCTTCCAGGCTGCGACAAGTTGTTACCTCCGATTCGACCTGTCGGGGCCGACGAAGATGATGTGATGACCCTCAGCGCCTGCATAAGCTGGCCCCTGCTTTGGTCGAAGAGCTAGATTCGTTTGGGGGCGGGGGACACCACCCCACAGACAAGACCGCCAGTCGTGCCGGCACCAAGCCATGGCAAGACCGCCGCAACGCTATTGGACATGTCGGACATCCCTATGGCACAGGACCGGACATGCATATGGCACAGGATCCGGATGACGACGACAACGACGACGGTACATTTAACAACGTCGATAAGTACTTTGCCGAACATGGGTACGATGACGAATTCCGCGGACCTCCTTCTCAAGAAACCAACCCTGAAAAAGGCGACCGCGGTCTAGCTGGTACGGCGGAGAAACCCAATTGCAACAGGCGTCATCTGGCGTTCAGCTCTCAGGAGACGCCTCTAGCTGCCGACTTCACCGAGCCTCAGATAGCTGAGGTGCGAAATATTATCAGCCCCAACACACTCAAGAAGGCGGTCTATGAGCAGAACTCGGTCCCATTACAACAGAAGAAGAAGGGACGGAAAAGAAAGAGTAACAAGGGTGCCGGTGCGAGCCAGCTGGCACCGAGTACGATCCGTGCTCAGGACGGGCCACCTTCACCTAAGGATATCTCAAGGAGGGTGCATGTGGCGGGTAGGCCGATGCTACCGACAAATCTGCTCAATGCTGCAACCGGTGCTATGCGGAGTCTGCATGAAAGTGTTCTTTCTTTGGAGAAGCGTCGTCTCAGAGAGAATGATGTGGCATACCCGGTTTTCATGGCCAAGGTGCCAGAGGGCAAGGGCTTTGTGGATAACGCCATCGGGGGTACGATCGTCCTGCGGATTGATGACATCTTCGCTATGTTTAACCTTCATCCACTGCACTACACCTTCGTTCGGCTATTTTCGCTGAGTATGGAGATGCGGATCATTAGAGACAAGACCCCGGACATCGTGATAGTCGACCCCTTCTACATGCTTGCCAAGATCTTGGGCAGCACTGGGGACCGGCAAGTCGCGAGTTCTTACCTCGAAGGCGTCATTCTGGCAAACCCAGATAAGGATAACTTCCTTGTGCCTTACTTTCCCGAGTAAGTCATCCCCTCACCGCCCCGTAACATATGATTTCTTAGATTTTGATCGTTCTTTTTTCTAACATTCTGTGTTTTGCGCAGTGACACACATTGCACACTCATCCTCTTAAGCCCGAAATATTCCATGGCCACGTATTTCGACCCAGACTGTCAGTCAAAGAAAGACTACACAAATATCAAGATGTTCTTGATGATGTTCTCCCCAGCTACGCCAAATCTGGAGGCACCTTCACCAGGCCAGTTCTTAGGTACGGCAAGCACGTGCTCGCTCACAATACGAGATTCTCCTGCGTCAAGCAGCCGCCTGGCGGTCAGAAAGATGCCTAGTACGCCCTCCATCACATGCGGGCAATCGTACGGGACCATCATCACCTTCTACTACCAAATAATCTCAAAGATTGGGCCACGAGCTTGTAGGCAATCCAGGACGCGGACTTTAGACAAGAATTTTGTCGCATTCCAGTCGGAGTTTGCGGAAATCATCCATCAAGATGTCCTTCGTACCTCGGGGCAGTTCTACCTCAGATATCAACCGTCCAACAGTGAGATAGACACAACACTACAAATGCAGGCTGACAACGCCCGCGATTTCATGACCATCACGAGAGACGGCGGCTTCATCCACGCTCCGGTCCCTTGAGTCGAGTCGAAAGTAGTGATGCTATGTTTTTTTCGAAAAGGGGGGGTCTCCCCGGCCTCTGCATCAGCATGATGCATACGGCCCTCTTATTAAACCAAACAAATAAGTTTGAACAAGGTCTCAAAGTCTCCAAATGTGAAAAGAGAAAAAAGGCTCACACAGAACCAAAAAAGGCTAGAAACACAAACTAGCCAAAAGAAGGATGCCACAACCGGCTGGCTAAAAAGAGATAGGAAAACTAATTGCCTATCCTATTACATGACCGCCATCCAAACCGGTTGAAGATATCCTGAGCTACCATCTCCCAGCGGATAGATCCAGTAACCAAATGCTCCCTGGCCTCCGTCGGAGTGAGAGCGACCAGGAATGGATCAGCACCGTAGCTCTGAAGATAACCTGCAAAAAATGAATATGTGTTGTCCTGTTAAAAACCAAATCATTCCTGCAATTCCAGAGTGCCCACACCAAGGCGCAGACTCCTACACGAATATGTCGTGCTAACCCGAGCTCTACCCCGTTAAGCCACGTTCCAAATAACGTGTTGACTGAACTCGGTGGAGAAATATTGAAAGCAATATGGACTGTCCTCCATAAAACTTTAGCTAGTGGGAAATCAAGAAAAAGGTGTTTAATCGTTTCATCCCGATCACAGAAATTACACCTAGTAGATCCTGTTCAATTACGCTTTGTCATGCTGTCCTTGGTTAAAATAACTTGTTTGTGAAGAAAACACATAAACACTTTAATTTTCAAAGGAACTTTGACAGCCCACACATGTTTGGAACTATGAATCGAGCTTGAATTGATCACATCAACATACATTGATTTAACTGTAAATTATCTCGACCTAGTAAGCTTCCAGCGTAATTTGTCGGGTTGTTGGGAAAGCTGAACATCCATCAGTCTCCTTACTAGATGTAACCATTCTTCCCAATGATTGCCCACTAACGCCCTTCTGAACTGAATATTAAGGGGGACTGATTGAAATACCGTTGCAACAAAAACCTCACCTCGTTGAACAATACGATACAACGACGGGTATTGGATGGCTAGGCGTACCTCTCTGAGCCAAGTATCCTCCCAGAATCTCGTACTGGCTCCGTCACCAACAATAAACTTTGTCCTATTAAACAAGGAAAGCTTTACTTTCATAAGCCCTTTCCAAAATGGTGAATCAGTCGGTCTTACTGTGACCCGAGATAAAGTTTTGGTTTGAAGATACTTATTACGAAGGATTTGTGCCCAAGTGGCGTTAGTTCCGCTAGATAACTTCCACAACCACTTGTTGAGAAGACATCTGTTCTTGACTTCAAGATTCTCAATCCCAAGACACCCTTGGTCTTTCGGTCCACAGATGATATCCCATTTGGCTAAACGGTATTTTGTTTTTAGCTCATCACCCTGCCAAAAGAATCGGGATCGGTAAAAGTCCTGTCTTTTCCTAACACCAACTGGGACTTCGAAAAAAGACAAAAGAAACATAGGCATACTCTATGTGTAGTTCTGAAACATTGATTGGCTCATGTTGTAATTAAACTTTAATGAACTTGTATGTCTCTTTGGTTTGGACAGTCGTTCAACTTAGATGTAATCGATGCTATTTATTAGTAGGACCATGAATCGTGCTATTAATGTCTTGCTTTTCCCTTCGGATCCTTTTGTTGCATACTTATATATTGCTTATGTATTGTCTATTGTTTGGCTTGTGCATAGAGATGCCGTCGTATGTCATGTACAAGGGTAAGGTTCGGAATCTCGACGGATCGGGAGGAGTGTCGGAGACAGTTCCTTTGTTTCAGCGATGATGCAGTTACAAAGGTACATCACTAGGGCGGAGGCAGAATCTAGATCTGGCGCTATCTAGCGGAGAGAGGAGGGCGTTGGAGGAACCGGATGAAGACCAATTTCATCGCGATGATGCTCATCGTGATGACCGCAACTCTCTTCTATGTGATGGTAGTTTAGATGATCGATATCGACTTGTAATGTGAAGACAAACTCGCTACTCGCGGTCTTGAGACTTGTAATATTCTAATGTATATCGATATCTATCTTTGTTCGGTCTTATGAATTCGAAGACTAATGTGATGAATTGTATTCGGAGACTAATCTTCTATTGTATTCGATGAATCTGCTGTTGCTGTGTGGTGTTGTCTATATTCTGTACAATAATATATTTTGTAACCTGTGCAAATATCAGAAAAGAAAAAAAATCCCTAATATTCATACTAATGGCGCACCACGCAGCACTCTAATGGCACACTGTAGAAAGGATACTAATGGCGCATCACCCAGTGCGCCATTAGTATCAAAGCTGCGATGGTAAATATGGCCCCCGGAAGGCATACTAATGGCGCATGTTGGGCTATACTAATGGCGATCTGCGTGGTGCGCCATTAGTATACCAGATACTAATGCGCACGGTGGTGCGCCATTAGTATTAATACTAATGGCGTGGTGCTAGTGGCGCACCAGTAGTGCGCCATTAGTAGGCAAAACTGGTGCGCCACTAGCAGGCCTTTCTCTACTAGTGAACTTGTCATGCTGATGTTGGTAATATCATGCATATGGTCCCTTGCATTGCTTACTTTATACATCAAATATGTCATCTGCTTAGTTTAGACATCCTTTGTGTGAATGCCATCTGTATAGTTTCTTTATCGTATATGTGAATCATGCAATGCCATCTTGTTTAGCCAGGCATCATATATGTGAATTTTGAAATGCCACCCTGGTTAGCCAGTTATCTTATATGTGAATTATATCATGCCATCATTTTTTATTACATGTTAAATTTTTCAACAATTTTAGTACATTCAATTACTCTTCCTGTGCATCAGCCATTGACACGGACATGGAAAAATCTGGAGTGGAAACAAGGTCTTCAGAGCAGACAATGCTATCTGACAAAGCGCATGTCTTGCTGGTTACGGATAGCTCCTTAGAGGAGGATTCAGAGACAGATGACCAGTCCTATTTCCCCACCGAGGTGCATGCTCCAACTTGGCAGGGTTATGTTGCTCATATCGTGCGTATGGTATCTTGCATTGCTATGTCATTTGCTTAGTTTAGACATGCTTTGTGTGAATGCCATCTGTTTAGTGTCTAATTACCATATATGTGAATTATGCAATGCCATCTTGTTGCAAGACATTATATATGTGAATTATGCAATGCTATCTTGTTGCAAGGCATTATATATGTGAATTATGCAATGCCATGCTGTTTAGCCAAGCGTCATATATTTGAATTATATCATGTCGTCCTTTTTTTGTATTTCTCATTGCATTTATTGACAATGTTTGTATATTCAACTGCTCTTCCTGTGCATCCGCCATTTGAATTGGTGATGGAGAAATCTGGAGTGAAAACAAGGTCTTCAAAGCAGACAATGCTACCTGCTAAAGCCGATATCTTGCTGGTTACAGATAACTCGTCAAAGGAGGATTCAGAGGCAGATGACCAGTCCTATTATCCTCCTGAGGTGTATGCTCAAACTTGGCAGGGTAATATTACTCATATCACGCATATGTTGTATTACAACGCTTAGTTTTTACATCATATACACAATATTGAATGTCATCTCCTTAGTTGACACATCATATATGCGATTGCCCTCTTCTCACTTGCTTAGTATATAAATCATATATTTGAATTATATCATGCCATGATGTTTACATAGACATCATGTATCTGAATTATGGCATGACAAGCCATTTTCGAAAGACATAATATAGTTATATCATCTCATCCTGTTTACATAGTCATCATATTTTTAATTATGTCATTCTATCCGTTAACTGTATCATGCCATCATGTTTCCATCGATTACATGTTTGTGATTTATGGCATGCCAACCACTTTAATAGACACATCGTATAGTTATATCATATCATCATGTTTACATAGTCATCATATTTTGAAGTATGTCATTCTATCCTGTTTATTTAGCCATCATACATGTGAAATTGTGTCATGCTATCCTATTTAATTAGCCATTATATATGTGAAATTATGTCCTGATATTCTATTTGGTTAGACAACATAAATGTGAATTATTTCATGCCCTGTTTTCTTCCCTACTATCCATTGTACCTGTCTATCTTACAATGTTTGTACATTCAATTACTTTTCTTGTTTATCAACCATTTCAATTGGAGGGGGTGATGGCAGTATCTGTGGGAGTAAAAACACGGCCTTCAGAAAAGATCGTGCCACCTATCGATGTAGATAGAACCACAGTTATACTTGCCAAGAGCCAACCCCACCACACATAACCCAGACTCACGCAGATTGTACCCCTACCCAGTTGGACAGAGAACCAGCTACACCCCTTCTAACCCCAACCCCATCATATAATAATTCATTTCTAGTTGACACAGCACCGTCTCCACCACAGAGCACCCAAACACGAGCAGTTAGTAAGGCAACTGCAGTGTGCAAAGCACGAGGACCACCACTCCAAACCCCAAGCCAAAGCTTAAAGCAAAAGAAGAATTGATCTCAGGTCAGGCTCCGTAGCTATGGTTCATACAACTTTGCTCTTGCATCACTGTATTTACTCATACCAACTAATTTCAAATATGAAGGATGCAATTGAAACTCCAATGGCGCAACAGGTGTGTTTTAAAACTGTTTCTTTAACGTGTTTGCTATTGTAACTTGCTCTATGTTGATTTCAATTTCAAATGAATAAACAGTTATGTTCTCATGCCATGCACATTACAAGTCTTGTTATTGTTGTGTAGTTTCCCACACTTATATTCTGTCTATGTTGTTTTGTCTTAAATAGATATGATTCGATCTGTCTCTATCTTGATTTCGCAACATAAACTAGAATGATATAGACCATACAATGACCATACTACATAGATATATGTTTGTTTCATGCTGTTATCCTGTCCACCTTACTACTAAATTGGTTTACCAGAATGAGTTTCATATACAACATGGTAAACCTGTGATGTGTTTGTTTGTTTCTCTTTTAGAACGCAGATAAAATATTGGAGAGGAGTACCCCGTTATGCAATGGTAAAGGAAGTAATGCAGATAAGGTTCAAGATAGTGAGACATCCCTGTTGGTCTCCAAGAAAGCTGATAAAAACTATATTGAAGACACTAAGACAACCCCAATGTCCTGTCTTGATGTAGTGCTCGAGTTACTGGCTACTACTACTGGCACCAGCTCTTCGAACTCGCTGCCTGAATCAGTTCAGCTTCTTGAGTCTCAACACCAAGTTGAAAGACATCGATCCGATGTTATGTGACAAGAAGCCGAAGGACTGAGGAAGTCTCTGCAACAGCAAGTGCTGGAGGATTTAAGCGCCAAACAAGAGAAACTTTATAAGCTTGCTAAGCATCTTGCCAGCATTATGGGTACCCAGGATATTGTTTGTTAAGCTCTTCTGAAGTGGTTTCAGTTCTGGACTTGTTTTGCTGCGGCGTTTATTTGCACTAGTCGCCAATTTTGACAACAAGTGTATATGATATGCTGCTTTGTTCCCTATATTCGCACTGGTGGCGAACTTTGATGCCAGTGGATGTCATATGAGTCATAGCCGTGATAGCCTAGCATAAGTTGCTTGCTCATTTATTTGCTTGTTGTCTTGTTTATTTGTTTGCTTGTAGTCAGTGCAGTTCTTTTTCCGCGGTTTGCTAGTGGCCGCAATAACCTATTTTTTAAAACTAGGCCACAATAACCATTGGCTACACATTTACTGTTGTTACCATGGGCCTCCTACAGGCTGTAGAAACAATGGGCCTTCTAATGCTCGTAGAAACAATGGGCCTTCTACGGATCGTAGCATCAATGGGCCTTCTACGGGCCATATGATCGATCGGCCAAACATGGGCCAATAACAAACCGCGTTATGGGTCGTAAACGGGCTAGATTTGGAATCGTCCGTACATGGGCCGACAATAACGGGCTGTCGTTAATCGGCTGTATTTGATGACGCTATGAAAACGGCCCAATGGGTTAATGGGCCACAAACGGGCCGATTGTAACCACGGGCTGAATTTGGCCCACAAGCAGCAAAGGCCAGTAACAGGCCGTAAATAACTGAATGCTGGAAATGAGCCCAAGAATAAATGGGCCCTGAGAAAGGCCGAAAGATAACACGGGTCGGAAACGGCCAATGGAATAATGGACCGCTAATGGGTATAAAGCGGAACACTGTTCATTGCGGGCCAGATTCACCACGGGCTGTTAATGGGCCAAGAGTTACAAATGGCCTCATATGGGCCAAAAGACATCATGGGCCATACATGGGCCGGAAGTTACAATGGGCTGGAATCATATTGAATGGCCCAGATGAAGCTACTCGGCTTAATTCTGATAGGCCGTAACGGGTCATGAGTTAGCGGGCCGTAAATGGGCTATATACGAATAGGCCGTTAACAGGCTTTCCGTGGGCCGGCCCATTACCTTTTGACCAAGTCAAACGGGCCGGCCTTTTCACTGAAATGGGCCACTGTTGGGCCGTGCCACGTGTCGATGTATCATAGGCACCTCCTGTCGAATGACTGGATGACATCTATCCCAACGGTGTGCCAACACGTGTTTCCTCCAGCCAATGAGAATTTTACACGTGGAAAATCCTCATTGGTCCGGGCTGTTAGCGGGTTATCGGATCCAAAACCAAACCCGATAGCTTAACGGCGAACCGTTACGGTGGATTCCACGTGTCGGTCACCTTTGACGAAAGCACTTCCATGATGCGCCACTTATCGTCATGGAAGTGGACACTTCCGTGATGACAATTTTGGTAATGTCATGGAATACTTCTACGACAACACATGTATGACTATCTTGATTCTGTCATAAAATCCTCATGGATGTACATGCATGACAGAAAACGTGACCTACTGTGACAAACACGTATCATCACGAAAGTGTATTTTTTTTGGAGTGACGTCGGGAGGTCTTGCTGGTTTTGTTTTATCATTGTCAAAATGTCTTGTCAACTGGGATTCTGAGCTTGATCGGGTTGTTCCGGGAGAAGGATTTTCCTTCGTTGATCGTGAGTGTTTGTGATGCACTAAGTTGGGACACCCCTGCAGGGTTTGATCTTTCGAAAGCCATGCCCGTGGTTATGTGGCAGATGGGAATTTTTAATATCCTGTTGGATAACTTGACACCAGATCCGAATCAAAATACACCAACCGCATGTGTAACCGTGATCGTCTCTTTTCGAAGAAGTTCGGGAAGAGAACACGGTGGGGTTATGTTTGACTCGTAAATAGTTCAGGATCACTTATTGATCATTACTAGATTGCGACCGTTATGCGTAGTTTCTCCTCTTATTCTTGTACTCGTATGTTAGCCACCATACAATGCTTAGTGCTTGCTGCAACCTCACCACTTATCCATTCCATACCCATTATGCTTTGCTAGTCTTGATACCCATGATAATGGGATTGCTGAGTCCTCGTGGCTCGCAGATTACTACAACAACAGTTGCAGGTACAGGTAATGCGATGCTATGTCGTGAGAGCGGTGCTTGCTTCTTTGGAGTTCTTCCGCTTCTTCTTCTTCGGTCAAGGGATAGGTTCTGGGTCGGGAGCCTGGGATTAGCAGGGTGGATGTTCTTCTTCTTTTTCGTTTGATTTCATCCATAGTGGGATCCTGCTCTTCTGTATGATGATTGCTATGTATTGATGAACTGTTGTATTGATGTTGTAGATTGTGGCGAGTGTAAGCCTTTATCTTGTATTCTCATCTATTCAGTACATGGTATGTTGTAATGATATCCACCTTGCTATGTGCTCGAAATGCGACTGCGCCCCAATCATGAATTCATCACGTGATCGCGATAGAATCGTATCTTGGGCGCAAGAAGGACAGCTTTCGGCGGCTCCCGCGTCGGGTTGCGTGACAGCCGACTCCTCCACTGTGGCCTCCTGGTTCACCCAGGTGCCGGTGTCGTCCAACCCGACCTCGTCTTCCGCATAGGGACCCGACTCCTCGGAGCTACCCGCCGGGTTGTTGAGCGTCAGGCCGAAGTTGTCGGGCGGCACCTCCACGCCGTCTTCAGTCTGTTCCATGTGGAACTCGTCATGAGAGGTGAACGAGGCGAGGTAGCTGGCTTGCGCAGCAACCCGGCTCACCTCTGCCTCTAGTTGGGCGTCCGCGCCGGCTCGCTGGGCTGCCAGCTGGTTCAGGTTCAGGCCTGGATACCAAGACTTGACAATCTGCAGTGCCAAGTCGGCGCCGACATGAGCCGTGGAGACGCACCACGCGTGAAGCCGTGCCGGTCCATCCTCCAACCAGCGGGCCAGCCGTGTGAAGCTGTTGGGCGCAAGGACACCCTGCCAGAGGGCCGTCACCATGCCCAAGCCGGCCACTAACAGCCTTGCCATCTTCTTGTCCAGGACCGTCAGGCAAGCATCGGCGGAGTGCATGATCTCTGGAAAGGTCCAGGCGGCATACGGGTCCACCCCGGCACCCGCGTCCGCCTGGGTTGACCGGTGGGTGCGCACAGCCTTGTCCGCCATCTCCTGCGAGGAGCTCGTCCATATGCTGCACCTCGCTCAACATACCATGCCGCTCCAAGTCCCCGGCGTGGCTGCTGGCTTCAAGCACCTTCTCGAGCTCGGCTATCTTGTCGACGGCCGCCTTCTGATTGCCTTCCATGGCGGAGGCCGCCTTCTCGCGCTCATCCTTCAACCGGATGAGCTCCTCCTGGTGGGACTCCGCCACCTTGGCAGCCTCCGCCTTCAGCCGCTCCGCCCCAGCCCAGAGCTGGCTGTTGTCGGCAACCGCCTGGTTGCGCTGCTGGCCGGTTTCACCAGCCCAGTTCACATGTCCAACACCTCGGCCGTGGCAGCTGTGTGGCAAAATTTCGTGTCACATGCTGGGAGAAAAGAAGAAAACACTTTAAGATTCGACCCAACTATTTCATAGTTGACCCAAATATCGAGGGATACACCTAGTGGGTGCGCTAGCGCGCCCCCTCTAAGAGCATGCAAGACATACCTGCGGCAAGACGGAGCTTCTCCTCCTTGGCAACGAGTTGCGCCTTCACCTCATGGTGCTTCTCCAGAAGCTGGTTGTGGATGCCGACTCGGAGGCCGTCCAGGTGTTGCAGAAAAAAACAAGAGTCAAGAAAAAACACAAAGACACTTTAAGATTTGACACAACTACTTCATAGTTGGCTCAAATCTCGGGGGCTACACCCAGTGGGTGCGCTAGCGCGCCCCACTAACCAGCCGAAAAGACAAGCAAGAATGAAACTTACCATCACGAAGCGCTCCATCTCACTTTGGGCAAAGGCTTGAAGCCGCTCCATGTGCCCGCGGAGATCCTGGACGCGGGGCCCGACCATGGCCCCGCCGGCTCTGCTTCGTGGCTGCTGCGACCTGGTGGCGGATCCGATTCCCGACGCCTCGTGCGGCAGCCTGATCACCAAGGCCTGGCCGCTCCCTGCCAGCTCCTCTACAACCAGCATCGACTCCGGCGCTTCGGCCAGCGTCTCTTGCGGCGCTCCGCCTGGGGCGACGTCCCCCGTGCGCCCCTCCTCCACCCGCTCGGCCATGTCGTCCCAGGGTGGGGTGTCTATGACCATCTCCTCCACTTCTGAGTCGTCGACGGCCGGCTCCGGGTCACGCCCATCCTCCGCCGGCGGCTCGACAACCGTCTCCCTCGCCTCCATGGCCTTGGCCTAAGCCCAGGCCCAAGGCTGCCGCGAGCTCCTCCTCGGCTTTGTTTTGGCTCCACCAAGCCACACACTCGGTGTCTGCAGGCTCCAGCCCGAGGTCCTCCTCGGGCGAGCTCTCCACCCGGTCGATGGCGCTGCTCCGAGTCCTTCGAAACTAGAAGCCGCCTCTAGATGCGGCATCTGTGGCCACCGACGCAAGGTCAAGAGGCGTCCTGAGCCGCACAAAGAAAACATAAGAAGAGTGCAGCCAAGCAACATGAAGAAATCAGTAAACGTAACTTCCCGATCACCGTCGGGATGACTCGGCGGGCTTTCCTGGCGGGTGTCTAGCCGAGCGCAGCCTGTCCCTCTGCCGCGCATTTTGTGGCCGGCTTCGGCGGCACCGCGTCTTTTCCGTGCGGCCGGCTTGCCGCTGTCGGCACGCGGGATGAACCGATGTCGGCCGTCTTCTTCAGCCGACTTGGGGGGTCGATGTTGTCGTCCACTCCCCTCGTCAGCGCTGCACCACCAGCATGCGTCAGGATCTCCTCTTGTCATTCGACTAGTCTCGCATGAGGTCTGGGTGTGGAGGTTTACCCGCACGGCTCGCCGCGCCTCTTCAACATCAGCCGGCTGCTCGTTGGTCGACTCCGTGTTCTCGCCAAAGGACTCCGCCCCCTCCGAGCCGGCTTGTTCGACGGTGTGTGCCTGCGTCCTTGCCCCGTCACGCGTCTGTTGGATGGCATTCAAGAATACCTCTCTCATCGCATCAGGACGGAGGAGAAGTTGAGACATTGCAAAAAACAAGGACCAAGGACTCACCGTCGGAGCCGGGTTCTCTCCGTTGTTTGGTGCCTACCCGAAGCGCCAGTCAGGGGCCATCCCGGCCTTGGAGATGGCATTCACTCGGTCGACGACCTGCTCCAGTGTCAGCCTCCCAGACGACATCCGGGTGGGATCCCGTCGGTCACCCATCTGGCCAATGATGTGCTCCTGGCGTTGCAGCGGCAGCACGTGCACACAATGAAGGCGGCGACGAGATCCATCCCCTTGAGCACCTTGCGTGCTGTCATCTTCGAGATCTGGTTGCACATGTTCTGGAGCCCCTGCGGCGGGTTCTTGGGCATATAGCCCCAGTTCATCTTTGGCGAGCGGCTGCTCGTTGACGAATGGCAGCAAGTTGATGGTGTCAGCTCCTCCGCCGACATTGTGCATGTAGAAGAAAGAGTTCTCCGCTTATTGGTAGAGTCCTCCAGGGGCATCTTGGGGAACACCCCATTCGGCCGGATCAATACGACGGCGACCCCGCAGTCGGACATGGCCCTGGCCTTCGGCCCCTACTTTTTGAGAAAGAATAGGCGGCTCCAGAGCTCTACGTCTGGCTCCACCCCCAGGTAGCCTTCGGACAAGGTGACGAAACCCAAGAGCTCTAGCACCGTGTTTGCGCCTAGGTGGTGTGGCTGCAGCCCGAAGAAGGAAAGGAAGGCACGGTAGAAGGCACTTGTGGGGAGGCCAAACCCGCGCTTGAAGTGACTATATAAGACCACAAGCTCGCCCGCTTGCTGCTACGGCTCCCTCTACTCCTCGGTCGTGCCATGATCACCTCCTCCATGGCAGCGATCGCCACAGTGTCAGCAGAGTCTTGGATGTCGTTGTCGGTGTCCTCTGACCCCTCGCACGAGCCCTTTGGTGGCTCCCTGTATGGAGCTCAACAAGGGTGCAGGGCGCGGCGGCGAGAAGAAAGCTAGTGTGGTTGGTGGGCGTTTTGGGCGGCGCCTGGTGTTCCGGCGGGCGGCGAGCTCGGAGGTTGGAGAAAGAGAAGGAGAGCAAGACGAGGGGCACATGCATGATTGTTTTTCGCTTCCCCCTCCCTGCATTTTTTTAGAACCAGAGCGAGGCGTGGGGAAGTGGGATCGGCTGCGCCCACGATTCCACTTCCTCGCATTATGTGGGAACGATTCTCCCATGAATTAATTACCTGGAGAAGGGCAACCGTTTGCGTCGGCTGCAATCAATCCCCGGTCCGAGGGCGCAGCATGGCGGGGCCCCGCCTGCTGTCGCGTCCCATCGCGCGCGTGGTCTGGCAGGGCCACTCCGGCTGCTGTTCACCACGTGGTTCCTGCGTCGGGCCGCGAGAAGTGCACCCCTTCTGATCCAAGACTCGACGGACGCCTCGGTTTCCCACCCATACCGGGGTGCCACGATCCGGCTTCCGGAAGCCGACACATAGTGGGTGTTGCCAGACTTGGTGGGCCCAAGCTCCATCAATCCAGCCGCCTTCTCAAGGGGGGTCAAACTGCGAAGGACCCCCTGCTTGAAGCCGGCGAGAGCCTTCACATCCTCGGGGACTACTGTCAGGGAGTTGGACCCCGAGCAGGCAATGGAAGCCGGATCCTTTATAAAAACATCGGGGCTGGCAACGCCCCTCAATCCGTCTTGCGCCCTGGCAGGATTCCCAGCTCAACCCGGCCAAGTGCCGCGACCCGACTGATACGCTCAATCGTATCTACTTTTCTAAACTCTTTTGCCCTTGTTTTGGACTCTAACTTGCATGGTTTGACTGGAACTAACCCAGACTGACGTTGTTTTCAGCAGAATTGCCTTGGTCTTATTTTTGTGCGGATATAAAATGTCGGGGAAGCTGATCCACGAACACCTATGGGACCGGCGGACCGAGCCCCTTCGTTTGGCGAGGCGGAGATCGACGAAGAGCAGACCGTGGTGAAGCACACGAGCAGTTTACCCAACGGAGCTCTCGGGAGATAACACTCCTCTGCTGCATGTCTGAGTGTATTGAGTTCTTGCTAGGGGCGCTGAGTGCTCTGATACACACCAGCTGCTCACGAGACCTAAGCGTGAGTGTTTTCGCCTTGAACCTTCGAACCCCTCTCGTTGCGCATGGGCCTCCTTTTATATGCTCAAGGGGTCTCCGAAGCGGTGTAGCGTAGACAAGGGTAAAATGGAAAAGGTGCGGTTGGTACAGCTACATACGATGTATCATATCTAACCCGACGGCGGGGACAAAGGCATTAAATGCCCGTCTCGTCGCCCAAAGCAGTGCAAACAGGACCGTCGGGGCGCCACCGCTTCGCCACGATGGCAATCTTGTCGGCGCCGCGCTTGCTGCGCACCGGCAGCGCACTGACCTTTTGCCGCAGCGGCGCTGGAAAGGTCAAAGGCGACACGTTGGTGGATGTCTTTGGGCGCAGGGACGGAGTGGTAGTCTGCGCGGCAAGCGCTGTGCATGATCGTTGCCTTGTCGCGTCCGGAAGCTTGTCGCCACCGGCCCTGCCGGGGCGTGTGGGCGCGTCGCGGCAAGTTCCTTGAGATGCCTTGGTTGGCCTTCGGCAAGCTCCTCTTGCGGGGCCTTGTCTCCTAGATGCCTTGGGTGGCCTTCCGGCAAGCTCCTCTTGCGGGGCCTTGTCTCCTTGGCTTGAATACTTTGTTCTTGAATGGCTCCAAAAGAACCACGGAGGACCTTGGCGGTCACCCGGCAAGCCATGCCGCTGGGTGCTGCAAGCTGCCGTGCGAGTTCGGGATACTAGGGTACCCTACTCTAGTACACCGATAGGAGCCCCGGAACTGGGCCACCTACGGTGCCGGCGCTGTTGGGCCAGGCCCAAAACAAGGCACGGCACGCAGCGGCCTGGGTTACGCCGTAACTCCTCCGGACCCACCACGCCCTCCACGAGCAGCCGCGTCTAATGCGGCGTCGTGGGAGAGATCGTGGTGGTTTCTTTATTCGAAAGGCGGAACGCCTGCCCCTCCCTCTTTATAAGCAGGGGAAGCAGGGCAGTTCGCCCATCTCGCCGATTGCTGTCCAATCTCGAAAACCTCCGCCGCTCCCCCTTCTTCCCAAGGCTGAAAAGAGCAGCGCTCTGCCCCCATCGCCACCAGCATCACCTGCGCCGTCGATCTCCCCACCACCTCTGCCATGGCTCCAAAGCCGACAAGGGAAGGCCGTGAAGTCGGCCGGCCAGCGGCTTCATGGCGCTTCTGCGAAAGGCGAGCAATCTTCCCCCCCCTCGCTCCTTGAAGGATCGAGGGAGTACTACTACCTCTTACGGTCGACGGAGCGCGGCGCATCCAGCGCCTGAAGGTACTCCGGCTGCCGCTTCGAACTGCGCTCGAGCGGATACCCTTTCTTGGCGCTGTTCTTCTCTGCGGGCTCTGCCGCCTTTCTCTAAATTTTTACGTGATATCATGAACACCTCGGGTTACGCCTCCTTGACTTCACCCCCAATGCCGTTCGACCATGGCAGTTTCGCACATCTCTGCGAAAACTTTGTCGAATCTATCAAGCGTAGCTCTTTTCCGCCACTTCTTTATGCCCCGAGTTGAGAGGGGAGCCTCTTCTTGGCGGAATCGCTTGGATCTCGAGGATTGGCAAGAAGGAAGCTTATCGGAGGGAGAGCTCGCGGCAAGTGGGAGGAATGGAGGGCGGCTGGTGCTGGATTGTCGAGGAGAACCGCAGCCATTTACGCGCATGGCGTAAACTAATAGTGCGGCAGCGATTGGAACAGCGTGGCCGGAAGGCGCTAGGCTGAAGATTGCCGTCACCGGATCCTGCGCCTCGGGCTTGCGGGCTCATCGTAAACACCGTTAGGCGCAGACTTTCTTCGCTGCCGCGCCGCCCCCTGCGGAGAGGAGGAGACCTGCACAGGAGTTCGAGAATCGGCGGATATCATGAGGCTGCGCCGGGCCTTAATTTCAACTTCAGCATCACCAGAACTGGGCGCGATGCTCTTGGAACTGTTCAAGCCCGATCCTGATCATCCCGAAATGTTCAGGTTGCCGAGGGGTGTCGTTCCGCTGTGCAAAAATTCCTCGCTCGACCACATCCGTGCAATGATGCCGCTGTGCGATTCGCATGGAATTGTCCCAACTTGGAAAGAGCCTGCAGATGACGTCGTGCGGGAGTTCTTTGACGGCCTGGTAGAAGTGTCGGTCCGTCCGATGAACAGAAGAGCCTCACCGCGACACCACCGATGATGAGATCGCGCATCACCACCAGCTGGCTGGAAGCGGCGGCAGCCGCTGCCCATGGCGGTTCAGTTCACCGTGGAGGAGGCAGTGGCAGCAGAGGCGGCAAGCCTTGTCGGCGAGGAGCTTGCGGAGGAGGAGCTTGCGAGAACTGAAGCTGAGTCGGCGAGCCCGCCGGCGCCTCCTCCCAACCTCGGATAGCTTGCATAGCGGAGCCCCAGCTCCACCAAGAAGGCGTCTTCATGAGGCGAGAGATGTGGCGGGCGGCAGGCGGGCCAACAGCCGCCGACCACGCATAGCAGCGCTCCACATGACAAGCGCTGTTGTTGCAGGAGCACCTCACGCTGCTGCGGCAACGGAGGCAGGGCCCTCCCAGACCACCGCCTGCTCCCTTAAGCGGCCAAGGAACCCTCCTCCGCCTCGTCGCCTTGGGAGGCGAGCAGGTGATCTCTCCGTGCTCAGCTCCGGCGAGGAAGAAGAAAGTAAGATTCTTTCTGTACTTGTAGTTCTTGATTTGTTGCTTTGTCTTGTATCTGATTTGCTTCCTCTGAACCCATTCCTTTTAGGAGGCTGGCCCGAGGCGTCGAAGAGCCAAGGCCCGGTGATTGTCATCGAGGGCGAACCCACCACGACAGCAGGAGGCGCGTCCAGAGACCACCTTGCCGGACCGGCAACTCTTCCTCAAATCAGCCCCAGCGCAGCCCCAGCGTAAGTATATGGTTTACTTCCTGCTGTTAGGCGTGCATGGGTGCTCTTTCTTTCTTGATATCATTTGTTGGTTTGTGTAGGAGCAGAGCAGCCTCACCAGGAGTGCCCGGAAGCCGCTCCCGAAATGCCATCTGCTTCGGCTACACCGCCAAGGGAGGATCCCCCGGCAAGGGAGAATTCTCCCGCAAGGGGCAGTTCTCCGGCAAGGGACAGCTCTCCGGCAAGGGACAGCACCAGCGATCCCCCGGTGGCGGAGACCATGACTGTAGACCCTTGCACAGGTAATCCTCTTGCTTGAAAACTTCCCTTGTGTTCTTCTTCTTTTGATTCTCTTTCTGGATATTTGCTTGACTTTTCTTTCTCTTCCGGTCGTCAGATCCATCTGCCACGGAGCCGATGGAGACCGATGTCGCCGGCGAGGAGGACGCGCGCGGCAATATTGACAACGCTGCCGTCACCGAAGAAGAAACCGGCACTGATGATCCCGCCGGCGGAGAGGCCGCCAAAGCTGCCGCCGCAGAAGCTGGCGAGGTCAGCGATCGCCGCAGCGGCCCTGAGGCGCAGGCGCCCAGCGCTTCGCCGACCGCCGATCCCTCCGCCCGCTGCTGCAGCGTCGAGCTCGAAAGCCCCAGCCAGCGCCTATTTGAAGGCGGCGATGGCGTCTTCATCAAGCTCCACAGGCGTCGAGCTCCAGGCGCTGATCGAAGGAGACTTTTGATGAAGAGTTGCTCGCCTCCGCTGGGTGACGCTGGTCGACGCGCCAAGCAGCAGCAGTGGCGAGTGTGAGGAGGAGCAGCTGCTGCGGAAACTGTTGTCGCTCTACCGCGCCCGGCAGGCCAAGCTGGAATCTCGAGCGCTTGTCGCGGCGGGCGAACATCGAAGCGGAGGAGGAGCTCGGGGCCTCAACCAGGAAGCTCTCCGGTCCTGGCGGTGGAGGCGGGAGCAACTTCGCCCGGCGTAAAGCCTTCCTCCTCGAGAAGGCGGTGAAACAACGACAGCTTGCCGCCGAGAAGCTGTCTGCACAGGAAGGCGAGTTGGCGCAGCGGAAGGTTACCCTTGACAGCCATGAGGAGGATCTTGCCGAGCGCGAACAAACATTCGGCGGGGCTCTCAAGGAAGCAAAGGATGCTGCCGCAGCTGCCAAGGCCGCCAAGAAGGAGCTGGAGACGAAGGTGGCGCAGCTGGAGGCCAATCTCACGGAGGCGGCGAGAGCTTGCTGCGCTCAAGCGTGGCGAGAAGGGCGCCTACACCCTTGGCGAGCTGCAGGGGTCGTCTCACCGAGAGGAGCAAGGAGCTCGGCGCCGCCAAGGACTCCAACGCAGATCTTGAGTTGAAGCTGACCACCTTGACTCGAGGCGCTGGGCGGCGCCCGGGGAGCAGGAGGTGGCCTTGAAGGAGAAGATCAAGGCCGACGAGGCGTTCTTTGGCGAGTCTTCTGCCGCCGAGAACACTTTTAGGGAGAATGTGGAGCATTGGACCGAGGTCTCGTGGATGTTGCTGCAGCCATCGACGGGGAGGCTGGCGCAGCTGGGGATGGAGGATCTTGGATATTCCTCCGATGAGCACCTCAACCCAGCGCCAAGCTCAGCTTGTTCTTCAAAGGCGTGGTGACGGCCCTCCAGCGACTCCGGGAAGAGATCCCAAAGCAGCTGGCCGATGAGTCGCGCCAGATCTGCGCGGGAGCTCTTGAAAAGGTGCTGATGAAGGTGGCCTTCCGCAATCCAGGCCTCAACCTCACTAACATCCTCAAGACCTTGCCGCCGGATGCTGATGTGGAAGCGCTCAAGACCCTTGTCGCACCCATCGTGGACAAGGTGAGCGGGATCAAGAGGGTTGATGGCGATCGCGTAGATTAGGCCGCCCGTTTTCTCTTTTTCTTGCCGCTGCTGGTCATGTTATGAGAACAATCTATTAGAGCAGCGACAAGCTATCTTGTAATATAACTCTATTTGGGTAGTGATTGATATGTTATTTCCTTTACTTGATTCCTTCCTTTGTATGTTTTGCCCTCGCTTTTAGGAAACTTGTCGTGCGGGCACCCTTGCATGTTGAGTGCGGAGACGTCGGCAACTTCTTTGGCGGTGCCGCTACCAACAAGAAACCTTATGCAACTAGTCGCAGCTCACTTAAGTTGTTGAGTGGACTCGAAACAAAGTAAGGCGCAACTAGCTACGAGTTGGTTCCTCTGCTTGCAGGTTTTCCATACAAAGCACGGTCATTCGAGGAAGATAACTTAAATTTTTAAAACTGATTGCTCAAACTTTAGCAACTTAGCTTTTACGTCGTTTGCTTCCGGTAGGCGAAACTTCCTCGGCGACGCTTGGTCCACATCATTATCTTCTCCTTTCCCCCAGGCAAACTTGTGGGCGAGGGAACCTTCCTTTCTTTGAGAAAGAGAAAGAAGAGAATATAAAGATATGGAGCCTTACGGCTCATTATTGCTTACCGGTGGTAGGTGCTGCACAAAGTGTCAGATAACGCATGCAAAAATAAAGTAGAAGGCATGAAATTGACAAGATGTGCGGGCCACATGAGCTTTACTTATGCACGGGGTCTGCGCCCGGCTTTGTACAAAGGATTATATGCAACATCGGCAAGACTTGTACAAAAGGTGGTTGCCGGAACAAGTTCCGGCAACCGCGCCCTATGGGTAGAACTTACGAAGATGCTCAATGTTCCAGGAGTTGCTCACGGGAATGCCATCTTCGGTCTCAAGGTGGACAGCGCCAGGCCTAGTGACTCGTTTCACCCGGTAAGGGCCTTCCCACTTCGGCGTCAACTTGTTGGAATTCTTGGCGGACTGAGCGGCGAAGAACAAGGTCGCCTTCCTCGAGACTTCGGCATTAACTGCGGCTATGGTAGCGGCGCAAAGCTTCTGGTATCGAGCAGCTCGTCAAATGACTGAAGGCGGTCCTCCTCAAGGAGCAGCGCATCATCTTATCGCAGCTGCTCTTGCTCAAGCTCATCATAGCGAGCACTCGGCGACCTGTATACGAGTTCCGTGGGGAGAACTGCCTCTGCTCCATAGACTAGAGCGAAAGGTGTCGACCGGTGGCTCGATTTGGCGTCGTCTGATCGACCAAAGAACCACCGCAGCTCCTCAATCCAGTTTCTTCCGCACTTGTGCAGCTTTGTCGAAAGTCTGGTCTTGAGCCGCGCAGCACTTCAGCATTCGCCCTCTCCGCTTGACCGTTACTTCTCGGATGAGCAACGAAGCGAAGCGAACCTTGGCGCCAAGATCTTGGGCGTCTTGCATGAAGGTGCGGCTCGTGAATTGCGTCCGTTGTCGGTGATGATCCTGTTAGGGATCGAAGCGGCAAACAATCGACTGAAGAACTTGACTGCTTGTTGTCTTTGTCACCTTCCTCACTGCTTCCACTTCCGGCCACTTTGTGAACTTGTCGATTGCAATGTACAAGTACTCAAAGCCCCGACAACTTCGGGAAAGGGGCGAGGATGTCAAGCCCCAGACGAAAATGGCCAGGATAAAGAGATCGTCTAGAGAGCTTGAGCTGGCTGGTGTATCTGCTTGGAATGGGCCTTGCGCTTCACACTTGGTTACTTGTGCGGTTGCATCACGGAGGGCTGTCGGCCAAAAGAAACCCTGCGGGCAGCTTTGCGGCAAGTGCTCTTCGCCAATGTGGTGACCACATATGCCTCCATGTATCTCGCCAACAGCTTACATCCATCTTCCCGGTGAATACACTTCAATTTCACACCGTTGAGTCTTCTTACATACAGTGTCTTTGTCGACAAACTGGTACATACTTGACTTCGGGCTACTCTTTCCGCTTCTTCTTGTTCTTGGGAAGTTCTCCTGTCTGAAGAAATGGACAATCTCTGTGCCCATCTTTGGAGCTTGCGTCTCGACAACAAGGACTAAAGGCACATCTGCTGCTGCGGGAACATCCGCTTCTCTGGCGAGAAACTGCGGCTCGGCCGGAGCTTGGCGTTCCCGGCAAGCTTGCCGGAGCAAAACTTGTCGGGGCGTCGCTTCAACGAAACAAACCCTAGGGCTTGTCGGAGCAGACTGCTCCTCAGCACTCTTGGTGTTGATCTTGGGGACCTTCTTGGCGGCGGCTTCGGGGAGCTCTCCGGAAAATAGTCACCAGAAATCAACTTCCTCTTCTTGTTCTGTCCGATTGATGGCGTTACGAGACGGTTGAGTCGGTTTGAGCACAAAGATCCCTGGTTCCACGGGTAACTTAAGTCGGCGCACTTGACGAGCCATCTGCAATGTCGTTCGAGCTCTTGGAACATATTCCATCTGTAGGCCGTCAAAGTGCTCTTCTAGCTTTGTCACTTCATCAACGTAAGCTTCCATCAACGGACTCTGATAATTCTTGTTCACTTGGCGGACGACAAGCTGTGAGTCACTCCTGACAATGAGCTTCTTGATCCCAAGGTCTACTGCGATCCTGAGACCGGCAAGCAAACCTTCATACTCTGCAGTATTGTTCGTTGCTTGCTCCTTGGGAAAGTGCATCTGGACTACGTACTTGAGGTGCTCTCTGGTGGGTGCAACAAGTAGCACGCCCGCACCGGCGCCTTGCAATGAGAAGGCACCATCAAAGTACATCAGCCACTCTTTGCTTGCTTCCTTGACGGGGATGCTCGTTTCTGGAATTTCTTCATCTTGTGTCGGTGTCCATTCTTCTATGAACTCCGCCAATGCTCTGCTTTGGATAGTTGAAGTGGTCTCAAACTTGAGGCCAAAGCTTGACAGTTCCAGCGCCCACTCGACAATCCTGCCTGTTGCTTTTGGATTTTGCAGTATCCTTTTCAGCAGAAAACGAGTGACGACTGTGATCTCATGTGCTTGGAAGTAATGGCGCAACTTTCTCGAGGCCATGAGAAGGTCGAAAAGCAATTTCTGCACACCAGAGTACCTTGACCTAGCCCCCTGCAGAAGGGAGCTGACGAAATAAACTGGGCGCTGCACCATTCTTTTCTGCATCTTCTCATGTGCCTGCGCAGATCCATCTTTGTCGGGACCAGAGCTTGCCGGTGAAGTCCCTTGCTTGTCGCTGGATGCGTCTGCCGTGGTTGCTGGCTCATCATCCGCCTCTCTCTCCGCTACTAACGCAGCACTAACCACTTGATTGGTTGCCGCTATATACAGCAGCAACTTCTCTTGTGGCTTAGGTGCGACAAGTGTTGGAGTGGAGGACAGGTATCTCTTTAAGTCCTGCAGCGCAGCCTCCGCTTCCGGAGTCCATTTCATTGGACCTGCCTTTTTCAATATTTTGAAAAATGGCAGGCGCTCAGCAGACCTAGAGATAAACTCTTTGAGAGCAGCTACGGCCCAGCAAGTCTTCGTACATCCTTGGCGCTTGATTGCTTCAATCTGCTCAATGGCCTTGATCTTGTCGGGATTGGCTTCAATTCCCCTGAGACACGAAGAACCGAGAAGCTTGCGGAGGGGACTCCAAACACACACTTCTCGGGGTTGAGCTTGAGGTTGATCTTGCGCAGATTTGCAAAGGTCTCGTCTAAATCTTGAATCGAGTCGCCTTGTCCTTGCTCTTGAACACTATGTCATCCATGTAGGCTTCCACATTTCTGTGTATTTGTGGTTCAAAAGCGTCATGGACTACTCTTGCAAATGTTGAACCAGCATTCTTTAAACCGAAAGGCATCCGTACAAAGCGATCGTGCCACATGGGGTGATGAATGCGGTCTTCTCCTCATCCTCTTCGCCATGAAGATCTGATGGTACCTGAGTATGCATCAAGAAATGAAAGCAAGTCACATCCGCCGTGAGTCAACAATCTGGTCGATGCGCGGCAAGGAAATGGGTCTTTGGGACAAGCTTTATTAACATCGGTAAAGTCGATACAAAGCCTCCATTTCCGTTAGCCTTGCATACGACTACAGAGATTGGCCAACCACGTAGGATGGAGCACTCCTCGACAAGGCCTGCTGCTTCCAATTTCTTGATTTCTTCTGCGATGAGTTCTTGGCGCTCCTTTTGCTTCGACTTTACGCTTGACGGGCGCGCGCATGAGGACAGGCGGCAAGATGGTGCTCTATTACTTTCACAGGAACACGGGGATGTCGGACGGTTGCCATGCAAACACGTCGGCGTTCGCCCATGAGGAAAACAACGGCGCTTTCCTATTTAGGGTCGAGTGGCGATGGTGAAGGTACCACCAGTGCCATCCTCCTGGCGGACACCTTCTTGGTCTCTGGTAGAGCTGCCATTGTCTTCTTACACTTGCGGTGGAGCTCGATGGTGCGTCCTCGGCGGTGGCGCAGCACTCGAAGAGGTGCGGTTGCCGGAGTGGGCATCGAACTCTTGCGGACTTGGTCTTCTTCTTCGCCGGGAGCTTCAGCGGCAAGTGGCTTTGCGATCTGTTGCAGCTGCTGCTTCCGGTAAATCTTGTCGGCGCAGATAAGAGCATCCTTCTTGTCGCCAGGGACGGAGATGACACTTATCGGGCCTGGCATCTTTAGCATGTTGTATGCATAGTGAGAGGCTGCCATGAATTTGGCGAGTGCTGGACGGCCAAGTATCCCATTGTAAGGCAATGGAAAGTCAACAACGTCAAAAGTGACCCTCTCAGTCCTGAAGTTCAACTCGCTGCCAACGACAACGTGATCTTTCCCTTCGGCTTGCTCCTTCCCAGATTGATTCCTTGGAATGTGCCGGTCTCTTCGAGCTCGCCATCAGGGATCTGGAGTTTCTGGAGTACCGCGGAGGAGATCAGGTTCAAGCCGGCCCCGCCGTCAACTAGCATCTTAGTGACCTTGAGGTTGCGGATAGTTGGTGAAACCAACATCGGCAAGCACCGACCGCGATTATGTGATCAGGGTGGTCCTCAATATCAAAGATGATAGGCGTCTTTGGACCATTTCAGAGGCTTGCGTGACTCGACGGATGGTTACGCGCATTGACTTCCGCATCCACTTGCTTGAGCTGGCGGTGTGAAGTATGCAGAGAAGCACCGCCGTCAATGCACAAGACCTCTGTGGCTTTCTGGAACTCCTGCTCATCGGTATCGTCATCATCCATATCTTCATCGTCGTCGTCATCTTCATCCTTGTCGCGGCGCGGGAGGTCTGTCTCCTTGCCGCTGCTTGGCCTTGCTTGGCGTCCTCCTCGGCCGGGCGTTTCTTGCGGATCCTCCAAGTACCTTCCTGGGCCTTCTCCTTGTCGCGTCGCTCGTATTCAGCCTTTTGCTGCTCGACAAGCTGCTCGACCTTCTTGAAGCTTTGGAGGTCATGACCTTTGGTGCGATGGATCTTGCAGTACTGCTTGTTGCCTCCGTCCTGCTTGTCGGCGACCGCCACAGCCTGGTAGTTGGTGCCTGTGGCAACCTCCTTGCTGGAGCTACCAGCTTTGGCTTTCTTGGCGCCACCTCCGTTGCCGGACTGCTCAACGACTAGCACATCTTTGCCTTTCTTCTTCATGTTGTTCCGTCGCCGGTTTTTCTTTGCCGGGGCTGCCTCCTCACTATCAGATCCTCCTGCTTCTATGTTCTCTCCGGGGAGTTTCCTCCCTTCCTCAGCACGTGCACACTTGTCGGCCAGGGCATATAACTCACTGACGTCCTTGATCTTGCACATCGACATCTCCTCCCGCATCCTGCGGTTTCGCACGCTCGATGGAGCGCTGATTACCGCGGCAGGGTGGACATCTGGGATGTTGTCTTTGTCGTGGCTGAATCTCCGAATGTACTTGCTAGGGCTCTCCTTCCTTCGGGCGAGCAGATGAAGGTCCCTCTCTTGGCCATGAGGCTTGTGGCGCTGTAAAGGCGCCGACAAACTGATGGCATAGGTCTGCCCAGGAGGATATGGAGTTGTCCGGCAAGTGCATGAGCCAAGATCTGACATTGGGTTTGAGTACCAGCGGGAAGTAGTTGGCCAGGATCTTGTCGTCTCGCCCCGCAGCTTGCACCGCGATGGTGTAGATCTTTGAGGAACTCCGACGGATGCGTCTTGCCATCGTACTTCTGCGTATGCGTCGCTTGAAATTCTTCTTGCTGGGGCCATGGACTTGCCGCAGCTCACGAGTGAGCGCAGGGCAACATACCGCGTACGGCAAGTCGCCTGGTTCCCCTGGCGCATGCATGTCGACAGAGGGTCCAGCGCGCTGGTCTGATTGACGCCGCGCTTCTCTTCGGCGCTTGATGCAAGTTCGAGCGTCTTCTTGCTGTCGTTTGTGAAGAACTTGGCGCTGATCGCGACGAGCCCGTGGATCTGATGATGCGGTGGAGTCGCTGTCGAGGTGGATCCGGCGAGTCGGCGATCTTGGCCTTCGGGGTGGAGAGTGCATGGTGGTTGCACCCCCACCGGTTTCGTCGCCACCGGCTCGTGCTTGGCAGTCCTGCCGCGAAAGCGATATACTCGGCTGCCGCGGAGTGTCGCCGTTGGCAAAGCCGATGAGACTCTGAATGGTGGCCATCCATTCATCGACCTTGTCGGCTATTGGAGGGTAATCTAGGAGCAGTTGAGCTCTCGCCAAAGCTTCTGCTGGAGTGGTGGGCGGCAATGGCGAACGGCGCGAGGAGCGGGATATGCTCGGACTTCTAACTATGTTAGAAGGAGCAGTATCCCGTCCAGGCGACCGTGCCTCGCTCATGCCAGCATGTTGGCGTGCATGCTGGTCTTGAGGACCCCGAGATCCACCAGCTCGATCTTGGTCCAACGAGCGTATGGTACTGTGAATACCATGACGCTGTCGGTCCCGCGCCTCCTGGGATGTGCGCGGTGCATGTACGGACGCCGAGGTCTGAGCAGCCTTGTCCTTGGACCTGGCAGCACCGTGGGCTCCCTCGTCGACGCCCGTTCTTCCACCGGCGTCTACCCCACCACCCGTTTTCTCCGGTGGTGGTGGTGGGATCGACGTGGACGGAACATCTGCCACCGAAGCCTTCTTCTTCGGTGGCATGTCGATGAAGACGATGAAAATCTAGCTCGTGTGAATGCCGGATCAGGTTCACACAATCTCGACGCCCCCTACCTGGCGCGCCAAAGATGTCGGGGAAGCTGATCCACGAACACCTATGGGACGGCGGACCGAGCCCCTTCGGTTCGGGGGGGCGGAGATCGCACGAAGAGCAGATCGAGGCGGCACACGAGCAGTTTACCCAGCTTCGGAGCTCTCCGAGAGATAACACCCCTACTGCTGCATGTCTGAGTGTATTGAGTTCTTGCTAGGGAGCGCTAAGTGCTACAGTACACACCAGCTGCTCACGAGACCTAAGCGTGAGTGTTTTCGCCTTGAACCTTCGAACCCCTCTCTACGTTGCGCATGGGCCTCCTTTTATATGCTCAAGGGTCTCCGACAGGTGGCAGCGTAGACAAGGGTAAAATGGAAAAGGAATTGCGGTTGGTACAGCTACTGCACGATGTATCATACCTAACCCGACGGCAGAGGACAAAGGCATTAAATGCCCGCTCGTCGCCCAAACAAGGCAAACAGGACCGTCGGGGGCGCCACCGCCGCCACGATGGCAATCTTGTCGGCGCCGCTTGCTGCAAGACCGCTGGCCAGACCGCCTTTTGCCACGCGCTTTGGAAAGGTCCAAGAGCGACACGTTGGTGGATGTGCTAGAGCGCAGGACGGAGTGGTAGTGCCGCTGCAGCGCCGTGCATGATCGTTGCCTTGTCGCGTCCGGAAGCTTGTCGCCACCGGCCTTGCCGGGCGTGTGGCGGCGTCGCGGCAAGTTCCTTGAGATGCCTTGGTTGGCCTCCCGGCAAGCTCCTCTTGCCGGGGCCTTGTCTCCTAGATGCCTTGGGTGGCCTTCCCGGCAAGCTCCTCTTGCCGGGGCCTTGTCTCCTTGGCTTGAATACTTTGTTCTTGAATAGCTCCAAAAGAACCACAGAGGACCTTGGCGGTCACCCGACAAGCCATGCCGCGGGGTGCTGCAACTGCCCGTGCACGAATTCGGGATACTAGGGTACCCCTACTCTAGTACACCGACATAAAAGTTCTCAGAATGACCTGAAACTTCACGGAGAGTATTTTTGGAATAAATAAAAAATATTGGTGAAAGAATCAACAGAGGGGGACCCACCGGCTGTCCACATGGGTGGAGGGTGCGCCCCTGCCTTGTGGGTCCCCTGTACCACCACCGACCTCAACTCCAACTCCATATATTCACGTTCGGGGAGAAAAAAATCACGGAGAAGGACTTCTCATGTTTTACAATACGGAACCGCCGCCACCTCCTCTTCTTCCTTGGGATGGCAGATCTGGAGTCCGTTCGGGGCTCCGGAGAGGGGAAATCGTTGGCATCATCATCATCAACCTTCCTCCATTACCAATTTCATGATGCTCACCGCCGTGCATGAGTAATTCCATCGTAGGCTTGCTGGACGGTGATGGGTTGGATGAGATTTATCATGTAATCGAGTTAGTTTTGTTAGGGTTTGATCCCTAGTATCCACTATGTTATGAGATTGATGTTGCTATGACTTTGTTATGCTTAATGCTTGTCACTAGGGCCTGAGAGCCATGATTTCAGATCTGAACCTATTATGTCTGCATGAATATATTTGTGTTCTTGATCCTATCTTGCAAGTTATAGAAACCTATTACGAGTTATGATCCGCATACCCCAAGGTGACAATAATTGGGTTCTTTCCGATGATTACCATAGTTTGAGGAGTTCACGTATTCACTAAGTGCTAATGCTTTGGTCCAGTTCTCTATTAAAAGGAGGCCTTAATATCCCTTAGTTTCCATTAGGACCCCACTGCAACGGGAGGATAGGACAAAAGATGCCATGCAAGTTCTTTTCCATAAGCACATATGACTATATTCGGAATACATGCCTACATTATATTGATGAATTAGAGCTAGTTCTGTGTGACCCTAGGTTATACCTGTTGCATGATGAATGCCATCCGACATAATTATCCACCACTGATCCATTGCCTACGAGTTCGTTTCATGTTGATCTTTGCTAAGTTACTTTTCTGTTGCCACTGTTACAATTGCTACGAAACTGGTACTCTTACTTTTGTCATCGTTACAGTTACTTCAATACTACTTTGCTACTAACTACTTTGCTGCAGATATTAAGTATTTCAGGTGTGGTTGAATTGACAACTCAGCTGCTAATACTTGTAATATTCTTTGGCTCCCCTTGTGTTGAATCAATAAATTTGGGTTGAATACTCTACCCTCGAAAACTGTTGTGATCCCCTATACTTGTGGGTTATCAAGACCTTTTTCTGGCACCGGTGTCGGGGAGCATAGCTCTATTCTCTGATTCACTTGGGATATATATCTATTGATCACTATGAAGAATCTGAAAGATACTAGAACCAAGATCTATCCCTCAACTACGAGTGGAGGTAAGGAACTGCCATCTAGCTCTGCATTTGATTCACCTTCTGTTTTGAGTAAACTTGCGACACCTAAACCTCCTATTCATTCTAATATGTCGCATGTTATTGATGATGCTACTTCTACTATGAATGATGCTTATGATTCTACTACTTTGCTTGATAAAATTTTGCCACTAGGTGAATTACTTGATGAACATCTTGCTAGAGTTAGAACTATTGATTATGCTGAAGATGATGATATTTCTGAAACTGATGAAATTATTGAACTAAAAACTTTGAAACACCAGGTAAGACTAGGTCTCCTAGGTATGAACTTCCTTTTGTACCTGAGGGTTATATTATGGATGAAGAAACTGCTACAGACTTTTTTGCTTGCAATGATAGAGATGATCTTAAGAAACTGTTAGCTAAGCTGAAAGAAAAATCTTTAAATGCTAGAATGCAATATGATCCTAAGTTTGCTACTTCACCTATCTTTGTACTAATAAGAATTATGAATTCTCTGTCAATCATCATTTAATTACTTTGGTTGAATCTGATCCTTTCCATGGTTATGAATCTGAAACTGTTGTGGCACATCTTACTAAATTGAATGATATAGCCACCCTATTTTCTCATGAGGAAAAAATTCACTATTACTCCCTCCATTCCACAATGTAGTGCCTATAGATTTTTATGAAAGTCAAACTTTGCCAACTTTGACCAAGTGTATAGAGAAAACGGTCTACATCTACAATACCAAACATGTATATTCTGAAAATATAACTCACGATGTATCCAATGATGTGCATTTGGTATTCTAGATGTACCTACTTTTCTCTACAAACATGGTCAAAGTTTGTAATGTTTGACTTTTATAAAAATCTATAGGCAGTACATTATGGAACGGAGGGAGTACTATATTATTAAGTTGTTTCCTTTCTTATTAAAGGGTGATGCTAAGTTATGGTTCAATTCTCTTGCTCCTGGTTGTGTGCGTAGTCCCCAGGATATGATTTACTACTTCTTTGAAAAATATTTCACTGCTCATAAGAAACAAGATGCTTTAAAGGAAATATTTATCTTTGTGTAAATTGAAGAAGTGAGTATCCCACAAGCTTGGGGGAGGCTTCTCCAATTACTTAATGCTTTTCTTGATCATCCTCTCAAGAATAATGAAATACTTGATATCTTATATAATGGACTAACTGATTCTTCTAGGGACCACCTAGATAGTTGTGCTGGTTGTGTTTTCAGGGAACGAATTGTTGAGCAAGGTGAAATGCTATTGAATAATATATTGAGTAATGATAATGATTGGACACTTAATGAACAAACTCCTAAGAAAAGAGGTATTCTATTTCTCAATCCTGAAGATATGCAAGAGGCAAAGAAATCTATGAAAGAAAAAGGTATTAAAGCTGAAGATGTTAAGAATTTACCACCTACTGAAGAAATACATGGTCTTGATAACCCGACACAGGTAGTAGTGGTAAATTCTCTCTATAGATTTGATGAAGGTGATATTCCTCATAATAGGTCTGCTAGTCAATGCTTGGATGAGTTTGCTAATTTTATTGTTAAATAAGAAAAGTTCAATGCTTATGTTAGTAGACAATTGAAATGTAATGCTTACTTGCTTGACTGCTTGGGTGATTATATGAGTAGAACTATTAATGATCTTAAGCTTATTAGTAAGCATGCTTCCATGGTTAGAACTCAAGTAGAACAAGTACTTAAGGCACATGATGATTTACTCAATGAGTTGAATAGTAAGAACAATGATTATGCTGTTAGAGTTATGACTAGAGGTGGTAAAATGACCCAGGAACATTTTTATCCCGAGGGCCATCCTAAGGGAGTTGAGCAAGATTCTCAGAGAATTAATACTGATGCATCTAGTCCTAGTAATAAAAGAAAAAGAAAACTGGTAGGACTTTGCATGCTTCTAGTGAACCTGTTGTAGATACACCTGAGAATCCTAATGATGTTTCTGTTTCTAATGCTGAGACACAATCTGGTGATGAACATGAACCTTGTGATAATGTTAATAATGATGTTAATGTTGATGCTCAACCTAGTAATGATAATGATGTAGAGATTGAACCTGTTGTTGATCTTGATAACCCATAATCAAAGAATCAACGTGGTAAAGAAAGAGAACCATGGGTTCAGAAACCTATGCCCTTTCCTCCTAAACCATCCAATAAAAAGTATGATGAGGATTTTGAGCGCTTTGCCGAAATTATTAGACCTATCTTTTTTTGCATAGGTTTGACTGATATTCTAAAATGTCTCCTTATGCTAAGTATATGAAAGATATTGTTACAAATAAAAGAAAGATACCGGAAGCTGAAATTTCCATGATCCTTGCTAATTATACTTTTAAGGGTGGACTACGAAAGAAACTAGGAGATCCAGGAATACCAACTATACCATGCTCAATTAAGAGAAATTATGTTAAAACTGCTTTATGTGATCTTGGAGCCGGTGTTAGTGCTATGCATTTCTCTTTGTATCGTAGAATTGAATTGAATAAGTTGACACCTACTAAAAATCTCTTTGCAAATGGCTAATCAATCGACTGCTATACTCGTCGGTATTTGTGAGGATGTGCCTGTTGTGGTTGCAAACGTTACTATCTGAATGAACTTTGTTATTCTTGATATTCCCGAGGATGACAATATGTCGATCATCCTTGGTAGACCCTTTCTGAATACCGCAGGGGCTGTTATTGATTGCAACGAAGGCAATGTCACTTTTCACATTAGTGGTAATGAGCATGCTGTACACTTTCCGAAGAAACAACCTCAAGTTCATAGTATCAATTCTATTGGAAAAATTTCAACTATTACTATTGGAGGTTTTGAATTCCCTCTCCCTACTGTCAGGAAGAAATATTATATTATTATTATCGGGGACATACATGTCCCCGTTGAGGTAACCTAGTATTATTCAAAAATTCTCCGGTTTCATGTCATTCAAAAGAAGTTTGTCAATAAGACTTGATCAACCTTGTTAGTGGATTCCTTTTGATGAGCATGAGATGGATGAATTTAGAAAGCACAACTTTCTGTACCTACTTTTTAGTTTCTGTTATTTAGAATAAATAAAGTAAAAATAGTATTTTCTGTCTGTTTTCTGATGTATCCATGCAATAAAAAATGTCTCGAAAATAGAAGTTCTCATAATGCCCTGAAAATTTAGTATGAGTTTTTATAGAATATTTTAGAATTTCTGGCATTGAACATGCACCAGGGGGCTGCACTAGTAGACCACAAGGGTGGAGGGCGCGCCCCCTGCCTTGTGGGTCCCACGTGGGTCCCCCTTACTTATTCCATCACCCATCCACTTCATCTTCCTCCAGAAAAAATCATCCTGTTGCTCAAACCCGTGTTCTAGCTCATCTTGCTGACATTTTTGATCTCCTTGTGAAAAGCTCCATTTGCAAAACTATTTTGGGGAATTGTTCTTCACTATGTGACTCCTCCAATGGTCCAATTAGTTTTTGTTCTAGTGCTTTATTTATTGCAAATTTTTGCTACCGTGGTGACCTTGTTCTTGAGCTCGCATGTCAAATTTATATGGTCCAAAGTAGTTTTGATGCATGATATAGCCTCTAGGCACTTGCTGGAGTAGTTGCTATCAATTTTGTTGAGTTTGGTTGACTTTTATTTTGAGTCACTAAAAATTTCAGAAATTTTTGAGAGGAAGAAAAATGTTTGGGAAAATGTACCAAGGTGGTTCCCCGAGGAAGCAAGCACCGAGGCTCACGATACGTGAGTTGGACCTTGAACCACCAAGAGAAGCTCAAGTGTGTGAATGGCCATCGGATGAATTCAAGGTTCATGCAGGTTTCAAGGAAGAGTTTGATGCATATGTGCAAAATTCTGGCCTTGAAGACTTTGTGTCAGATAAGTGCCGACAATACTATAACCTCACTAATTCATTTGTGCGAAGATTAAAATTTACATCCTACGCAATACTCATATTGTCATGTTTGATCTTATTGATAACTCTTATACCATCATTGGTACGCATCGGTGCTATACAAACGGTTTTTAACCCCTTTCTGCGACGGCATTTGGAACCGTCGCCAAGTTAGTGTGCGCGTTAAGGGAGTCCTTCCCACACGACCAAGAAACCATCAGGGATATACCCTCCTGGCACACACACTCGGCAAAGTGAGGCTGTGTGTGACCGGCGAGCACTCAAATACAGTAATACATACAGTAGAGCTAAAAAGTTACAATTATATAGGTGAAATTGTTTCCGGTCGCAAGTATGCTAACCCACAAGTATAGGGGATCGCCGCAGTTTTCGAGGGTAGAGTATTAAACCCAAATTTATAGATTCGACACAAGGGGAGCCAAAGAATATTTGAAGGTATTAGCAGCTGAGTTGTCAATTCATCCACACCTGGAGATTAATTATCTGCAGCAATGTGATCAGTAGCAAAGTAATATGATAGTTTTGATAGTAGTGACAACAGCAATAGTAACGGTAACAGTGATAGCGGTATTTTTGTAGCAAGTGCAACAATAACGATAGCAGTAGTAACTTAGCAAAAACAATATAAGATAAATTCATAGGCATTGGATCGGTAATTTATTGGATGACATTCATCATGTGAAAGTCATAACCTGGGTCGATACAACACTAGCTCTAGTTCCTAAATATAATGTAGGCATATATTCCGTAAATAGTCATACATGCTTATGGAAAGAACTTGAATGACATCTTTTGTCCTACCCTCCTGCTGCAGCGGGGTCCATATTGGAAACTAAGGGATATTAAGGCCTCATTTTAATAGAGAACAGAAACAAAGCATTAACACCTGGTGAAAACATGAACTCCTCAAACTACCGTCATCACCGGGAGTGGTCCCGAATAATGTCACTCCAGGGTTGCCGAATCGTAACACGTAGTAGGTGACTATAACTTGCAAGATCGGATCTAGAACATGGATATAATCGTGATAACATAAACGGTTCGGATCTGAGTTCATGGCACCCGGGCCTAAAGTGACAAGCATTAAGCATAGCAAAGTCATAGCAACATCAATCTCAGAACATAGTGGATACTAGGGATCAAGCCTTAACAAAACTAACTCGATTACAAGATAATCTCATCCAACTCCTCACCGACCAGCGTGCCTACGAAGGAATTACTCACTCCGGTGGCGAGCATCATGGAATTGGCAATGGAGAAGGGTTGGTGATGACGAAGAATGAAGATCGCCCTCTCCGAAGCCCCAAACGGACTCTAGATCTGGCCTCCCGATGAAGAACAGGAGGTGACGGCGGCTCCGTTTCGTGGAATACAATAATTTTTTCTCCCTATTTTTTTCTAGAAAAATAGGATTTTATAGCGTCGGTTCCATGGTCTGCGGGGCCACCAGGTGGTGACAACCCACCTGAGCACGTCTGGGAGGGCTGGCGCACCCTGGTGGGTTGTGCCCACCCAGGTGCCCCCCTTCGGTGGCTCTTGGCTCCAGAAATTCTCTTTTATTGTATAAAAAATCGTCGCAAAGTTTCGTTCCAAAACAAGAGGGAAAGCGTTAGGAAAATTAGATACGTTGGAGACGTATCAACTCCCCCAAGATTAAACCTTTGCTTGTCCTCGAGCAATTCAGTTGATAAACTGAAAGCAAAAAAGAAAAACTTTTATGAACTCTTTTGCTCTTGTTTGCATAAAAAAGCTTAAACAGCACCCAGGTTTTCAGCCAACATTATAACTAACCATGCCGACAATAACTCTGGAAGAACATATTAACTCATATCAATGACATAATCAGCATCAATGATACGATATGACAATATTGGTATCTCGCTAGCCCTTTCTGAGACTGCAAAACATAAATGCATAGCAACTCCAAAGTTCAAGCATCGACTAAACATTGTAATTCATGGTAGAAAAGATCCAGTCATGATGCACCCAACATTAGCTACACACAATGCATCAGCATGACAGCAGTGTTCTCAAGTTCTGGCGCTTCTTTTAGAGGGTGATGACACAACATAAATGTAAATAGAAAGTCCCTTCGCAGAGGGAAGCGGTGATTTGCAGAGGTGCTAGAGCTCAAGTTTTTAAAACCGAGGTAAATGATATTTTGAGGCATGCACCCTTCCATGCTAAGCACGCTAGTGGCGGTTCCAAGCGATAAAAGTAAAAGTTTTGACTCCATTGGGAGTTTTTGTTTGATTATTTGTAAGCTTTTTCTGTTTGCAGTTTGGGACTGGGCATCCCTATTACCGCCCTTTTCTCGTGCGATGGTGAGTGAACAAACACTCGACCTGAGAATAACCGGCTTAGCATGGAAGATACCAACCACCTCCTGTCATTAACGAACCAGGCACACAAAAAGGATATTTATTTGAAGTTTTTAGAGGTGGCACATGCAAATTTACTTAGGATGGCAGGGTAATACCGCATATAGGTAGGTATGGTGGACTCATCTGGAATAACTTTGGGTTCAAGGTTTTTGATGTACAAGCAGAATTCCCACTTAGTATAGGCGAAGGCTAGCAATTAGGTTGAGAAGCGGCCAACTAGAGAGCAACAACGGTCATGATCATGCATTATGCGTAAGTAACATTGGACACTAGCATGAGTAGGTATTGAACACCATGAACATAAATATCATAGATGCTATCTTGGTTTTGATTCAACTACATGCATGAACATGTGCCAAGTCAAGCCACTCGAACATTCAGAGGAGGATACCGTATCATCATACTACATCACAATCATTTTAACACAATGTTGATATCCAAGATAAATCATTATCCACTCCTAGATACTTATGCATGGCATGAGAAATATAATCTCTAATTGTCATTGCAAACATGTTTATTTATAATGGGCCGAATCATGGATACTAGGTTAAACATATTTACAAAAACAGAACAAGTCGAGTTCATACCAGTTTCTCTCTGCCACAGCCAGTTCATCGAATATCGTCATTATTGCCTTTCACTTGCACGACCGAACGATATGAAAATAATAATAGGGCAAGAGTGCCATGGACTAAGCTGGAATCTGCAAACATTTTATTCAACAGGAGAAGACAAGGTAAAATGGGCTCTTTATTAGATCAACAATTATTCATGAGAGAGCCACTCAACATTTTCACCGTGGTCTTCTCCTCGGTACAACTCAAATAAAAAGAAAATAAATTCAGAGAAACACACTGAAATATTTTTGGAGTTTTTGGTTTTCTTGAACAAGCAAAATAAAAGGGAAAGCAAAAACGAGAACAACTATTTACATGGGAAAGCTCCCAACAAGCAAAAGAAGAACAAGGAAATCTTTTTGGGTTTACTTTTTGGTGCTACAATTAAGCATGCATAGAAAGTAAACTAACTACAGCTATTTTTTATGGTTTTTCTAAGGTTTGTCAAACACACAAGAAGAAAGCAAGAAAATAAATTTAAGCATGGATGATACAATGAAAAAGTGTGAATACCGACAACTGGAATGAAATGTGTGAACATGAATGTAATGTCGGTGAGAAACACGTACTCCCCCAAGCTTAGGCTTTTGGCCTAACTTGGTAATTGATCAGTATCCTGGATAGTAGTTAGGGTGCCGAGGAGCGGGCATCGACACATCCCACTGTTGAGGCTCCTCCACTTCTACATCCTGATCATTCCGGTAGGCGATGATATCTGAAGGCAAAATCCTATATCCGCCACTGGCGACGGAATCAAACAAAGCAGGAGCAGGCAATGGAAAAATATCACGAGTTTCCACTCTGAAAACTAGGTTATATGGAACAGGAATGTTAGGGTAATCTCGTGCAATAAAATGGTGGTGTTCCATGGCTGCGCGATCTAGGTAAACCTTGGGCAGAGGGTGATCATGAAGGCGTATTTCAACATTAAAGCCAGCCGCCAAACGAGTAGCGAAAATCCCACCTTTTTTTTACCCTTGGATTAATTAATATGGAGGCGACGTGCCACAATAGCTCCCAAGCTATAATTGTTGTCTCCCTCTAGTGCACGACGTAAAACAGCAAGTTCCGGTGAGATGAGTGCACCCACCTTCTCTCTGGCAAGTAAGCATTTTGCAATGTAAAGAGCAAAGTAATGTATAGCAGGAAAATGCAAGCCAGCGGCAGTGATAGCTGACACCCCTCTCTTATCTCCCACTGTCAATGTATGATAAAAGGCCTCAAACTCTGCCAGCCTAGGCTCAACTAAGCTTTCGTCAGCAGGAAGCAAGCTATTTCACAAAACTCAGTGAGAGGTATCTGATGGAAATCATTATATAAACTAAACTACACCTTCGGAGGATTATTCCTAGGAAGGAAATTAAAACTTGGAACATAGATGTTTGTGAGGAGATGATACTGTTCACATTCAGCTGCGATGAAGTCGGTGAGGCCGGCATTAGCAGCATATTGTGTGAACTCCTGAAGGATTCCAGCCCCTTCCATGAACTGGGTATGCGGCCATTCGCACGGCCGTACTTCCGCCAACCTCCGAGGATGGAGATCACTGCCAGATGACTCCCCAATAACTCCCTTGGAGTTCTTCTTAGAAGCAACCTTCCTAAAGATATTCATCCTTTTCCAAGCAACAATCTGCCGAAACAGTTTCACAAATGGAGCTTCGAGAAAAGAGATCGAAATCCGCGGGTTTGAGAGCAAGAACACGGGAGAGAGAGCAATGGAGAATTTTTCAGGAGGTAAGTGATGATGTGGTGTGAAGGGATAAGTGAGGGGCCCACGTGGGGACCACAACCCACCAGGGCGCGCCCAGGTGGGTTGTGCCCACCTGGTGCACCTCCATCTGATATTATTTGCACCAGAAATTCTTAAATATTCAGAAAAAACCGTATTAAATTTTCAGAGCATTCTGAGAACTTTTATTTTTGGGTCATTTTTTTATTGCACGTGAAATTCAGAAAACATACAAAACATGGCGTCTTATTTTATTTAACTAATAAAAACAGAAAATAAAAGGTGGGGACAGAAGGTAGTGCTTACTAAATTCATCAACTTTATACCTGTCAAAAATGATACATTAGTAAGGTTGATCAAGTCTTATTAACAACCATTTTTGATTAGCATGAAACCGAAGAAGTTTCGTAAATCACCAAGTTACCTCAACAGGGATATGAATGTCCCCAACAATAAGCATTTCATATTTCTTTGTAATAGTAGGTAGAGGTAGATGAAACCTTCCAATAGTGATTGTCGGAGATTTTTCAATAACATTAGTGCCATTCACTTGGAATTGTTTCTTCGAAAAGTGCACCATATGCTCATTACCATTGATATGAAAAGTGACCTTCTTTTATTGCAATCAATAATAGTGCATGTAGTATTCAAGAAGGGTCTACCAAGGATAATCGACATGTTGTCGTCTTCGGGCATCTCAAATATAACAAAGTCAGTCAAAATAGTAACATTAGCAACAACAACGGGCACATCCTCACAAATACCAATAGGTATGGCAGTTGATTTATCAGCCATTTGCAAAGATATTTCAGTAGGTGTGAGTTTATTCAAATCAAGTATTTTATATAAAGAGAAAGGCATAACACTAACACCACCTCCTAAATCGCATAAAGCAGTTTTCACATAATTGTTTTTTATGGAGCAAGATATAGTTGGTATTCCTGGCTCCCCAAGTTTTTTAGGTACTCCATCCTTAAAAGTATAATTAGCAAGCATGGTGGAGAATTCAGCTTCCGGTATTTTTCTCTTATTGGTGATGACGGCTTTCATATACTTTGCATAAGGAGGCATTTCAAGGTATCAGTCAAGCGAGTACGCAAAAAGACTGGCCTCAGCATTTCAGCAAAGCGTTCAAATTCTTCATCATCTTTCTTTTTAGTTGACTTGGGTGGAAAAGGCATAGGTTTTTGAACCCACGGTTCTCTTTCTTTACCTTGTTTCCTAGCAATGAAGTCTCTTTTATCATATCGTGTATTCTTAGGTTGTGGGTTATCAAGATCAACTGGTGGTTCTATCTCAGCATCATTATCTGGTTCTTTTTCATTATTTGGTTGAGTATCTTCATGAACATCATCATTATATTTTTCATTATCACTAGGTGAATGTTCATTATCAGATTGAGTTTTAGCATCAGAAATAGAAACATCATTATCATTATCGGGAGATTTTTCTACTTTAGGTTCACTAGAAGCATGCAATCCTATCATTTTTCTTTTTCTTCTTCTATTTAGAAGGTCTAGGTGCAGTGGTGTTATTCCTTTGCGAATCCTGTTCAATTCTTTTTGGGTGTCCCTCGAGATATGGTGGTTCCTGAGGCATTTTACCTCCTCTAGTTGTAATTCTAACAACAAAGTCATGTATGTTGTTATTCATTTCATCAAGCAATTCTCTTTGAGATTTAGCCACTTGTTCTAACTGGGTTTGTACCATAGAAGCATGTTTTCCAACACCTGTAACATCATTTGAGATTGTAAATAACAAGTCACTCAATAGAGTTATCATATCAGAATTATTTTTCAATTGTTTCATAACATTTGCATTGAAGTGATCTTGTTTTCTAATATAATTGTCAAACTCATAAAGGCATTGACTAGGGTGCATATTGTGAGGACTATCGTTATCATTGAATTTCATTAAAGAATTTACCTCTACCACCTTAGTCAGTTGTGTTGTATTAAGCCCATGTATTTCTTCAATGGGTGGTAAAATTTTAACATCCTCAGCTTTAATACCTTTTTCCTTCATAGATTTCTTTGCCTCTTCCATATCTTCAGGACTGAGATATATTATACCCCTCTTCTTTGGAGTGGTCTTAGGCGGTGGTTCAGGAAGAGTCCAATCATCATAATTTTTCAATATGTTGTTCAATAATTCCTCAGCTTGTCCAATAGTTCGTTCCCTGAAAACACAACCAGCACAACTATCTAGGAAGTCCCTAGAAGCATCGGTTAGTCCATTATAGAAGATATCAAGTATTTCATTTTTCTTAAGAGGATTATCAGGCAAAGCATTAAGTCACTAGCAAAGCCTCCCCCAAGCTTGTGGGAGACTCTCCTCTTTAGTTTGCACAAAGTAAATATTTCCTGTAAGACAACTTGTTTCTTATGAGCAGGAAAATATTTTTCAGATAAGTAATAAATCATATTCTGGGGACTAAGCACACAACCAGGAGCAAGAGTATTGTACCAAGCTTTAGCATCACCCTTTAATGAGAACGGAAATAGTTTGAGAATAAAGTAATAGAGAGTTTTCTCATCATGAGTAAAAAGGGTGGCTATGTCATTCAACTTAGTAAGATGTGCCACAACAGTTTTTCAGTTTCATAACCATGAAAAGGATCAGATTCAACCAAAGTAATTAACTCTGGGTCGATCCTTATCAGCAATAAAGATAGGTAAGGTAGCAAACTTAGGATCATATTGCATTCTAGCATTCAAATATTTTTCTTTATACTTGCATAATAATTTCTCTAGATCATCTCTATCCTTACAAGCAAGAATATCTCTAGTTGTCTCCTCATTCATAACATAACCTTCCGGTACCTTTGGGAATTCATATCTAGGAAGGCTAGTTCTAGCAGGTGTTTCAGGAGTTTCAGTTTCAAGCTCATCATCAGATTCAACAAAATCATGTTGTATTACTCTAGCAATTTGTTCATCAAGAAATTCACCAAGTGGCACATCATTATCATCAAGCAAGGTACTTGCATCATCATAAGTATCATTCATAGTAGAAGTAGCATCATCAGTAACTTGCGACATATCAGGATTAATTGCATCTAGTGGTGTTACAAGTTTACTTATAACAGAAGGTGAATCTAAAGCAGAACTGGATGGCAGTTCCTTACATCCCCTCGTATAAGAGGGATAAATCATAGTCTTAGCATCCTTAAGATTCGGAATAGTGATAAATTGATAATAATCCCAAGTGACTCAACAAATATAGCTATGCTCCCCGGCAACGGCGCCAGAAAAAGGTCTTGATACCGTACAAGTATAGGGGATCGCAACAGTTTTCGAGGGTATAGTATTCCACTCAAATTTATAGATTTCACACAAGGGGAGCCAAAGAAGATTTGAAGGTATTAGCAGCTGATTTGTCAATTCAACCACACCTGGAGATTAATAATCTGCAACAACGTGATCAGTAGCAAAGTAATATGACAGTTTTTGTAGTAGTGATAGCAGCAATAGTAATGGTAACAGTGATAACAGTAGTTTTGTAGCAAGTGCAACAGTAATGATAGCAGTAGTAACTTAGCGAGAACAATATAATATAAATTCGTAGGCATTGGATTGGTAATTTGTTGGATGATATTCATCATGTGACAGTCATAAACTAGGGCGATACGACACTAGCTCCAGTCCATAAATATAATATAGGCATGTATTCCGTAAATAGTCATACGTGCTTATGGAAAGAACTTGCATGACATTTTTTGTCCTACCCTCCCGTGGAATCGGGGTCCATATTGGAAACTAAGGGATATTAAGGCCTCCTTTTAATAGAAAACCAGAACAAAGCATTAACACACAATGAATACATGAACTCCTCAAACTACGGTCATCACCGGGAGTGGTCCCGACTATTGTCACTCCGGGGTTGCCGGATCATAACACGTAGTAGGTGACTATAACTTGCAAGATTGGATCTAGAACATGGATATAATGGTGATAACATAAACGGTTCAGATCTGAGTTCATGGCACTCGGGCCCAAAGTGACAAGCATTAAGCATAGCAATGTCATAGCAACATCAATCTCAGATCATAGTGGATACTAGGGATCAAGCCCTAACAAAACTAACTCGATTACATGATGAATCTCATCCAACTTCTCACCGACCAGTGAGCCTACGAAGGAATTACTCACTTCCAGTGGGGAGCATCATGGAATTCGCGATGGAGAAGGGTTGGTGATGACGAAGAACGAAGACCCCCCTCTCCGGAGCCCCAAACGGACTCCAGATCTAGCCTCCCGATGAAGAACAGGAGGTGACGGTGGCTCTGTCTCATGGAACATGATAATTCTTTCTCCCTGATTTTTTTCTAGAAAAATAGGATTTTATTGTGTCGGTTTCAGGGTTTGCAGGGCCACCAGGTGGGGACAACCCACTTGGGCGCACCTGGGAGGTTGGCGTGCCCTGGTTGGTTGTGCCCACCCAGGTGCCACCCTCCGGTGGCTCTTGGATCCAGAAATTCTCTTTTATTGTCTAAAAAATCCTCGCAAAGTTTCGTTCTATTCCGAGAACTTTTATTTCTGCACAAAAACAACACCATGGTAGTTCTGCTGAAAACAGTGTCAGTCCAGGGTTAGTTTCATTCAAATCATGCAAATTAGAGTCCAAAACAAGAGGAAAATCATTAGGAAAAGTAGATACGTTGGAGACATATCAAAGTACATCCCACATAGTCAGTCCCCGTTGAACGTTTCTGTTCATATGTACATCCCACACAGTCGCTCCAAGGAAAGCGTTTCTGTTCACAGGTACATCACACACAATCTTCCCTGTTAAATTTTTTGTGATAGCATTTCCATTGCTCACGATATTAACAATTTTATCGTTTGCGTTCTTGAATGCATAACACACGGTGCATAGAAGAAACTGTGTGGAAAAGGTTGTCCATCACACACAGTTTTTATGTGGTGAACGTTTGCGCAAGGTGGTCGCAAACAGTTTTAGAGAAGGTCATCTGTGATTGTTCATTGATCCAACACAATTTCTTCCTAGAAACTGTGTGCATTGCGTGAGGTCATCGCCCACAGTATTTTCTCAATAACCGTTTGCAATAGCAAAACCCAATTAGAAGGCTAATTGCCCTATTATTAATAATCCATTTATTAATCTAATTGACATTCATATTAAGCGCATACTATATTTCATTTCCATATTAAGGAAACATGATTTCATAATTGAAATACATCAGACTACAACATGATATAGCTTCAACACTCAGCTACCCCATGACACAACTGCACCAGCACCAAGTTTCACATGCAACATGTAGAACCTTTCGAAATTAGCATCATAGACGGTATATAGAAAGATGCATCTCATCTAGAAAACTGCTGAAGCGGAAGGCGAATATTGAGCCTTCATTCATGTTGAAGGTCTTTGCAAGTTTAGGCCAGTGCCTGTGGATGATTGACCGTCCATCCTTCGTCCTCTTCAGGAACACTTCAATATTGAACCTTGGGTGTTGTATGAAATCCTTCCTCGCCTCCTGACCATAGAGGTGGTTTGAGAGGTAATCATTAGTGAACTGTTTTGGAAAGGCTTGAAAACAAGGATGTGCATAAATATCTTCTCTATATTGGAAATGGGCAAAGGAATAAACAAAGGCAAGGTATAATAGTTATTACCATCTTGTAGTGAACTGATGTCTTCTTCATTGTGCTGACAAAGATCTTGTTGTTTTTTGTCGCTAATTTCTTTATCCTAACAATCTTTCTGAGTTTCTTGACTTTATTGATATTCATGGACAACTCACTTCCCCATATGCGAAAAGGGTCGGAAAGTGGGTCAAAACCTCTGACAGCAAGACCTACATGTGCAAGACCAAATTGTTAAAAACCTAACTATTAGAATGGTTCCTACAATTGCACAATAATCTGCTACTAGACAATGGACAATGCACGTGCTAACCTCGATTGTAAACCTCGGTGCTTCCCATTGTTTCCCTGCAACACATATAAGGTAGTTAGTCATCAGGTTAAGTAAGGGTTCGCATGCTATCAGTAAAATATGTTGATGAAAAATAAGCATATTGAAGATTCATCAGATTAATTCAAGCCACATGGAAAACCCATTTATCCAAACCCAGCATGATTAAGAAATAGGAAATATAGCACTTGTATATGTTTCTCATGTATTAAGTGCCGCCAAATTCGATTTATTCCTCACATGCACAACAATACAAAATTCTACCCACGACAATTGGACATCGCATTGTAGAATTGAACCAAGCAGTTAACTAAACACCACAACAAATGAACCAAACATTAACTAAGCACCACATTGCACAATATAACATACTCCTAATAGAAGATCAGACAGTTAACCAAACCAAGCATGCTTAACAACTTGGAAATATAGCAATTGTATTTGTTTCTCATGTATTTACTACAACCAAATTCAATTTATTTCTCACATGGTATACAATAACAGAATGCACAAACAACTATTGAACATCACATTGCATAATTGAACCAAATAGTTAACTAAACACCACAACACAAATGAACCAAATGTTAACTGGGCACCACATTTCACAATGTATAACCAAACCAAGCATGCTTGACAACTTGGAAATATGGCAATTGTATTCATTTCTCATGTATTTTGTAAAGATAAATTCGATTTATTTCTCACATAGAAGACAATACAAAATTGCAGCCTGAAGAATTGAGCATCACATTGCAGAACTGAACCAAACAGTTAACTAAAGACAACAACTAATTAACCAAACAGTTAACAAGTGAGCACCACACTGCACGACATATAGAACATATACACTAGAGCAACAATTTGCATGGTAAAATTAGATAGCACAATTCACTAGAATTTGTGAAGGAAAGGCAGGAGCGGCACACGCAACGGGTAAACCGAGCATGCTTAACCGGCGTAGCTAGCAAATGGCAAGGTGCTCCTCCAAGATCTGGGGGTTGGCACAAATGGAAGCCATCGCGACCTCATTCGCGCGTGCGGTCGTGATTTGCATCTCCGCTGCCAAATGCTCCTTGAGCTCCTGGCTATACTGCATGCACCATGGCTTAGGGCGGCTCTTATTTCGTGGAGGGGTCGGTGATTTGGGTGGAAGGTGTCGCGCCGGCGGCCGGGGCATGTGGGATGTGGAAGCAGAAGGAGGAAGGAGGTCGGTGTGGATCACCTGCCTGCATAGACGAGTGATACGTCTCCAACGTATCTATAATTTTTTATTGCTCCATGCTATTATATATTATGTTTTGGATGTTTAATGAGCTTTATAAAACACTTTTATATTATTTTTGGGACTAACATACTAACCCAAGGCCCAGTGCAAATTGCTATTTTTTGCCTCTGTCAGTGTTTCGCAGAAAAGGAATATCAAACAGAGTCCAAATGGAATGAAACCTTCTGGAGCGTGATTTTTGGAACAAATGTGATCCAGAGGACTTGGAGTGGACGTCAAGAAATCAACGAGGAGGCCACGAGGCACGGAGGCACGCCCCCACCCTCGTGGGCCCCAGGTGGCTCCACCGACCTACTTCTTCCTCCTATATATACCCATGTACCCGAAACCATTGAGGAGCACCAGGAAACCCTATTTCCACTGCCGCAACCTTCTGTACCCATGAGATCCCATCTTGGGGCCTTCTCCGGCGCTCCACCGGAGGGGGAATCGGTCACGGAGGGCTTCTACATCAACACCATAGCCTCTCCGATGATGTGTGAGTAGTTTACCACAGACCTTCGGGTCCATAGTTATTAGTTAGATGGCTTCTTCTCTCTCTTTGGATCTCAATACAAAGTTCTCCTCGATCTTCTTGGAGATCTATTCGATGTAACTCATGTTGCGGTGTGTTTGTCAAGATCCAATGAATTGTGGGTTTACGATCAAGATTATCTATGAAAAATATTTGAATCTTCTCTAAATTCTTTTATGTATGATTGGTTATCTTTGCAAGTCTCTTCAAATTATCAGTTTTGTTTGGCCAATTAGATTGATCTTTCTTGCAATGGGAGAAGTCCTTAGCTTTGGGTTCAATCTTGCGTTGCTCGATCCCAGTGACAGAAGGGTAAACGACACGTATTGCATTGTTGCCAATGAGGATAAAAAGATGGGGTTTATATCATATTGCTTGAGTTTATCCCTCTACATCATGTCATGTTGCCTAATGCGTTACTCTGTTCTTATGAGCTTAATACTCTAGATGCATGCTGGATAGCGGTCGATGTGTGGAGTAATAGTAGTAGATGCAGGCAGGAGTCGGTCTACTTGTTGCGGACGTGATGCATATATACATGATCATGCCTAGATATTCTCATAATTATGCACTTTTCTATCAATTGCTCGACAGTAATTTGTTCACCCACCGTAATACTTATGCTATCTTGAGAGAAGCCACTAGTGAAACCTATGGCCCCAGGGTCTATTTTCCATCATATTAATCTTCCGTCAACGAGCTATTTATGTCACCTTTTTTTGCAATCTTTACTTTCAATCTTTATCATAATAATAACAAAAAATTATCTTGTCATCTCTATCAGATCTCACTTTTGCAAGTGGCCATGAAGGGATTGACAACCCCTTTATCGCGTTGGTTGCAAGGTTCTTATTTGTATGTGTAGGTATGAGGGACTTGCCTGTGGCCTCCTACTGGATTGATACCTTGGTTCTCAAAAACTGAGGGAAATACTTACGCTACTTTGCTGCATCACCCTTTCCTCTTCAAGGGAAAACCAATGCATGCTCAAGAGGTAGCAAGAAGGATTTCTGGCGCCGTTGCCAGGGAGTCTGCGCACAAGTCAAGACATTCCAAGTACCCATCACAAACTCATATTCCTCGCATTAAATTATTTGCCATTTGCATATCATTTTCCTCTCCCCCACTTCACCCTTGCCGTTTTACTCGCCTTCTATTTCCGTTCGCCTCTTTTTTCGCTTGCTTCTTGTTTGATTGTGTGTTGGATTGCTTGCTTGTCACAATGGCTCAAGATAATACTAAATTGTGTGACTTCGCCACTACCAACGACAATGATTTTCTTAGCACTCCGATTGCTCCTCTTACCTATGCTGAATCTTGTGAAATTAATGCTGCTTTGCTGAATCTTGTCATGAAAGATCAATTCGCCGGCCTCCCTAGTGAAGATGCCGCTACCCATCTAAATAGCTTTGTTAATTTGTGTGATATGCAAAAGAAGAAAGATGCGGACAATGATATTGTTAAATTGAAGCTATTTCCTTTTTCGCTTAGAGATCGTGCTAACACTTGGTTTTCGTCTTTGCCTAAAAATAGTATTGATTCTTGGAATAAGTGCAAGGATGCTTTTATCTCTAAGTATTTTCCTCCCGCTAAGGTCATCTCTCTTAGAAACTATGAATTTTAAGCAACCTGATCATGAACATGTTGCACAAGCTTGGGAGAGAATAAAATTAATGATACGTAATTGTCCTACACATGGTTTGAATCTATGGATGATTATACAAAAAATTTATGCCAGATTGAATTTTGCTTCTAGAAATCTTTTAGATTCGGCCGCGGGAGGCACTTTTATGGAAATCACTTTAGGAGAAGCTACTAAACTCCTAGATAATATTATGGTTAATTATTCTCAACGGCACAATTGAAAGATCTACTAGTAAAAGGTGCATGCAATTGAAGAAATTAATGTTTTGAGTGGAAAGATGGATGAACTTATGAAATTGTTTGCTAATAAGAGTGTTTCTTCTGATCCCAATGATATGCCTTTGTCTACTTTGATTGAGAATAATAATGAATCTATGGATGTGAATTTTCTTGGTAGGAACAATTTTGGTAACAACGCTTATAGATGAAACTTTAATCCTAGGCCGTATCCTAGTAATTCCTCTAATAATTATGGTAATTCGTACAACAACTCTTATGGAAATTCTAATAATATGCCCTCTGATTTTGAGACTAGTGTTAAAGAATTTATGATTTCTCAAAATAATTTCAATGCTTTGCTTGAAGAAAAATTGCCTAAGATTGATGAATTGGCTAGGAACGTAGATAGAATTTCTCTTGATGTTGATTCTTCAAAACTTAGATCTATTACACCTAAGCATGATATCAATGAGTCTCTCAAAGCCATGATAATTTCCATTGATGAGTGCAAGGAAAGAACCGCTAGGATCCGTGCTAAAAAAGATTGCTTTGTGAAAGCGTGTTCTTCTAGTTTTCATGATAATAGGGATGAATATCTAAAAGTGATGGATGTGTCTCCTATTAAATATTTGTTTTGCAATATGAATCTTGATAATGATGGTACTGGAGATGAGTCAACTTTAGTTAAAAGGCGTCCCAATGATTCGGAGTTTTTAGATCTTGATGCAAAAATTGGTAAAAGTGGGATTGAAGAGTTCAAAAATTTACATATCAATGAACCCACTATTTTGGATTTCAAGAAATTTAATTATGATAATTGTTCTTCAATAGATTGTATTTCCTTGTTGCAATCCGTGCTAAATTCTCCGCATGCTTATAGCCAAAATAAGGCTTTTACCAAACATATCGTTGATGCTAGCTTGAATTGGAAGTTTCTATACCTAGAAAACTCTATGATGATTGGGAACCTACTATTAAAATTAAAATTAAAGATCATGAATGCTATGCTTTGTGTGATTTGGGTGCTAGTGTTTCCACGATTCCAAAAATTTTGTGAGATATGTTGGGTTTCCGTGAATTTGATGATTGTTCTTTAAACTGGCACCTTGCGGATTCCACCATTAAGAAATCTATGGGAAGAATTAATGATGTTCTTATAGTTGCAAATAGGAATTATGTGCCCGCAGATTTCATTGTCCTTGATATAGATTGCAATCCTTCATGTCCTATTATTCTTGGTAGACCTTTCCTTAGAACGATTGGTGCAATTATTGATATGAAGGAAGGGAATATTAGATTCCAATTTCTGTTAAGGAAAGGCATGGAACACTTTCCTAGAAATAAAATTAAATTACCTTATGAATCTATTATGAGAGCTACTTATGGATTGCATGCCAAAGATGATAATACCTAGATCTATCCTTGCCATTATGCCTAGCTAGGGGCGTTAAACGATAGCGCTTGTTGGGAGGTAACCCAATTTTATTTTCGTTTCTTGCTTTTTGGTTCTGTTTAGTAATAAATCTTTGATCTAGCCTCTGGTTAGATGTGGTTTTATGTTTTAATTAGTGTTTTTTCCAAGTAAAACCTATAGGATCTTCTCGGATGATAGTTATTTGATCATGTTGAAAAGGTCAGAAACTTTCTGCTCATGAAAACAATTTTTAAAAATCACCAAATAGTTATAAAATACTTATTCCAATTGAAGTAGATAAATAAAAAAATTATCTAGGTCTTCATATTTTGGTAGATTTTTCTGAGTTGCAGAAGTTTGCGTTTGATACAGATTACTATAGACTGTTCTGTTTTTTATAGATTCTGTTTTTCGTGTGTTGTTTTCTTATTTTGATGAATCTATGGCTAGATTGGAGGTTATGAACCATAGAGAAGTTGGAATACAGTATTTTTAACACCAATATAAATAAATAATGAGTTCATTACAGTACCTTGTAGTGGTTTTTTGTTTTCTTTCGCTAACGGAGCTCACGAGATTTTCTGTTATGTTTTGTGTTGTGAAGTTTTCATGTTTTTGGTAAAGATTTGATGGATTATATAACAAGGAGTGGCAAGAGACTAAGCTTGGGGATGCCCAAGGCACCCCAAGGTAAAATCCAAGGACAACCAAAAAGCCTAAGCTTGGGGATGCCCCTGAAGGCATCCCCTCTTTTGTCTTCGTTCATCGGTAACTTTACTTGGAGCTATATTTTTATTCACCACATGATATGTGTTTTTCTTGGAGCGTCTTGTATGATTTGAGTCTTTGCTTTTTAGTTCACCACAATGATCCTTGCTGTACACACATTTTGGGAGAGACACACATTATTCGGAATTTATTAGAATACTCTATGTGCTTCACTTATATCTTTTGAGCTAAACAATTTTTCTCCAATACTTCACTTATATCTTTTATAGCACGGTGGTGGTTTTATTTTATAGAAATTATTGATCTCTCATGCTGCACTTATATTATTTTGAGAGTCCTTTAGAAAAGCATGGTACTTTGCTTTGGCCATAAAATTAGTCCTAATTTGATAGGCATCCAAGATGGATATAATAAAAACTTTCATATAAGTGCGTTGAATACTAAAAGAAGTTTGATACTTGATGATTGTTCTGAGATATGGAGATAGTGATATTAAAGTTGTGCTAGTTGAGTAGTTGTGAATTTGAGAAATACTTGTGTTGAAGTTTGCAAGTCCCGTAGCATGCACGTATGGTAAACTTGTGTAACGAATTTGAAACATGAGGTGTTCTTTGATTGTCATCCTTATGAGTGGCGGTCAGGGACGAGCGATGGTCTTTTCCTACCAATCTATACCCCTAGGAGCATGCGTGTAGTGCTTGGTTTTTGATGACTTGTAGATTTTTGCAATAAGTATGTGAGTTCTTTATGACTAATGTTTAGTCCATGGATTATACGCACTCTCAACCTTCCATCATTGCTAGCCTCTTCGGTACCGTGCATTGCCCTTTCTCACCTTCAGAGTTGGTGCAAACTTTGCCGGTGCATCCAAACCCCGTGATACGATATGCTCTATCACACATAAACCTCCTTATATCTTCCTCAAAACAGCCACCATACCTACCTATTATGGCATTTCCATAGCCATTCCGAGATATATTGCCATGCAACTTTCCACTGTTCCGTTTATTATGGCGCGCTTCATCATTTTCATATTGCCTTGCATGATCATGTAGTTGACATCGTATTTGTGGCAAAGCCACCATGCATATTATTTCATTCATCTCACTCTTGATTCATTGCCCATCCCGGTACACCGCCGGAGGCATTCATATAGAGTCATATTTTTTTCTAGTATCGAGTTGTAATCATCGAGTTGTAAATGAATAGAAGTGTGATGATCATCATTAATAGAGCATTGTCCAAAAAAAAGAGAAAGGCCAAATAAAAAAAGGAAAGGCCCAAAAAAATAAAAAAAAGGAAAAAGAAGAAAAAAAGGGACAATGCTACTATCCTTTTTCCAAACTTGTGCTTCAAAGTAGCAGCATGATCTTTATGATAGAGAGTCTCTTATTTTCTCACTTTCACATACTAGTGGGAATTTTTCATTATAGAACTTGGCTTGTATATTCCAACAACGGGCTTCCTCAAACGCCCTAGGTCTTCGTGAGCAAGCAAGTTGGATGCACACCCACTTAGTTTCTTTTGTTGAGCTTTCATACATTTATAGCTCTAGTGCATCCGTTGCATGGCAATCCCTACTCCTTGCATTGACATCAATTGATGGGCATCTCCCTAGCCCATCCCACACAACCCCCATCATCATATTCTATTCCACCCATAGTGCTATATCCATGGCTCATGCTCATGTATTGCGTGAAAGTTGAAAAAAGTTTGAGATTACTAAAGTATGAAACAATTGCTTGGGTTGTCATCAGGGTTGTGCAAGATGAGAGCATCTTGTGTGACGAAAATGGAGCATGACCAAACTATATGATTTTGTAGGGATGAACTTTCTTTGGCCATGTTATTTTGAGAAGACATGATTGCTTAGTTAGTATGCTTGAAGTATTATTATTTTTATGTCAATATTAAACTTTTATCTTGAATATTTTGGATCTGAACATTCATGCCAAAATAAATAAAATTACATTGAAGAATATGCTAAGTAGCATTCCACATCAAAAATTCTGTTTTTATCATTTACCTACTCGAGGACGAGCAGGAATTAAGCTTGGGGATGCTTGATACGTCTCCAACGTATCGATAATTTTTTATTGCTCCATGCTATTATATATTTGGTTTTGGATGTTTAATGGGCTTTATTATACACTTTTATATTATTTTTGGGACTAACCTACTAACCCAAGGCCAAGTGCAAATTGCTGTTTTTTTTGCCTATTTCAGTGTTTCGCCGAAAGGGAATATCAAACGGAGTCCAAACGGAATGAAACCTTCGGGAGCGTGATTTTTGGAACAAGCGTGATTCAGAGGACTTGGAGTGGACATCAAGAAATCAACGAGGAGGCCAGGAGGCAGGGAGGCGCACCAGCCCCCCACCCTCGTGGGCCCCTCGTGTCTCTAGCGACCTACTTCTTCCTCCTATATATACCCATGTACCCCGAAACCATCTGTAGCGACTCGACCTCAGACGGTCAAGCCTCTGTGTTTCTATGCCATCCCTGGATCAGTATGCTGGCACACACAGTACATCAATGTATATATCAAAGTGCATTCACATGCATAAATAACGTAAAACTGATATATATACCTCATAAGTCACAGCGGAAAACAAATAGTCGGGTGTGGAGTCCCATCAACGCCATCGGCAGGTTGAGTGTAGACCGTAACCCTGTATCGTAACTCTTACTCGTCGAGGAAATATCTGCAACATGATACGTTGCAGCCGTGTAGGTCAGTACATTGAATGTACCGGCAAGATCACAATAAGAGAAAACAGATGATAAACTATACTATATGCAGTATGGCTTTGTGGCTCAGATTCGAGTTTTGTTTGCGTAAAAGCTGGTTTTATTTTCCCTACATCAAAGGAATAAATGAAGTCTGTACTATAGAGTTTTCTATCATGACATGGTTCCGCCAACCGATGTCTCGTAGCCCAAAATCATCATAAGTTACCCACAATTAAGTTATCAGTCCGGTGTTGAGAGTTCCGAGATAGATCCAAGTCCAGATGCTCAAATTGTCTGTAACCGGGGACACAGCTAATCGATTAGGTTTAAACCCTCTGCAGAGGTTTGTACACTTTACCCGCAAGATTCGATCCCTCTTTTTACGTTCTCGCACTTCAGGGTGTTTGAGAACAAGACGACCGAAACATGGTCTTCCGAAGAGTTCCTCTAACCACTGTCCGGTGCTCATCCAATCCTACCGTAGTTCTACATCTGCTAGCACCGTCCCAGCCAGAGTCACAACTAAGGTCAACCAAGCCAGAGCCCATAGTGACTTGTGGTTGCACAGGTAAGCTTCCGGGCATGAAGTATGCTTCCGTCTCTTTGAGTCTGGGTGAAGCTTTCCGCAAGATGTCATGGCGCTTCTCCATGCATCCCGGCCAACCACTGGTTTCTCCAGGGTGCCCGTCAACCGTCCTTCACCCGAAGAGTGTGTATTGAATTCTTGTCTCGAGTCTTGAAGTCTTGAGGCCTTGAAGATGCAGTCCTTGCAGATTCCATCATGGAGTTGTCGTCATTGACGAGATCCTCCATTCTCACACCACTCCCGAGCACTCATACCAACCCGTCTACTATAGCGTAGCATTAAAATAAATAACGTCCGGGCTTGGTAACAGGTGATGGGTTCCTACCTCATGCATACTACTCAACTACAAGGATTCAATATCACTCTGGAGGGATTGTTGCGAAGATGACACTAGATGCAATAAAACACATAGGTATGAAAAACATGGTCAAAGTGAACTTGCCTGGTAATACTTGATGAAGATAACAACGCTGTCAGAAATGACTTGGTAGAACTAATCGTCACTCCGTTGAAAATCTATATAGTCAAGCATATCATTCATATAAGCAAACATCCTAGCAAAAATTTTTAACACTCATAATAAAAGCAAAAAATAAAAATGCAAATCAAGGGACACCAAATAAAAACAAAGGAAAACTACACAACAAAATTACTAAAGAAAACTCTAAGACATAACACAAAAATAGTTTTGTCCTAAGTAAAATTTAACATCAAAGGAAATACCAACCTAATAAATAATCTGAAAATAAAATATAAAACAACTAATTTTAACAGAAAGTATTTTTCATAAACTTTTAATAGCAAAAAGAAACAGATAAAAATCTTTTATGAAACACTAACTATGACCTAAACAAGTTTTCATACAAAACTAAGAAAACAAATTTTTAAAATAAAAACAAAATTTTGAGTTTTACATAAATACTTAGACGACAATCTAATCTATTGTATTAGTCTAAAAGTAATAAATACTAAGAAAACTATGGCTAAGGTCTAATATATAAATACGTAGACGACAATCTAATCTATTGTATTAGTCTAAAAGTAATAAACTATGGAAGTATAAGAAGGAAAAAAAAACAAAGAAAGATACCTTTATAAGGCAGAGAAAAGACGACGTCGAAGAGATGAGACAATTTCCAGAAGCCGCGCCGGAGAGGAGAAAAAAATATTTTTCTTAGTCAAACCAAAATATTGATTTAACCCGAATCAGATGATTTTTGGAGGCTCTATGGGTCTATATTTATAGGTGGAAAAAAGGCTTAGGGGTCAAAGGTTAGGCAATGTGGGACTAAACGTAGATGAAAGGAAAAGAAACAGACAAGAAGAGGCGCCTCGCATGGGCCTAGAGGTCTTGGGGCGGCATGCAGCGTAAGTGCGGACTGCAGTTTTTTTTTTTTTTTTACAAAATTCGCCTAAGGAAAAAAAAGAAAGCTGGCTGGGCCTGGCCCATATAGAAAATAAAAGATGGGCGCTCGCTGTTACTATGATATAATGCGTGGGCGACAAATACTTATGGGCCGCACGTACAGTTTTTTTAAATAGAAACAAAGAGGAAAACTGAATAACGAAAATATAATAATCATTTTATATAGGCATATTATATATCAAAATTTTCACAAAAGATTTTCTACAGCATGAACATTATTCTAGCATTAAATAAAATACACACAAATTCAAATAAAGCAAAGAGTGCTTCAGCTCTAATAAAATCCAATAAAATCATTTTAAAATACCAAAATGAATACAAATTTATTCCTCTCCAATTTTCTGTTGTAGGAATCATGTTACCCTATTTTCCATGTATTTTATTTTTGGAGAAAATAATTTGAATCAAACTCAAATAACTCCAAATTGAAAATAAATTCAAAAGAACTTTGAATTTATTTCTTTGAAACTCCTACTCATATTTCATATGTTTTGAAGAAGTCATTTTATCTTCGCTCGTGAAAATCATTGAGTTGCATAAAGTTTCAGAATTGGAAATATTTTCCAAATGAAATTCAAATATTGTCAACACCCCTTGTCATTTAAATAAATGGAAGAAGTCATGTCATCTTCTCTCCGTGGTTTTGTGATGAAGAGTATTTGAATTCACGAAAAGCATAAAAGCAAAATGAAAGTTTGGGAAAGTCCTTTTATTCCCTCTCATTTAACTTTCAAAAGTTTCAAATTTCACTCAATCAATCACACAACAATTCAAACAAACAAACAAATCTATCTATTTATTATAACATTCCAAAATTTAGAATTTTGGGATGTTACAAATCTACCACCCTTAAAATGAATCTCGTCCTCGAGATTCGGAGAGGCTAGAAAGAAATAGGTTAGGGTTTGGGGTCTTCTCAAAAATCCATCGATCGTCTCCGGGGTCTCGGATGCTACCACCCTTAGAAGCATGGTTACGGTTCCATCAAAACTCATATACTCCATCCTTATTACTGACAGTGTCGGTCTTCTCAGATATTAAGGATAATTCCTTCTCTGGGCTCTTCCGGTAGTGGCATAACCTTTTCCTCAATTCCTTTGTCCTTTACTCTTGGTAAGGTTATTCCGAGACTGGGTCTTCATAGCTGACGGGTTTGGCGCCAATTCTAAACAAATATCGGTATCTCATGGTTGTCAACGATTTATGGTTTCCCCTGCAGAAAACGGGTCTGGGTTGAACCTCACCGTATAACCTATGGTTGGCAACAACTGCCGTGTACAAGGAAAAATACCTATACATTTCTAAGGTTTAAACAAGGTTTTGATCGTCGTCTCTCTACTATAGGTAAGTCACTCAGATTTTACCATCCCATATAGCAAAGCGAATAATAAGGGTAAGTCGGTATGGTGATCAATCCATCCGCACTCCAAATCATTACCTTGTACATGGTTTAGCGAATCTCGCATTCTAACACTCGGTCATCCTCACAAGCATTGCAGAATTTCTCTTGTCGACGAACCAAGTTCGAAAATCCATTGATTCTGCAGGCCAAACAAACATCTATTGTTCCTTAACAACTCTCAGGTTTTGCGTAAACTCCTATAGAATCGTCGGTTGATCAAATCGTAGTCTATTCCCAAAATTTCTTTCTCTAGTGGGTACTTGATCCTTATTAATTCTTGGGCCTGTGGGTTATGGCCCACTTCAACACTAGTGCAGCTTTAACTCATCCTTGGGGTAACTCTCTTGTTCCATATTACACATCCTTTAAATCCAGAGTACTGCTTTCTTCATACCATCATATCAAAAGCAAAACTCCAACTTTTTTTTTCCAAACTCCAACCTGTGGGACACATTTCCATTTCCATTGGTCTAGTGTTCTTCATAGGGTACTACCACCCAAAAAATGAAATTCACAAATCCATCCATAGACCATATTTCTCATATCCTCGAAAATGGTCAAAATCTTTGTTCACAGAGTAACAACTCCTACAATTAAACATATGAAAACATGTCACCTTAACTTTATTGATTTCATGAATCCATTACAAACTCTGAGCACCCATTACATAACTCAACTTATTGTACTCATAAAAATGAAATTGCTTTCTATTACTCTTGTTTCCAATATCAAAATTCCAACTACTCAACTCCAGCTTCCTTCTTGTAGGAACATTTAGTAGCATAATGTCCTGCTTCCTTGCAATGAAAACACATAACTTTCGATAAGTCTTTGGGCTTCTTGGAGATGGTGCCTGCTCCTTGAGTTCCTTGCTTCCTTTCAAGACAATGATTGGCATAATGCCCGACGTCCTTACATTCAAAACAGGTAATATGACTCTTGTCCCTCTTTGCAGAAATTGGGTTGTTCTGAGGGTGTCTTTGTTTTCTCTTCCGGGGTTTCTTCGTTCGATCAAACCTTTTATTCCTGTGGATCAAACTCTATTGCTTCCGTCGGAAGTATCCCAGATACTCTTTTCTTTCCTTGGTGCAATCTTGTGAAAATGTCCTTCTTCTCCACATGAATAGCAGGCATTGGAGTAAAATCTGTTGAGGCCTTCTCCATCGTGGTCTTCAACACATTCCTTCATCACAGTGTTCTTTCATAACTTCTCGGGCGCTTCTTTCATTCCTTCTTCCTGCTCCTGAATAGTTTGTTGCACCATGGGGTAAATCGACACTCGAGTCGGGTAGTGGGTGGTTCCTTCACACAAGAAACAAGTCACCGACTAGTTGGGCATTCCTCACCTGGGTGTTTCTCCTCACAATGAGGGCATCCATCCTTGTGTTCCTCCTGGGTGTGTCCTATTTCTCCGCAAATCTTGCAGGCACAAGGTTTATTTCTTGGTGTAGCATGGTGCTTCCGGATAAGACGAGATCTTGTCGAGTCTTCTTGAATTCTTCCCAAGTCTTTGCTCCATTCCATCCTCAGATAGCTTGATGCATCGCCACCATGTTGCAGCACTTCCTTCAAATCTCAAGAGCGTCACGATACTTCATTCTTCCTTGAAACCAAATTGCTCCCGAAGTGATTCTCCATGTTCTGAATCCATAGCTCTGCCTCCGGCTGGGTTTTCGGTCCAGAGAATACCGGTCCTTCTTCATTCATCATCTATTGCCTCCAAGGGTTTTAGGGTGAGATAAGAGAGAGCTGGATAGAGATACACACAATACAAACAATAGTTTTGAAGAAACGAGTTTTATTTTGGGGCTCTCGGAAAACATCAAACAAATGACAGCTCACAAATCATCGCATCTAACGAGGTGTATAACAGGGGTTTGGTCTCTAAAGGTCAAATAATTCTTCAGGAACTTCAAATTCTTCAAGTCTTCAGAGTCTTCAATTGTTGCAGCCGCAATTGTTCCAACGCATGGTGAAATCCTCTTTACTCTGAAATGGCCATCAGTTGTCCAATATTTTTAATTCTTGGAGTGACTTCAATTGATCTTCCGTGTGGTCAAAAGGGAAAGGTGTATATTCTAACTATTTGAGGTCGAGGAACTACTTGATAAAATCAAAAAAGACGAGAAGTAAAGGATCCTTTTGAAAAGAAAGTTTTTGAGACATCCGTCCTAGGGCTTTCCGATTTCTAGGGTCAGTTCTACATCAACATGTGCTCGATACCATATCAGAGCGACCCGACCTCGACGGTCAAGCCTCGTGTTTCTATGCCATCCACGGATCAGTATCTTGGCACACACAGTACATCAATGTATATATCAAAGTGCATTCACATGCATAAATAACGTAAAACTGATATATATACCTCATAAGTCACATGGAAAACAAATAGTCGGTGTGGAGTCCCATCAACGCCATCGGCAGAGTTGAGTGTAGACCGTAACCTCAGTATCGTAACTATTACTCGTCGAGGAAATATACGCAACATGATACGTTGCAGCCGTGTAGGTCAATACATTGAATGTACCGCAAGATCACAATAAGAGAAAACAGATGATAAACTATACTATATGCAGTATGGCTTTGTGGCTTTGTATCTGAGTTTTGTTTGCGTAAAAGCTGGTTTTATTTTCCCTACATCAAAGGAATAAATGAAGTCTGTACTATAGAGTTTTCTATCATGACATGGTTCCGCCAACCGATGTCTCGTAGCCCAAAATCATCATAAGTTACCCACAATTAAGTTATCAGTCCGGTGTTGAGAGTTCCGAGATAGATCCAAGTCCAGATGCTCAAATTGTCCGTGAATCGGGACACGGCTAATCGATTAGGTTTAAACCCTCGCAGAGGTTTGTACACTTTACCCGCAAGATTCGATCCTCTTTTACGTTCTCGCACTTCGTGGTGTTTGAGAACAAGACGACCAAACATGGTCTTCCGAAGAGTTCCTCGACCATTGTCGGTGCTCATCCAATCCTACCGTAGTTCTACATCTGCTAGCACCGCCCCAGCCAGAGTCACAACTATGGTCAACCAAGCCGAGCCCATAGTGACTTGCGGTTGCATGTAAGCTTCCGGGCATGAAGTATTCTTCCGTCTCTTTGAGTCTGGGTGAAGCTTTCCGCAAGATGTCATGGCGCTTCTCCATGCATCCCGCCAACCACTGGTTTCTCCAGGTGCCCGTCAACCGTCCTTCACCCAAGAGTGTGTATTGAATTCTTGTCTCGAGTCTTGAAGTCTTGAGGCCTTGAAGATGCAGTCCTTGCAGATTCCATCATGGAGTTGTCGTCATTGACGTAGATCCTCCATTCTCACACCACTCCCGAGCACTCATACCAACCCGTCTACTATAGCGTAGCATTAAAATAAATAACGTCCGGGCTTGGTAACAGGTGATGGGTTCCTACCTCATGCATACTACTCAACTACAAGGATTCAATATCACTACTGGAGGGATTGTTGCGAAGATGACACTAGATGCAATAAAACACATAGGTATGAAAAACATGGTCAAAGTGAACTTGCCTGGTAATACTTGATGAAGATAACAACGCTGTCAGAAATGACTTGGTAGAACTAATCGTCACTCCGTGGAAAATCTATATAGTCAAGCATATCATTCATATAAGCAAACATCCTAGCAAAAAATTTTAACACTCATAATAAAACCAACAAATAAACATGCAAATCAAGGGACACCAAATAAAAACAAAGGAAAACTACACAACAAAACTACTAAAGAAAACTCTAAGACATAACACAAAAATAGTTTTGTCCTAAGTAAAATTTAACATCAAAGGAAATACCAACCTAATAAATAATCTGAAAAGAAAATATAAAACAACTAATTTTAACAGAAAGTATTTTCATAAACTTTTAATAGCAAAAAGAAACAGATAAAAAGCTTTTATGAAACACTAACTATGACCTAAACAAGTTTTCATACAAAACTAAGACAACAAAATTTTAAAATAAAACAAAATTTTCTTTTGTTGACTAATGAAACAAAACTAAATTTTTCAAGAGTGACAAAAAGAAATAATTTGAAACTAATAAAAACAATAAAGAAAAGACTAAAACAAAACTTTAACTAAAACAATACTGTTTTGCTAAAAACCTAATTTAAAACTAAATTAAAAATAAAGAAGTATATGCTACTGGATAGACAAAACCATAATAAAACAGTAGCAAAAAGAATCAATCAAAAATACTTTGTAAAACTCAAAATATGACCAAATTAGTGATTTGAACAAATTTCATCAAATTCAAATCTAAACTATTCAAATTTGAAACCTAAGTACACAAACAGAAACTTAAGCAAATTTGTGACACAATGCAAAAAGAATCAACTCAAACGGAGTTACGGAACTTAAGTTATGAACAAAAGAAGTTTGAATATGAATCTGAACAAATTTCGAAATTTTAAACTTTCAAAAACATGTTTGAGTTGAATTACTGGATAGAGGAGATCGTAACGAAGAAGTGGGCGTTGGTTTTATCTAGTTTGGATGAACGAGTAAAAAGTTATGGCTATTTGAAAAATCAGGGCCAAGCTGTTTTACAAAAGAAAAAAAATAGCTATGGCTAAGGTCTAATATATAAATACGTAGACGACAATCTAATCTATTGTATTACTCTAAAAGTAATAAACTATAGAAGTCTAAGAAGAAAAAAAAACAAAGAAAGATACCTTTATAAGGCAGAGAAAAGACGACGTCGAAGAGATGAGACAATTTCCAGAAGTCGCGCCGGAGAGGAGAAAAAAATATTTTTCTTAGTCAAACCAAAATATTGATTTAACCCGAATCAGATGATTTTTGGAGGCTCTATGGGTCTATATTTATAGGTGGAAAAAAGGCTTAGGGGTCAAAGGTTAGGCAATGTAGGACTAAACGTAGATGAAAGGAAAAGAAACAGACAAGAAGAGGCGTCTCGCATGGGCCTAGAGGTCTTGGGCCGGCCGCGCGCGTAAGTGCGGGTGCAGTTTTTTTTTTTTTTTTTACAAAATTCGGCCTAAGGAAAAAAAAAGAAAGCTGGCTGGGCCTGGCCCATATAGAAAAAAAAAAGATGGGGCGCTCGCTGTTACTATGATGCACGCGTGGGCGACAAATACTTATGGGCCGCACGTACAGTTTTTTTAAATAGAAACAAAGAGGAAAACTGAATAACGAAAATATAATAATCATTTTATATAGGCATATTATATATCAAAATTTTCACAAAAAGATTTTCTACAGCATGAACATTATTCTAGCATTAAATAAAATACACACAAATTCAAATAAAGCAAAGAGTGCTTCAGCTCTAATAAAATCCAATAAAAATCATTTTAAAAATACCAAAATGAATACAAATTTATTCCTCTCCAATTTTCTGTTGTAGGGAATCATGTTACCCTATTTTCCATGTATTTTATTTTTGGAGAAAATAATTTAAATAAAACTCAAATAACTCCAAATTGAAAATAAATTCAAAAGAACTTTGAATTTATTTCTTTGAAACTCCCTACTCATATTTCATATGTTTTGAAGAAGTCATTTTATCTTCGCTCCTGAAAATCATTGAGTTGCATAAAGTTTCAGAATTGGAAATATTTTCCAAATGAAATTCAAATATTTTCAACACCCCTTGTCATTTAAATAAATGGAAGAAGTCATGTCATCTTCTCTCTAGGGTTTTGTGATGAAGAGTATTTGAATTCACGAAAAGCATAAAAGCAAAAATGAAAGTTTGGGAAAGTCCTTTTATTCCCTCTCATTTAACTTTCAAAAAGTTTCAAATTTCACTCAATCAATCACACAACAATTCAAACAAACAAACAAATCTATCTATTTATTATAACATTCCAAAATTTAGAATTTTGGGATGTTACAAATCTACCACCCTTAAAATGAATCTCGTCCTCGAGATTCGGAGAGGCTAGAAAGAAATAGGTTAGGGTTTGGGGTCTTCTCAAAAATCCATCGATCGTCTCCGGGGTCTCGGATGCTACCACCCTTAGAAGCATGGTTACGGTTCCATCAAAACTCATATACTCCATCCTTATTACTGACAGTGTCGGTCTTCTCAGATATTAAGGATAATTCCTTCTCTAGGCTCTTCCGGTAGTGGCATAACCTTTTCCTCAATTCCTTTGTCCTTTACTCTTGGTAAGGTTATTCGAGACTGGTCTTCATAGTCGACGGTCTGGCGCCAATTCTAAACAAATATCGGTATCTCATGGTTGTCAACGATTTATGGTTTCCCCTGCAGAAAACGGGTCTGGGTTGAACCTCACCGTATAACCTACGGTTGGGAACAACTGCCGTGTACAAGGAAAAAAATACCTATACATTTCTAAGGTTTAAACAAGGTTTTGATCGTCGTCTCTCTACTATAGGTAAGTCACTCAGATTTTACCATCCCATATAGCAAAGCGAATAATAAGGGTAAGTCGGTATGGTGATCAATCCATCCCGCACCCAAACCATTACCTTGTACATGGTTTAGCGAATCTCGCATTCTAACACTCGGTCATCCTCACAAGCATTGCAGAATTTCTCTTGTCGACGAACCAAGTTCGGAAAATCCATTGATTCTGCAGGCCAAACAAACATCTATCATTCCTTAACAACTCTCAGGTTTTGCGTAAACTCCTATAGAATCGTCGGTTGATCAAATCGTAGTCTATTCCCAAAATTTCTTTCTCTAGTGGGTACTTGATCCTTATTAATTCTTGGGCCTGTGGGTTATGGCCCACTTCAACACTAGTGCAGCTTTAACTCATCCTTGGGGTAACTCTCTTGTTCCATATTACACATCCTTTAAATCCAGAGTACTGTTTCTTCATACCATCATATCAAAAGCAAAACTCCAACTTTTTTTTCCAAACTCCAACCTGTGGGACACATTTCCATTTCCATTGGTCTAGTGTTCTTCATAGGGTACTACCACCCAAAAAATGAAATTCACAAATCCATCCATAGACCATATTTCTCATATCCTCGAAAATGGTCAAAATCTTTGTTCACAGAGTAACAACTCCTACAATTAAACATATGAAAACATGTCACCTTAACTTTATTGATTTCATGAATCCATTACAAACTCGAGCACCCATTACATAACTCAACTTATTGTACTCATAAAATGAAATTGCTTTCTATTACTCTTGTTTCCAATATCAAAATTCCAACTACTCAACTCCAGCTTCCTTCTTGTAGGAACATTTAGTAGCATAATGTCCTGCTTCCTTGCAATGAAAACACATAACTTTCGATAAGTCTTTGGGCTTCTTGGAGATGGTGCCTGCTCCTTGAGTTCCTTGCTTCCTTTCAAGACAATGATTGGCATAATGCCCGACGTCCTTACATTCAAAACAGGTAATATGACTCTTGTCCCTCTTTGCAGAAATTGGGTTGTTACGAGGGTGTCTTTGTTTTCTCTTCCGGGTTTCTTCGTTCGATCAAACCTTTTATTCCCGTGGATCAAACTCTATTGCTTCCGTCGGAAGTATCCCAGATACTCTTTTCTTTCCTTGGTGCAATCTTGTGAAAAATGTCCTTCTTCTCCACATGAATAGCAGGCATTGGAGTAAAATCTGTTGAGGCCTTCTCCATCGTGGTCTTCAACACATTCCTTCATCATGTGTTCTTTCATAACTTCTCGGAGCGCTTCTTTCATTCCTTCTTCCTGCTCCTGAATAGTTTGTTGCACCATGGGGTAAATCGACCTCGAGTCGGGTAGTGGGTGGTTCCTTCACACAAGAAACAAGTCACCGACTAGTTGGGCATTCCTCACTGGGTGTTTCTCCTCACAATGAGGGCATCCATCCTTGTGTTCCTCCCGGTGTGTCCTATTTCTCCGCAAATCTTGCAGGCACAAGGTTTATTTCTTGGTGTAGCATGGTGCTTCCGGATAAGACGAGATCTTGTCAGAGTCTTCTTGAATTCTTCCCAAGTCTTTGCTCCATTCCATCCCTGTATAGCTTGATGCATCTGCCACCATGTTGCAGCACTTCCTTCAAAGTACTGAAGAGCGTACGATACTTCATTCTTCCTTGAAACCAAATTGCTCCCGAAGTGATTCTCCATGTTCTGAATCCATAGCTCTGCCTCCGGCTGGGTTTTCGGTCCAGAGAATACCGGTCCTTCTTCATTCATCATCTATTGCCTCCAAGGGTTTTAGGGTGAGATAAGAGAGAGCTGGATAGAGAGATACACACAATACAAACAATAGTTTTGAAGAAACGAGTTTTATTTTGGGGCTCTCGGAAAACATCAAACAAATGACAGCTCACAAATCATCGCATCTAACGTAGGTGTATAACAGGGGTTTGGTCTCTAAAGGTCAAATAATTCTTCAGGAACTTCAAATTCTTCAAGTCTTCAGAGTCTTCAATTGTTGCAGCCGCAATTGTTCCAACGCATGGTGAAATCCTCTTTACTCTGAAATGGCCATCAGTTGTCCAATATTTTTAATTCTTGGAGTGACTTCAATTGATCTTCCGTGTGGTCAAAAGGGAAAGGTGTATATTCTAACTATTTGAGGTCGAGGAACTACTTGATAAAATCAAAAAGACGAGAAGTAAAGGATCCTTTTGAAAAGAAAGTTTTTGAGACATCCCGTCCTAGGGGCTTTCCGATTTCTAGGGTCAGGTTCTCTATCAACATGTGCTCGATACCATATCTCAGAGCGACCCGACCTCAGACGGTCAAGCCTCGTGTTTCTATGCCATCCTCGGATCAAGTATGTTGCACACACAAGACATCAATGTATATATCAAAGTGCATTCACATGCATAAATAACGTAAAACGATATATATACCTCATAAGTCACAATGGAAAACAAATAGTCGGGTGTGGAGTCCCATCAACGCCATCGGCAAGTTGAGTGTAGACCGTAACCTCAGATCGTAACTCTTACTCGTCGAGGAAATATCGTAACATGATACGTTGCAGCCGTGTAGGTCAATTACATTGAATGTACCGGCAAGATCACAATAAGAGAAAACAGATGATAAACTATACTATATGCAGTATGGCTTTGTGGCTTTGTATCTGAATTTTATTTGCGTAAAAGCTGGTTTTATTTTCCCTATATCAAAGGAATAAATGAAGTCTGTACTATAGAGTTTTCTATCATGACATGGTTCCGCCAACCGATGTCTCGTAGCCCAAAATCATCATAAGTTACCCACAATTAAGTTATCAGTCCGGTGTTGAGAGTTCCGAGATAGATCCAAGTCCAGATGCTCAAATTGTCCGTGAATCGGGACACGGCTAATCGATTAGGTTTAAACCCTCTGCAGAGGTTTGTACACTTTACCCGCAAGATTCGATCCTCTTTTACGTTCTCGCACTTCGTGGTGTTTGAGAACAAGACGATCAAACATGGTCTTCCAAGAGTTCCTCGACCACCGTCCGGTGCTCATCCAATCCTCAGTAGTTCTACATCCGCTAGCACCGCCCCAGCCAGAGTCACAACTAAGGTCAACCAAGCCGAGCCCATAGTGACTTGCGGTTGCACAGGTAAGCTTCCGGCATGAAGTATTCTTCCGTCTCTTTGAGTCTGGGTGAAGCTTTCGCAAGATGACATGGCGCTTCTCCATGCATCCCGCCAACCACCGGTTTCTCCAGGTGCCCGTCAAAATCCTTCACCAAGTAGTGTGTATTGAATTCTTGTCTCGAGTCTTGAAGTCTTGAGGCCTTGAAGATGCATCCTTGCAGATTCCATCATGGAGTTGTCGTCATTGACGAGATCCTCCATTCTCACACCACTCCGAAGCACTCATACCAACCCCGTCTACTATAGCGTAGCATTAAAATAAATAACGCTCGGGCTTGGTAACAGGTGATGGGTTCCTACCTCATGCATACTACTCAACTACAAGGATTCAATATCACTACTGGAGGGATTGTTGCGAAGATGACACTAGATGCAATAAAACACATAGGTATGAAAACACATGGTCAAAGTGAACTTGCCTGGTAATACTTGATGAAGATAACAATGCTGTCAGAAATGACTTGGTAGAACTAATCGTCACTCCGTTGAAAATCTATATAGTCAAGCATATCATTCATATAAGCAAACATCCTAGCAAAAAAATTTAACACTCATAATAAAACCAACAAATAAAAATGCAAATCAAGGGACACCAAATAAAAACAAAGGAAAACTACACAACAAAACTACTAAAGAAAACTCTAAGACATAACACAAAAATAGTTTTGTCCTAAGTAAAATTTAACATCAAAGGAAATACCAACCTAATAAATAATCTGAAAAGAAAATATAAAACAACTAATTTTAACAGAAAGTATTTTTCATAAACTTTTAATAGCAAAAAGAAACAGATAAAAAGCTTTTATGAAACACTAACTATGACCTAAACAAGTTTTCATACAAAACTAAGAAAACAAATTTTAAAATAAAACAAAATTTTCTTTTGTTGACTAATGAAACAAAACTAAATTTTTCAAGAGTGACAAGAAGAAATAATTTGAAACAAATAAAAACAATAAAGAAAAGACTAAAACAAAACTATAACTAAAACAGTACTGTTTTGCTAAAAACCTAATTTAAAAATAAATTAAAAATAAAGAAGTATATGCTACTGGATAGACAAAACCATAATAAAACAGTAGCAAAAAGAATCAATCAAAAATACTTTGTAAAACTCAAAATATGACCAAATTAGTGATTTGAACAAATTTCATCAAATTCAAATCTAAACTATTCAAATTTGAAACCTAAGTACCCAAACAGAAACTTAAGCAAATTTGTGACACAATGCAAAAAGAATCAACTCAAACGGAGTTACAGAACTTAAGTTATGAACAAAAGAAGTTTGAATATGAATTTGAACAAATTTCGAAATTTTAAACTTTCAAAAACATGTTTGAGTTGAATTACTGGATAGAGGAGATCGTAACGAAGAAGTGGGCGTTGGTTTTATCTAGTTTGGATGAACGAGTAAAAAGTTATGGCTATTTGAAAAATCAGGGCCAAGCTGTTTTACAAAAGAAAAAAAATAGATATGGCTAAGGTCTAATATATAAATACGTAGACAACAATCTAATCTATTGTATTAGTCTAAAAGTAATAAACTATGGAAGTATAAGAAGGAAACAAAACAAAGAAAGATACCTTTATAAGGCAGAGAAAAGACGACGTCGAAAAGATGAGACAATTTCCAGAAGTCGCGCCGGAGAGGAGAAAAAAATATTTTTCTTAGTCAAACCAAAATATTGATTTAACCCGAATCAGATGATTTTTGGAGGCTCTATGGGTCTATATTTATAGGTGGAAAAAAGGCTTAGGGGTCAAAGGTTAGGCAATGTGGGACTAAACGTAGATGAAAGGAAAAGAAACAGACAAGAAGAGGCGCCTCGCATGGGCCTAGAGGTCTTGGGCGGCCGCAGCGTAAGTGCGACTGCAGTTTTTTTTTTTTTTTTACAAAATTCGGCCTAAGGAAAAAAAAGAAAGCTGGCTGGGCCTGGCCCATATAGAAAAAAAAAAGATGGGCGCCGCTGTTACTATGATGCACGCGTGGGCGACAAATACTTATGGGCCGCACGTACAGTTTTTTAAATAGAAACAAAGAGGAAAACTGAATAACGAAAATATAATAATCATTTTATATAGGCATATTATATATCAAAATTTTCACAAAAAGATTTTCTACAGCATGAACATTATTCTAGCATTAAATAAAATACACACAAATTCAAATAAAGCAAAGAGTGCTTCAGCTCTAATAAAATCCAATAAAATCATTTTAAAAATACCAAAATGAATACAAATTTATTCCTCTCCAATTTTCTGTTGTAGGGAATCATGTTACCCTATTTTCCATGTATTTTATTTTTGGAGAAAATAATTTAAATAAAACTCAAATAACTCCAATTGAAAATAAATTCAAAAGAACTTTGAATTTATTTCTTTGAAACTCCCTACTCATATTTCATATGTTTTGAAGAAGTCATTTTATCTTCGCTCGTGAAAATCATTGAGTTGCATAAAGTTTCAGAATTGGAAATATTTTCCAAATGAAATTCAAATATTTTCAACACCCTTGTCATTTAAATAAATGGAAGAAGTCATGTCATCTTCTCTCCGGGTTTTGTGATGAAGAGTATTTGAATTCACGAAAAGCATAAAAGCAAAATGAAAGTTTGGGAAAGTCCTTTATTCCTCTCATTTAACTTTCAAAAGTTTCAAATTTCACTCAATCAATCACACAACAATTCAAACAAACAAACAAATCTATCTATTTATTATAACATTCCAAAATTTAGAATTTTGGGATGTTACACCATCGAGGAGCACCATGAAACCCTATTTCCACCACCGCAACCTTCTGTACCCGTGAGGTCCCATCTTGGGGCCTTTTTGGCGCTCTGTCAGAGGGGGAATCGATCACGGAGGGCTTCTACATCAACACCATAGCCTCTGCGATGATGTGTGAGTAGTTTACCACAGACCTTCGGGTCCATAGTTATTAGCTAGATGGCTTCTTCTCTCTCTTTGGATCTCAATACAAAGTTCTCCTCGATCTTCTTGGAGATCTATTCGATGTAACTCTTTTTGCGGTGTGTTTGTATAGATCCGATGAATTGTGGGTTTATGATCAAGATTATCTATGAACAATATTTGAATCTTCTCTGAATTCTTTTATGTATGATTGGTTATCTTTGCAAGTCTCTTCGAATTATCAGTTTGGTTTGGCCTACTAGACTGATCTTTCTTGCAATGGGAGACGTGCTTAGCTTTGGATTCAATCTTGCGTTGCTCGATCCCAGTGATAGAAGGGGAAACGACACATATTGTATTGTTGCCATCGAGGATAAAAATATGGGGTTTATATCATATTGCTTGACTTTGTACCTCTACATCATGTCATCTTGCCTAATGCGTTACTCTGTTCTTATGAACTTAATACTCTAGATGCATGCTGGATAGCGGTCGATGTGTGGAGTAATAGTAGTAGATGCAGGTAGGAGTCGGTCTACTTGTTGCGGACGTGATGCCTATATACATGATCATGCCTATATATTCTCATAATTATGAACTTTTCTATCAATTGCTCGACAGTAATTTTCACCCACTGTAATACTTATGCTATCTTGAGAGAAGCCACTAGTGAAACCTATGGCCCCAGGGTCTATTTTCCATCATATTAATCTTCCGTCAACGAGCTATTTATGTTGCCATTTATTTTGCAATCTTTACTTTCAATCCTTATCATAAAAATATCAAAAATATTATCTTATCATCTCTATCAGATCTCACTTTTGCAAGTGGCCGTGAAGGGATTGACAACCCCTTTATCGCGTTGGTTGCAAGGTTCTTATTTGTTTGTGTAGGTACGAGGGACTTGCGTGTGGCCTCCTACTGGATTGATACCTTGGTTCTGAAAAACTGAGGGAAATACTTACGCTACTTTGTTGCATCACCCTTTCCTCTTCAAGGGAAAACCAACGGATGATCAAGAGGTAGCAACGAGGCCGAGCAGCATGAATGAGGGTCGCCGGCAAGGAGGCGGTGCTACAAGCAAGAAGTGAAGGTTTCAACTTGGAAATGAAGGTGGAAACAGGGGAAATATGGCTTTTGGTAAGGGGCGGGTAGGTAGATATTTCCGCGGAAGCCAAAAATTTGGAATCGCTTCAGCGAAAAACTGGCGCGCAAAGTGTCATCAGACACGGTCCCTTATTCAGAACTGTACGATATGTGAACATCACAAATGATTCAGGTAGCTTAACCCGTGCGTGATGAGTTTAACGTCAAAATTTTTGGTTCGATTGTCCCTGGTTACAGTGGTCATCCACGTCATTGCATAATTTGGGTACACAAAGGATACTATAGCACACCCACACTTCTTAATCGAGCAAGTTCTGCAATTAAACAGAGCTAGCTGACCTAAACATTACTCTAACAAATTAAAGACCAGTGCTCTTAATTAAATAAAACAAAGAGTACTACTACAGCTGGTGCTCATCGATCTATGCCGCCGCTTCCATGTCCAGCTCGTGCCCGACGGTCTCCTAGGGTAGGGGCTCCATGGCATCCATCGCACCATACTCGGCAAGCATCTCGCCATCCGCGTCTGCCATCTCTTTGGAAAAGGCCGCCACGAGCTGGGCGTGGGCGGCCATGGTCTAGCCTTGGACGGGCTCCGTCGTCGCAAGGTATGCGGCGGAGGAACGGACGGCTGCTCGAACGCTCTCGGCAATTGCCAACTCTTCGGCTGTGGGTTGCCAACCGTTGTCGGAGAATCTTTGTTCGATTTGTGCGGTGACCGTCACGAGCTGGGCGTGGGCGGCCTCGGCATGGTCGTGGGCGGCCTCCATCTGGGCTAAGGCCGCCGCTGCGGAACGGATAGTTGCTGTGCTGCTCTCGCGAGTTGCTATCCCCAAGGTAGTTGTTCTTGTCGCCACCTAAGAAGCAACAGCAGCCGTTTGGGCTGCCTTGGCCGCCTGGTAGTAGATTGCGGCTGTGCTCATGCACGTTGTTAGGACGCGCATGGCGGCCACGGCCACGCTCTTGCCGTAGTGGGCCGCCAAAGTTGCCCTCACGACGCGGGTCCACGTCCCCATCTTTAACCGGCGATGATTGAACAGTGAAATGATATTTGGGGAGCGAGATAGCGTGCTTGACACGCCGGCTGTGGACTGTAGCCGATGCACCTTCTCGCGTAAGCCATAGGCGTACTATACACCGATGGTGCTCCAGGATATTTTGTGCTGCATCTCACATGGTTGGTGATACTAAACTGTGTGGGGTCTACTTGATTTTTAATCTTGATTTGAATTACATAATTGGGTCATAGCGGCAATGGACAGTGTTTGAATTGCTAGAGCTTTTATCTGCAGTGAACATGCAACTAAATGTGTGTTGTAAAAGAATTGTAATTATTCAGGGTTCGTTTGGACATTTTATACATTAAATTGGTTTTCTAGCCATTTCAGGTGCACAATTCAAAATTAAACTACATGCACATGCTCTGGTGCACCAACATGGTTTGTAAAATCATATATGTGTCCATGGGTTTATGCTTATGTCCCATGCAAGAAATGGGGATGAATTTCGAACAGCACGACACCGTGGCTCTCTGGCAAACATCGACGTACTTGCTTTTGTAATTCTTGTAAATCCAAAACTTGTCCGAAATTTATGAAAGTTGGCATGCTATCATGGAGCGGCATCAACATGTCGTGGTAAATTTTTTGTCCCATTTGTGGCAGGTTTGGGTATAAGCTTCTCATAAGCTAGAGCTTCTCACAACAAGTGTAATGGTTTCGGTAGAACGTTTGACCTTTTTGGACGAACTGATATCCATTGCCTCTTCTCGGTTTCAAATATTTTTCTAGTGTCAACATAGACCAACAAGAGTGTTGTGTCAATTTTTGGGATTTTTCGGGGTTTGCTTGGACATTTTTATACATTAACTGAGTCTTCTATGCATTCATGCGCATAATTCAAATTTGAACTACAGGCACATGCTCTAATGCATATAAATTAGTTGAAAATTCAAATATTTGTCCTTGGTTGCATGCTTAGGTCCCAAGCAAGAAATGGGAATGAATGTCAAACACCTTGCCACCGTCACTCGGCCACAAACATTGAGATACCTGGTTTTTAAATTCTAGTAAATCCAAAGCTCGTCTGGAATTCATGAAACTTGGCATGCTGTCATGGAGCGGCATCAACATGCCGTGGTAATTTTTTTGTCCCATTTGGGGCGGGTTTGGGGATATGCTTCTCACAAACCAAAGCTTCTCACAACAAGCCTGATGGTTTTGGTAGGGAACGTTTAACCTTTCTGGACGAAACGATATCCATTTCCTGTTCTCAATTTGAATTTTTTTTCCTAGTGTCAACACAAAACAATAGGAGTGTTGTGTCAATTTTTGGGATTTTTTGGGGTTCGCTTGGACATTTTTATACATGAACGGAGTTTTCTATTCATTCATGTGCATAATTCAAATTTGAACTGCACGCACATGTTCTAATGCATATAAATTGGTTGAAAATTCATATCTATGTCCAAGGTTGCATGGTTAGGTCCCATGCAAGAAATGGGAATGAATGTCAAACACCCTGCCACCGTCACTCCGCCACAAACATTGAGATACCTGGTTTTTAAATTCTAGTAAATCCAAAGCTCGTCCGAAATTCATGAACCTTGGCATGCTGTCATGGAGCGGCATCAACATGCCGTGGTAAATTTTTTGTCCCATTTGCGGCAGGTTTGGGGATATACTTATCACAAACCAGAGCTTCTCACAACAAGCCTGATGGTTTCGGTAGGGAACGTCCCACCTTTGGGGACGAAATAATATCTATTGCCTCTTATTGCTTTCAAATTTTTTTCTCATGTCAACATAGAATAACAGGAGTGTTGTGTTAATTTTTGGGATTTTTCGGGTTCGTTTGGACATTTTTATGCATTAACTAGGTTTTCAGTGCATTCATGTGCATAATTCAAATTTGAACTACATGCACATGCTCTAATGCATATAAATTGGTTGAAAATTCAAATCTGAGTCCTTGGTTGCATGCTTAGGTCCCATGCAAGAAATGGGAATGAATGTCAACCACCCTGCCACCGTCACTCAGCTGCAAACATTGAGATAGCTGGTTTTTAAATTCTAGTAAATCCAAAACTCATATGATATTCATGTAACTTGGCATGCTATCATGGAGCGGCATCAACATGTGGTGGTAATTTTTTTGTCCCATTTGGGGCATTTTGGGTATATGCTTCTAACCATTCCGAGCTTCTCACAACGATCATGATAGTTTCAGTAGCGAACGTCCCACCTTTGGGGACGAAACAATATCCATTGCCTCTTATTGCTTTCAAAAATTATCTCGTGTCAACATAGAACAGAAGGAGTGTTGTGTCAATTTTTGGGATTTCCGGGGTTTGTTTGGACATTTTTATGCATTAACTAAGTTTTCAGTGCATTCATGTGCATAATTCAAATTTGAACTACATGCACATGTGCTACCTCTTGAGCAAAGCGTTGGATTTCCCCGAAGAGGAAAGGATGATGCATCAAAGTAGCGTAAGTATTTCCCTCAGTTTTTGAGAACCAAGCTATCAATCCAGTAGGAGGCTACACGCGAGTCCCTCGTACCTACACAAATAAATAACTCCTCGCAACCAACGCGAATAGGGGTTGTCAATCCCTTCATGGTCACTTACGAGAGTGAGATCTGATAGAGATGATAGATAATATTTTTGGTATTTTTGGTATAAAGATGCAAAGTAAAATAAAAAGCAAAGGCAATAATAAAGTGATGGAAGATTAATATGACGGAGATAGACCCGGGGGCCATAGATTTCAGTAGTGGCTTCTCTCATGAGCATAAGTATTCTATGGTGGGTGAACAAATTGCTGTTGAGCAATTGACAGAATTGAGCATAGTTATGAGAATATCTAGGTATGGTCATGTATATAGGCATCACGTCCGAGACAAGTAGACCGACTCCTGCCTGCATCTACTACTATTACTCTGCTCATCGACTGCTATCCAGCATGCATGTAGAGTATTAAGTTCAAGAAAACACAGTAACGCCTTAAGCAAGATGACATGATGTAGAGGGATAAATTCATGCAATATGATAAAAACCCCATCTTGTTATCCTCGATGGCAACAATACAATACATGCCTTGCTGCCCCTACTATCACTGGGAAAGGAGACCGCAAGATTGAACCCAAAGCTAAGCACTTCTCCCATTGCAAGAAAAACCAATCTAGTAGGCCAAACCAAACTGATAATTCGAAGAGACTTGCAAAGATAACCAATCATACATAAAAGAATTCAGAGGAGATTAAAATATTGTTCATAGATAATCTTGATCATAAACCCACAATTCATCGGTCTAAAACAAACACACCACAAAAAGAAGATTACATCGAATAGATCTCCACGAGAGAGGGGGAGAACATTGTATTGAGATCCAGAAAGAGAGAAGAAGCCATCTAGCTACTACTATGGACCCGAAGGTCTGAGGTAAACTACTCACACTTCATCGGAGGGGCTATGGTGATGATGTAGAAGCCCTCCATGGTAGATTCCCCTTCCGGTGGAGCTCCCGAACAGGCCCCAAGATGGTATCTCATGGATACAGAAAGTTGCGGCGGTGGAATTAGGTTTTTGGCTCCGTATCTGATTGTTTGGGGGTACGTAGGTATATATAGGAGGAAGGAGTACGTCCGTTGAGCAAAGGGGGGCCACGAGGCAGGGGGCGCGCCCTAGGGGGGTGGGCATGCCCCACACCCTCGTGGCCACATCCTTTCTTTCTTGACGTGAGGTCCAAGTCTCCTCGATCATATTCGGTGAGAAAATCACGTTCCCGAAGGTTTCATTCGGTTTGGACTCCGTTTGATATTCTGTTTCTTCGAAACACTGAAATAGGCAAAAAACAGCAATTCTGGGCTGGGCCTCCGGTTAATAGGTTAGTCCCAAAAGTAATATAAAAGTGGAAAATAAAGCCCAATATGGTCCAAAACAGTAGATAATATAGCATGGAGCAATCAAAAATTATAGATACGTTGGATACATATCAGGCACCCCCAAGCTTAATTCCTGCTCGTCCTCGAGTAGGTAAATGATAAGAAGAGAATTTTTGATGCGGAGTGCTACTTGGCATAATTTCAATGTAATTCTTCTTAATTGTGGTATGAATATTCACATCCTAAAGATTCAAGACAAAAGTTCATATTGACATAAAAATAATAATACTTCAAGCATACTAACAAAGCAATTATGTCTTCTCAAAATAACATGGCCAAAGAAAGTTATCCCTACAAAATCATATAGTCTGGCTATGCTCTATCTTCACCACACAAAGTATTTAAATCATGCACAACCCCGATGACAAGCCAAGCAATTGTTTCATACTTTTGACATTCTCAAAACTTTTTCAATCTTCACGCAATACATGAGCGTGAGCCATGGATATAGCACTATATGTCGAATAGAATGGTGGTTGTGGAGAAGACAAAAAGAGGGGAAGATAGTCTCACATCAACTAGGCGTACCAACGGGCTATTGAGATGCCCATCAATAGATATCAATGTGAGTGAGTAGGGATTGCCATGCAACGGATGCACTAGAGCTATAAGTATATGAAAGCTCAACAAAAGAAACTAAGTGGGTGTGCATCCAACTCGCTTGCTCACGAAGACCTAGGGCATTTTTAGGAAGCCTATCATTGGAATATACAAGCCAAGTTCTATAATGAAAAATTCCCACTAGTATATGAAAGTGACAAAATGAGAGACTCTCTATCATGAAGATCATGGTGCTACTTTGAAGCACAAGTGTGGTAAAAGGATAGTAACATTGTCCCTTCTCTCTTTTTCTCTCATTTTTTTATTTGGGCCATTTCTCTTTTTTTGGCCTCTTTTTTTCATCCGGAGTCTCATCTCGACTTGTGGGGGAATCATAGTCTCCATCATCCTTTCCTCACTTGGGACAATGCTCTAAAAATGATGATCATCACACTTTTATTTTCTTACAACTCAACAATTACAACTCGATACTAGAACAAAATATGACTCTATATGAATGCCTCCGGCGGTGTACCGGGATATGCAATGAATCAACAGTGACATGTATGAAAGAATTATGAATGGTGGCTTTGCCACAAATACGATGTCAACTACATGATCATGCTAAGCAATATGACAATGATGGAGCGTGTCATAATAAATGAAACGGTGGAAAGTTGCATGGCAATATATCTCGGAATGGATATGGAAATGCCATGATAGGTAGGTATGGTGGCTGTTTTGAGGAAGGTATTTGCTGGGTGTATGATACCGGCGAAAAGTGCGCGGTATTAGAGAGGCTAGCAATGGTGAAAGGAAGAAAAGTGCGTATAATCCATGGACTCAACATTAGTCATGAAGAAATCATATACTTATTGCAAAAATCTACAAGTTATCAAAGCAAAGTATTACGCGCATGCTCCTAGGGGGATAGATTGGTAGGAAAAGACCATCGCTCGTCCCCGACCGCCACTCATAAGGAAGACAATCAATAAATAAATCATGCTCCGACTTCATCACATAACGGTTCACCATACGTGCATGCTACGGGAATCACAAACTTTAACACAAGTATTTATCAAATTCACAACTACTCAACTAGCATGACTCTAATATCACCATCTTCATATCTCAAAACAATTATCAAGCATCAAACTTTTCTTAGTATTCAACGCACTCAAAAGAAAGTTTTACAAATCTTGAATACCAAGCATATTAGATTTTTAATCAAATTACCATGCTATTTAAGACTCTCAAAATGATCTAAGTGAAGCATGAGAGATCAATAGTTTCTATAAAACAAATCCACCACCGTGCTCTAAAAGATATAAGTGAAGCACTAGAGCAAAACTATAAAGCTCAAAAGATATAATTGAAGCACATAGAGTATTCTATCAAATTCCAAATCATGTATGGCTATCTCAAAAGGTGTGTACAGCAAGGATGATTGTGGTAAACTAAAAAGCAAAGACTCAAATCATACAAGACGCTCCAAGAAAAACACATATCATGTGGTGAATAAAAATATAGCTCCAAGTAAAGTTACCGATGGAAGTAGACGAAAGAGGGGATGCCTTCCAGGGCATTCCCAAGCTTTGACTTTTTGGTGTCCTTATATTATCTTGGGGGTGCCATGGGCATCCCCAAGCTTAGGCTCTTGCCACTCCTTGTTCCATAATCCATCAAAAGATTTCACCTAAAACTTGAAAACTTCACAACACAAAACTCAACAAAAATCTCGTGAGCTCCGTTAACGAAAGAAAACAAACGACCACTTCAAGGTACTGTAATGAACTCATTCTTTATTTATATTGGTGTTAAACCTACTGTATTCCAACTTCTCAATGGTTTATAAACTATTTTACTAGCCATAGATTCATCAAAATAAGCAAACAACACATGAAAAACAGAATCTGTCAATAACAGAACAGTCTGTAGTAATCAGTAACTAACGCAAACTTCTGGAACTCCAAAAATTTAGCCAAACTAGGAAGACCTAGGCAATTTGTTTATTGATCAGAAGCAATTGGAATCACTATTTTATAACGCTCTGGTGATTTGTAACAATTGTTTTCGTGAACAGAAAGTTTCTGGAAATTACAGCAAGATCAAATAACTATCATCCAAGAAGATCCTAGAGGTTTAACTTGGCACAAACACTAATGGAAACATAAAACCACATCTAAACAGAAGGTAGATGGATTTTTTATTCCTAAACATAATTAAAAGAAAAAAAACTAAAAATAAAATTGGGTTTCCTCCCAACAAGCGCTATCGTTTAACGCCTCTAGCTAGGCATAAAAGCAAGGATAGATCTAGGTATTGCCATCTTTGGTAGGCAATCCATAAGTGGCTCTCAAGATAGATTCATATGGTAATTTTATTTTCTTCCTAGTAAAGTGTTCCATGCCTTTCTTTAATGGAAATTGGAATCTAATATTCCCTTCCTTCATATCAATAATTGCACCAATCGTTCTAAGGAAAGATCTACCAAGAATAATAGGACCAGAAGGATTGCAATCTATATCAAGAACGATAAAATCTACGGGCACATAATTCCTATTTGCAACAATAAGAACATCATTAATTCTTACCATAGGTTTCTTAATCGTGGAATCCGCAAGATGCAAGTTTAGAGAGCAATCATCAAAATCACGGAAATCTAGCAAATCGCACAAAGTTTTGGGAATAGTGGAAACACTAGCACCCAAATCACATAAAGCATAAAATTCATGATCCTTAATCTTAATTTTAATAGTTGGTTCCCACTCATCATAAAGTTTTCTAGGGATAGAAACTTCCAACTCAAGTTTTTCTTCATAAGATTGCATCAAGGCATCAACAATATGTTTGGTAAATGCTTTATTTTGACTATAAGCATGAGGAGAATTTAGCACGGATTGCAACAAGGAAAGAAAATCAATTAAAGAGCAACTTTCATAATTAAATTCCTTGAAGTCCAAAATAGTGCATTTAGCAACATCTAGGGTTTTGCTTTCTTTAATCCCACTTTTATCAATTTCATCATCAAGCTCTAAATACTCCGAATTATTGGAACGCCTTCTAGGTAAAGGTGGATCATATTCAGTCCCATTATTATCAAGATTCATATTGCAAAACAAAGATTTATTAGGGGACACATCAATAACTTTTAGATCTTCATCTTGATTTTCATAGGAATCCGGTTTAGCGGCCATCTTATTGACTAAGGTAGCCTGCTTATCCGAAATTTCGGTAGTCAACTTTTCAAGACGAGCAATTTGAGATCTTATACCATCAAATTCTTTAGACATATCATCGAGCTCTTTATTCATAGAACTCATAAAACATTTTTGTTCCTTCAGCTTGTTTCTGAAGAAACTATTATGCTCAAATTGCAAAACCATAAAACTCCTAACATTGCTTTCGACCTCTTTTAACCTTTTAAGGTGAAGATCTCCAAATCTAGGTAGAGCTATCGAGACTAGCAAGCAATCCAACACACAAGCAAACAAAAGGCAAGCGAGAAAAAGGCAAACGGAAAATAGAGGGCGAATAAAACGGCAAGGGTGAAGTGGGGGACAGGAAAACGAGAGGCAAATGGCAAATAATGTAATGAGAGAGATAAGGGATTGTGATGGGTACTTGGTATGTTGACTTTTGCGTAGAATCCCCGGCAACGGCGCCAGAAATTCTTCTTGCTACCTCTTGAGCACAGCGTTAGTTTTCCCCGAAGAGTAAAGGATGATGCAGCAAAGTAGTGTAAGTATTTCCCTTAGTTTTTGAGAACCAAGGTATCAATCTAGTAGGAGGCTACGCGCGAGTCCCTCGTACCTACACAAAGCAAATAACTCCTCGCAACCAATGCGAATAGGGGTTCTCAATCCCTTCACACTCACTTACGAGAGTGAGATCTGATAGAGATGATAGATAATATTTTTGGTATTTTTGGTATAAAGATGCAAAGTAAAATAAAAATCAAAGGCAATAATAAAGTGATGGAAGATTAATATGATGGAGATAAGCCCGGGGGCCATAGATTTCACTAGTGGCTTCTCTCATGAGCAGAAGTATTCTACGGTGGGTGAACAAATTACTGTTGAGCAATTCACAGAATTGAGCATGGTTATGGGAATATCTAGGTATGATCATGTATATAGGCATCACGTCCAAGACAAGTAGACCGACTCCTGCCTGCATCTACTACTATTACTCCACTCATCGACCGCTATCCAGCATGCATCTAGACTATTAAGTTCAAGAAAACAGAGTAACGCCTTAAGCAATATGACATGATGTAGAGGGATAAATTCATGCAATATGATAAAAACCCCATCTTGTTATCCTCGATGGCAACAATAATATACGTGCCTTGCTGCCCCTACTGTCACTGGGAACGGACACCGCAAGATTGAACCCAAAGCTAAGCACTTCTCCCATTGCAAGAAAAACCAATCTAGTAGGCCAAACCAAACTAATAATTCGAAGAGACTTGCAAAGATAACTAGTCATACATAAAAGAATTCAGATGAGATTCAAATATTGTTCATAGATAATCTTGATCATAAACCCACAATTCATCGGTCTCAACAAACACACCGCAAAAAGAAGATTACCTCAAATAGATCTCCACGAGAGAGGGGGAGAACATTGTATTGAGATCCAAAAAGAGAGAAGAAGCCATCTAGCTACTAACTATGGACCCGAAGGTCTGAGGTAAACTACCCACACTTCATCGGAGGGGCTATGGTGACGATGTAGAAGCCCTCCATGGTGGATTCCCCTTCCGGCGGAGCTTCGGAACAGGCCCCAAGATGGGATATCGTGGATACAGAAAGTTGCGGCGGTGCAATTAGGTTTTTGGCTCCGTATCTGATCGTTTGGGGGTACGTAGGTATATATAGGAGGAAGGAGTACGTCGGTGGAGCAAAGGGGTGCCCACGAGGCAGGGGGCACGCCCTAGGGGGGTGGGCGCGCCCCCCGCCCTCGTGGCCACCTCCCTTCTTTCTTGGCGTGGGGTCCAAGTCTCCTGGATCATATTCGGTGAGAAAATCACGTTCCCAAAGGTTTCATTCCGTTTGGACTTCGTTTGATATTCCGTTTCTTCGAAACACTGAAATAGGCAAAAAAAACAACAATTCTGGGCAGGGCCTCTGGTTAATAGGTTAGTCCCAAAAGTAATATAAAAGTGGGAGATAAAGCCCAATATGGTCCAAAACAGTAGATAATATAGCATGGAGCAATCAAAAATTATAGATACGTTGAAGATGTATCAACATGCTCTAATTTTATATAAATTGGTTGAAAATTCAAATCTATGTCCAAGGTTGCATGCTTAGGTCCCATGCAAGAAATGGGAATGAATGTCAAACACCCTGCCACCACCACTCCGCCGTAAACATTGAGATACCTGGTTTTTAAATTCTAGTAAATCCAAAGCTTGTCCGAAATTCATGAAACTTGGCATGCTATCATGGAGCGGCATCAACATGCCGTGGTAAAATATTTATCCCATTTGGGGCAGGTTTGGGGATATACTTATCACAAACGAGAGCTTCTCACAACAAGCCTGCTGGTTTCGGTAGGGAATGTCCCACCTTTGGGGACGAAATAATATCCATTGCCTCTTATTGCTTTCAATTTTTTTCTTATGTCAACATGGAACAACAGGAGTGTTGTGTTAATTTTTGGGATTTTTTGGGGTTCGTATGGACATTTTTATGCATTAACTGGGTTTTCAGTGCATTCATGTGCATAATTCAAATTTGAACTACATGCACATGCTCCAGTGCATATAAATTGGTTGAAAAATCAAATCTTTGTCCTTGGTTGCATGCTTAGGTCCCATATAAGAAATGGGAATGAATTTCAAACACCAGGGCACCATTGATTACCGGCAAAACGTTGGGATACTTTGTTTTTAAATTATAGTAAATAAAAAACTCGTCTGAAATTCATGAAACATGGCATGCTATCATGGAATGGCGCCCGACATGTTGTGGTATTTTTCATGTCCATTTTGAGAGAAGGCGCACTCGAATAACAACCAACAAAGACATTTTTAAAAAATAGCTGCCACTTTAATATCTCAAACATTTGTATAATTCAAACCGTGTGTGTTCTATTAACCATTCACGTGACGACATGTGTCTTGGTTTTAATGGCTATATGAGGTGCCGTGCGGACATCTGCTTGACCTTGACTAAACAGGAGGCGTGCGAGCGCAGTCCGGTGTGCAGGCTGACCGAGAGGCATGCAAGGTGTCTTTAATGCGCAGGCTCACCGGGAAGCATGCGAGCTGTATGCTGCGCAGGCTCACTGGGAAGCGAGCCCTTTGACTTCCATGGCTGCCCGCCTTCCTCTCCATTAATGGCGCCCGAGCTGCTGCTTAATAGGGGCGGCCTTACTGTTTGGCTCCCATTTCCCTCCCTCCCGCAGACCTCCACCAATGCCATGGTGCAGAAGGATCATCTTCCACTAGTCTTCAAGTTTGGTGAAGTCGACTCCGAGCCGGAGGAGATAGAAAATAAGGAGGAATGGGGACTCATGGACATGGCCTAGAACGAGCTGGCCGTTGTCGGTGTCAAAACCGGCGGATCTCGGGTAGGGGGTCCCGAACTGTGCGTCTAAGGCAGATGGCAACAGGAGGCGGGGGACTCGATGTTTACCCAGGTTCGGGCCCTCTCTATGGAGGTAATACCCTACTTCCTGCTTGATTGATCTTGATGATATGAGTATTAAAAGAGTTGATCTAACACGGGATCGTAGAGGCTAAACCCTAGAAGCTAGCCTATGGTATGATTGTTGTTGTCCTACGGACTAAACCCTCCGGTTTATATAGACATCGGAGGGGGCTAGGGTTACACAGAGTCGGTTACAAGGGAGGAGATCTACATATCTGTATCGCCAAGCTTGCCTTCCACGCCAAGGAGAGTCCCATCCGGACACGGGACGAAGTCTTCAATCTTGCATCTTCATAGTCCTACAGCCCGGCTAAAGGATATAGTCCGGCTGTCCGAGGACCCCCTAATCCAGGACTACCTCAGTAGCTCCCGAACCAAGCTTCAATGACGATGAGTCCGGCGCGCAGATTGTCTTCAACATTGCAAGGCGAGTTCTTCTCCAAACTCTGAGTACCTGTTGAGTAGTTTCCGGCTTCCCATAAATGTTGAACTCCTTGGCTTCCGCGCCTAATAATGGCTATCTTCCACGTGTCGAGCAAATGCGAGAAGCCAGGGCATTTTTATATTTTCCACCCTAGCCATGCGAGTAAACCGTCTATTAAAGAGACGGGGATCCTTAGATCCAGATCACACCATCCTCCCATAGCGAGTATCCATCGGAGCGCGCCTGGAAAAATCCATTCCAACATGGCCGGCCATCGCAGCTCCTCCTCTCGCTCCCGTAGCCCTAAGCCCGGCGATTGGAAGAAGGGTTCCATCCCTCACATCCAATTAGTAGAGTTACATACCCAGGGATTTCTCCCTCCAGCATATATGGTCCCCGTTCGAGCCGGGCTCGCTACTTACAATGGCGGGGAGCAAGCGGAGAGCTTCCCCAACCCATCCAAGGGGGAGCGGGTATGCCTTGTCCCTTACTTATTAAGGGGACTTGATTTCCAATCCATCCATTCCTCCGCGGGCTCCTGGAGTTTTAAGGCCTCCAGTTGCATAACTTTACCCCTGCTTCCATATTACAAATCGCTGGCTACGTCACCCTTTGCGAGATGTTTCTGGGCTGCGAAGCTCATTTCTAGCTATGGCAGAGGCTATTCTGCCTCGTGCCCCGTACACAGAAGGCGTCAATATATCAAGTGGGCGGAGCCGAAATTTGGCGCATCGCCGGGACCGGATACCTGTCCGGTACCCCAAAGAAGACGTTCGAAGACTGGCCTTCAGAGTGGTTTTATATGGAGGACGTCCCCATTCCATATCCTATTCGGATGGGCCTTCCTGAGTTCGACAACGCCCATTTGAAGAAACGCCGCAGATGGCACCCTCGGAGCCCCCAGGAGGAAGATAACGGAGAAGTCCTTTACCTGATGGCCAAATCAGGATTGACAATAACTGAGGTTATGTCCATATGTATAATGCGGGGGTGCATCCACTTCAATATCGGGGACAACCCATGTGGCACTTCAATGGAGAAGACGATGCCACCCGCTGCGGTCGTAAAGGTCCGGACTCCTTCGCTGCCCTAGCGAAGATACTGTCCGATTTGTATAAAGGAGAAGAAGAGGAGTTCGTCTGTATTAAGCCACGGGATGGATTCTCCACGTACAACCCCCCAAGCTGGGTGAGCTGCTACTTTCTAGTACAATCCTTTCCGCATTCTTTGTCATAAGTATTTACCTTGTTATCTCATAGCAGGAACTGCGAAAAGCTGTGAGGGAGGTCCATAGCCCGTCTACACAACCGGAGGACCCTCACCGGGCCCTCGACCCCGGACTTGAAGAAGATCTAGACACATTTGTGGAGCTCATCGACAGAACGTTCTATCAGTTGAGCTGTGACGCTACCTTGGTGGCCATCATAGCCGATTATATGGAGTGTATGCGAATACCCGCTTAGTCATGTAAAAACCGGGATATGCATGGAAACCAGGCGTAGGGGTCATAAGTGCGTGAACAGACAAGTACCGAACTAGCTATGTTATATTACATGGATAGTAAGAAACACCTTCCAGGGAGAATTGTTCCGTTAAGGGTTCCTTTCCCTGGGTACGCATGCATTAATGTGCATGTCCGAACTGTAAAAAGAGACGCAGGATATAAACTTCTGGGGGCATGTAGTACAATAAATAGAAATCATCTTTTGTTCAACGACCGAATATTCCCTTAAGAACGCTAGCTTTCGGCTTCACCCAGTCTGAGGTACACATCCGGCTGACCCAGTAGTAACAATCACAGAGGTGCTCCCCTTGTGCCCTAGCCGAATTAACAGGAACGTAGGGCATAAACACAAGAGCCAGGCAACCCAGCTTGGCCAAAACTTAAGTCATATCGATGCATATAATGGCGAAAAAGGTATATGTTAAAAGTAACACATGTTTGGGGCATAGAGCCCGAAACGTAGCAATATTAAGCTTCTGTATAAGAAGCCCCCAGGTATCATGAGCGCAGCCAGCGCGTCAAGATTGTGTAGTCAAGACACATTTTAGCCTTTTAAGGCCTTGAAGAAAAAAGGGGAAGAAAGAAAGAAAGAAAAGACAGATAACGCATATAAAAAATTGACAAAGGTAAGGAGACGAACACCGAGTCCGGCACTAGGCGTAGAACCTTCAGAGTCTGGCTGCGTTCCATGGCTTTGGCTCGAGTCGATTGTCCGATGCATCCCGCAGACGGTATGCTCCACCGGTCAGAACTTGGTCGATAACGAAGGGACCTTCCCATTTGGGCTTGAGCTTGTTCTTTTTCTTCTCCGGTAGGCGTAGAACGAGTTCGCCAACGTTATAAGTTTTGGCCCGTACTTCTCTGCTTTGATACCTTCGAGCCTGTTGCTAATAAATGCGGAACGGGCTTTTGCCACGTCACGCTCCTCCTCCAGGGCGTCCAAACTGTCCTGCCGATCAAGCTCGGCTGCTTTCTCTTCATACATGCGCACTCGAGGTGAGTCATGAATTATGTCTCAGGGCAGTACCGCCTCTGCGCCGTACACCATAAAAAATGGTATCCGGTAGTGCGATTCGGCATGGTCCACAGCCCCGATAGTACGGAGTCGAGCTCCTCTACCCAGTGCGTATTGGATTCCTTCAAGGATCGCACTAATCTGGGTTTAGTGCCGCTCATGATAAGACCGTTTGCTCGTTCGACTTGACCGTTAGTTTGCGGGTGATAGAGAGAAGCATAATCGAGCTTGATGCCCATGTTGTTGCACCAAAGTTTTACCTCGTCGGCTATAAAGATCGAGCAGTTATCAGTGATGATGCTATGGGGGACGCCATAACGGTGTACAACCCCGGATATGAAGTCTATCACTGGTCCGGATTCAGCCGTTTTAACTGGTTTGGCTTCTATCCATTTGGTGAATATATCCACCATGACCAATAAGTATTTTTTCTTATGGCTTCCCCCTTTGAGGGGTCCGACCATATCAAGCCCCCAGACCGCAAAGGGCCAAGTAATGGGGATTGTTTGGAGAGCGGTAGGCGGCATATGGCCTTGGTTTGCAAAAAGCTAGCAACCGACACAACATTGAATGTGGTCTTGTGCGTCTGCTCGGGCTGTCGGCCAGTAGAAACCTGTACGGAAGGCCTTGCTTACAAGGGCCCGAGCTACGGCGTGGTGGCCGCCAAGTCCAGCATGAATTTCTGCCAAAAGTTACCGCCCTTCCTCTTTGGAGATGCACCTTTGAAGGACTCCGGTAGCGCTTTTCTTATAAAGCTCTCCCTCGTGGACCTTGTAGGCTTTAGACGACGCACAATGTAGCGCGCCTCATTTGAGTCCTCGGGTAGTTCCTGCCTAGTTAGGTAGGCCAGGAATGGTTTTGTCCACGGGGCGATGACAGCCATTATTACGTGGGCGGAAGGTGTTATTTTGGTGGCAGAGCCTCCAATTATGCCAGAGTGTTCAGTATCGACTGTTGTGGCCGGGTCCGGACTATTGTTACCGGTCTCCCCATCCCATACCACTGATGGCTTAAACAGCCTTTCCAAGAAGATATTAGGTGGGACAGGGTCGCACTGAGCGCCCATGAGGGCGAGGATATCAGCCGCCTGATTGTTTTCCCGGGCCACATGGTGGAATTCAAGCCCCTCAAACCGAGCTGACATTTTGAGGACGGCGTTGCGATAAGCCGCCATTTTTGGATCCTTGGCGTCAAAGTCTCTGTTTATTTGAGATATTGCGAGGTTCGAGTCCCCACGCACCTCCAGGCGTTGAATGCCCATGGAGACTGCCATCCGGAGACCATGTAACAGGGCCTCATATTCTGCCGCTTAGTTGGAGTCTGTGTATAGTATTTGGAGTATGTATTGGACTGTATCTCCGGTGGGGGACGTCAGGACGACGCTAGCCCCCAGACCCGCTAGCATCTTAGAGCCGTCAAAGTGCATAATCCAATTGGAGTACGCGCCGTACTCTTTAGGGAGTTTTACTTCTATCCATTCTGCGACGAAATCAGCCAGTACTTGTGACTTAATGGCTCGCCGTGGTTTGTATATTATGTCGAACGGGAGGATCTCAATAGCCCATTTAGCAATCCGGCCCGTGGCCTCGCAGTTGTTTATTATGTCATTGAGTGACACTTCAGAGGCCACCGTAATTGAACACTCTTGAAAGTAGTGCTGTAGTTTCCGGGATGCCATGAAGATCGCGTATGCTATCTTTTGATAATGTGGGTACCGTGATTTGCATGGAGTGAGGACAGTGGATACAAAGTATGCCGGCTTTTGAAGAGGGAACTTATGTCCATCCATCTCTCGTTCGACGACGAGCACTGCGCTTACAACTTGGTGTGTTGCCGCTATATATAGCAGCATTGGTTCGCCGATGTTAGGTGCGGCCAAGATTGGGTTTGTGGCCAAAACGCCTTTTATTTCTTCTAATCCGGCCGTGGCCGCATCCGTCCACTCGAAGTGTTCGGTGCGTTGCAGAAGGCGATAAAGAGGCGGTGCCTTTTCTCCTAATTGGGATACGAAGTGGCTTAAGGCAACCACGCAACCAGTTAGTTTCTGGATTTGCTTGAGGTCTGTTGGGATGGCCAACTGTGACAGAGCTCAGATTTTAGCCGGATTTGCTTCGATTCCTTTGTTGGATACGATGAAGCCTAAGAGCTTTCCGGTGGGCACGCCGAAGACGCATTTTTCCGGGTTGAGCTTAATGTCGCATGTTCGGAGATTGTCGAACATGAGCCTCAATTCGTCTATTAAGGATTCGACGTGTCTAGTTTTAATGACCACATCGTCTATGTATGCCTCCACTGTTTTGCCAATCTGTGTCTCCAAGCATCTCTGAATCATGCGTTGATAGGTTGCACCGGCGTTTTTGAGCCCGAAAGGCATGGTGTTAAAACAGAAGGGGCCCTATGGAGTGATAAATGCCGTTGCGGCTTGATTGGACTCCGCCATCTTAATTTGATTGTATCCGGAGTATGCGTCGAGGAAACATAATGAGTCGTGTCCTGCGGTAGCGCCGATAATTTGATCAACGCGAGGGAGGGAGAAGGTATCCTTTGGGCAAACCTTATTAAGGTCCTTGAAGTCGATGCATAGGCGCCAGGATTTGTCCTTCTTTGGTACCATCACCAGGTTTGCTAGCCAGTCCGTATGTTTTATTTCTCGAATGAATCCGGCCTCCAGTAACTTGGCTAGCTCTTCTCCCATGGCTTGACGCTTAGGCTCAGAGAAGCGCCGAAGAGTTTGCTTGACCGACTTGAATCCCCTTAGGATGTTAAGGCTATGCTCGGCCAGCCTGTGTGGGATTCCTGGCATATCTGAAGGATGTCAGGCGAAGATGTCCCAATTCTTTCACAAGAACTCCCGTAGTGCGGCGTCTACTGTGGGGTTTAACATTGCCCCGATGGATGCTGTTTTTGTAGGGTCCGTTGGATGGACTTGGAATTTGACTATTTCATCCACTGGTTTAAAAGAGGTGGACCTGGATCTTTTGTCGAGTATCACGTCGTCCCTGTCCATTGTGGAGCGCATCACAGTTAATTCCTCGGCCGCGAGGGCTTCGGATAACGTCTCGAGGGCCAGTGCGGCTGTTTTATTTTCGGCGCGGAGTGCTATGTCTGCATCACTAGCTAGAGTGATGATTCCATTGGGCCTGGGCATTTTGAGATTCATGTACCCGTAATGGGGTATAGCTTGGAAGATCGTGAATGCCTCCCGCCCTAGAAGGGCGTGGTATCCGCTGTTGAACGGGGCCATTTGGAATGTGATTTCTTCAGACCTATAATTCTCCGGCGTGCCGAATAGTACATCAAGTGTGATTTTTCCAGCACATCGTGCCTCCCGACTAGGGATGATTCCTCTGAAGGTCGTGCTGCATTGCTCAATGTGGCTTCTGTCAATTTCCATTTTTCGAAGAGTCTCCTCATAGATGAGGTTTAATCCGCTGCCGCCGACCATGAGCACTTTGGTAAGACGGAAGCCGTCCACAATTGGACTAGGGACCAAGGCGGCTGGTGCTCGGGTTGTTCAGAATTTAGGTTCGTCACTGGCATTGAAGGTGATAGCCGTATCGCTCCATGGATTTATTGCTGCTACTTGGCAGACTTCGGCAAGGCTGCGGATTGCTCGCTTATGCCTATTATTTGAGGAGAAGGTCTCGAAGACTGTCAATACTGTATTGTTGTTCTCCACGGGATGGTGTTCTGCGGTAATGTTGATGAGGATATCCTCACCGCTCTTGGCCACCTGCCGGAGTACCCAACATGCTCTAAGGCTGTGTGTTGGTATGGTATACGCTGTACTATGAATTTTGCATGGCCCGTTGAGCCATCCTTCCAATACGGTTCCATGCCCTGTAGCAGGCTTTTGTTTCTTTGTAATTGGATCGGGTGACTTATGAGGGTACACCCTTTTAGTTCGGACGGGGGGTTTAGTGAGAGCCGGAGGATCCCAAAATTTTGTTTGGGTTTTCCAGGCGCTTTCCATCGCACAGTACTTCTGTACTATGGCCATCAAGTCAGCGAAGTGTGCTATGTCACGACGACTTATGGCGTTGAGGATTCCCTTGTCCGTGCAATTTTTGCAAAAGAATGAAAATGCGTCTTCCTCGCGACAGTCCTTGACCTTGCTCATTACAAGGAGGAATATGGCCCAATACTGATGTACTGTCTCTTGGCGCTCTTGTCTAATGTGGGAAAGATCACTTATATCTGGGTGGGTGGGTAGATTTAGGTCCGAACCCTGACCCGATCTGAGACCCAGGAGCGGCGGAGTTTCCGATCTTGAAAGTTCGGGCTTCGGTTTGTTGCCCAATAGGTCTGGCCCGCTGTCTGATTCTCGGTTCAGAGCTTGGGCGATGTCCTCCCATAGACGGGTATCCGGCTTAGAGAGATCGGGAATCCGGACATAGCTTGTCCTCAAGATAGAGGAAGAATCATTGTGTTGCTCCTTGACCACCGCTATCTGATGGGTGACCGGCGGAGAGTTAATCTCCCTTTGGTCGGATTTAAGACCAATCCGATCGTAGTCCATAACGAATCCCAAGGCGGTGAAGCGATCCAAGAGCTTGTTCAGAGAAGAGAGATCCATTGGATCCATCTGCTCGGCGAATTCCGAGCCGATGTGGAGACTGTTTTTTGATGACCCGAGAAGTCATAGTCGGCGCAGCGGCCGAACGGGCGGTCATGACGAAGCCGTCTAGTCGGAGAGTTTGGCCTACAGCCAGGGCTCTCCCAGAGGTGATGTTGTCCTTGACAACGAGACAAGCCATCCAGTCTTATGATGACGACACAGTGGAACTCTCAATGAAAGCACCAGTGTCGGTATCAAAACCGGCGGATCTCGGGTAGGGGGGTCCTGAACTATGCGTCTAAGGCAGATGGTAACAGGAGGCGGGGGACACGATGTTTACCCAGGTTCGGGACCTCTCTATGGAGGTAATACCCTACTTCCTGCTTGATTGATCTTGATGATATGAGTATTACAAGAGTTGATCTACCACGAGATCGTAGAGGCTAAACCCTAGAAGCTAGCCTATGGTATGATTGTTGTTGTCCTACGAACTAAACCCTCCGGTTTATATAGACACTGGAGGGGGCTAGGGTTACACAGATTCGGTTAGAAGGGAGGAGATCTCCATATCGGTATCGCCAAGCTTTCCTTCCATGCCAAGGAGAGTCCCATCCGCACACGGGACAAAGTCTTCAATCTTGTATCTTCATAGTCCTACAGTCCGGCTAAAGGATATAGTCTGGCTGTCCGAGGACCCCCTAATCCAGGACTCCCTCAGCCGTGGCGGTTCCTGCCCCCGCTCCTGTCCCAGCTCCCATCCCCATGCCCATGCCAGCGACCATCCCCGTAGCATTGACGGGCTGGTCGCCGAGCACTATCGTAGAGCTGGAAGCTACGGGCGCCAGTGAGGTCTCCACGGACCCACGCGAGCTCGTGTACATGCTAGTGCTAGCGCCCGTGCCCGTGCTCGTGCGCGCCCCTCCACCTACCGCGGCGTCGGACCTCGTGCATTTGGCTGCACCCACCATGCCCGTGCCCGTGCGTGCGCCCCCCTCAGCAGCATGGGAAACCGCCGTCGACCGCTACCTCTCAACGCCACCACCTGCCATCCTCCCGCGCCCTGCACGTCGATCGCGCGCTGACATGATGTTTGATTTACAAGTGAAGAACATTTTGTGCTGCATTGAATACTTCAACAACGGTGTCCCGGAGGACGACAACGACAAAGACGGTGCGGCACGCCGCCTCCGCTGCCGCCGGAAATAGTTTTTTTCTTGGTTTTAATACTGTATCTCGATCATATGAATATAAATTTGCAGGATGACTAAATGAAAGATATGGTTTGAGCGAACTTGCGTTTTTCTCTCTTAATGTACAGACTTATCAAACGATTTTCTTTTGAAAAAAACGTCAATGGTTTTTAAATATAAAACACTCATTGCAAACGTTTTAGTTAGAACACTCATATGAAAACCGACAGCTTCCCCAGGAACCAAAGGGAAAATGTGCCGAGCATGATTTTTGCGGATCTTGATCGCAAACGTTTTAGATATGTAACATCCCAAATTTTCAATTTGGAATGTTATACATTAGATCATCATTGCATATCATATTTTATTGCATTTTTTGTTTGATCCTAGAAATGCTACGCAACTCAAGAACCCACGGAGAGAGTTGGGGATTCCGTTATTTTCATATCTGAGTTTTCTCAAATTTTGAAAAAGAGGATCATTTGATATTAATTATTTTCTCTTCGAATATTTCTTTTATAAAAATAAAAGAGAGAGGATAAAATGACTTCCTCAAAATAAATAAATATTCGAGATTTAATATTAAAATAAAATAAGATTTTTTTTATTCGGAGTTTTATCGCTATTTTATTTGAATTAGGAAAAATACGCGTTTTTTCAAATTGCATTTAGGGCTCAAATAAATGTTCACCTTGTCCGGCCTATTTTTAGAGGACAGGGAAAATTTATTTCTGGATTTTTGGAGTCCGTTTATTATTCCTTTTCTTTCTTTTTCTGCACGCCGGAATTATTTAAAAAAAAGTTACCGACCTACCGGGCCTTGTCCACCTGGGACACCAAACTGGCCGGCCCTTTAAGAGGTGAAGGCCCGAGCCGCCAAATCCTAGCCAAACCAGCCTCAAGACCCCGCCACTGCCGCCAGCCGCCCGCGCACACAGGCCAGCCGCCCAGCGCCTCCACCACCCGCACCGCCCGCACACAAGACCGAGCAGCCGCCGCCGTCTCGCCGGATTCGCGGAGGTAGCCGCCGCCTCGGTTTTCGTTAGAAATCATCAGTTTTTTTAGAACCTGCGGTTTATTTTTTAGATCGGTTTATTTTTGTTTCGGTTTAGTTATTTAGCGAACGCCCGTTCGTACGTTCGTTTTAACGAACGGTTTTCATCGTTTATCCGCAGACAGGGAACGTTCGTTCGTTAGCCTGTTCGTCCGTTTTCTTTTTCTCGGATTTTCCATGATTATTTTCGATCGAGATTTCTGATCCGATTTTCTTTCTAGTATAACTTTTCACTCGTTTATCGGAATCAGGCGATTCAAGCACCTAGAGTTTCGTCTCAAAACCCTCTTTATGTTTAACCAACTTAAACAAGATTTTGCTACTGTAAAATTTGACTTTAGTCCGGATTAGTAAATGAAGCTTGTTTCTTTCGCAGTTTGAGTTTTGTTGCTTTGTTTGATTTGATTTTTTTTGCAAACCAGAGTTCTTAAGTTGAACATTCTGGTTAGATCTCTTATTTGAGTTTTACCCATGCCCTTGCTTGACTGCCTATTGTATGCGTGTTGTTTGTGATTGAGTACCCAGAGTGCCAAGCGTGCTACTACAAGTCTCTAGGTTTCGCGGATCATCAGCAAGGCAAGTAACACTTTGATCATACTTCTTTACTACCCAGTTTTACTGCATTAGATCAATCCTCAAAACAATTGCATGGTTAGGATCTGATTAAATTGTGGGTTTAGGAAGTAGATGAGGTAGTACCTATTCACCTGTTTATTATCAAACCTTTGGGAGTTACTTCTACGTCACTTACATTGCTATGCTATTCTTGTAGACGTGGATTGGGTTTGAGTGTATTCATGACAAATGTGAGTATTGTTAAATAATGGTTAACTTAAGGTGGCAACTTTAATACACATCTAGTGATTGCCTGTATTTTTTTGGATTGGATTGGGTGGATTGAGGTACCTGGGGAATTTTTCAAGTGATTGCGAGGGAATCTGGGGAATTCCAGTGATTGCCCGTATTTTTTTGGAAATCCCGGGGTACCGTGTGATTCTCCTATGGACTGCCACCCAGGCTCAAAGGGATCATAAGATTATTCATGCTAGAAACTTCCGTGTGCAGCCACATGCCATTATGGGCTCTATCATAGTTGAGTAAGTTGTGGCAAACCTTTCCATGATGGGCTAACATATGTAGGGGATTGTGGGTGTACCGGCCTATCTATCAGTTAAGGGGACCTCTTCGGAAAGACCGTGTCTCGGTCATCCATTTCTCAAACATTATGTAATGCGAGAAATCCAACGGAGGAGATCGAGTCTTGTGGGGAAAAGTGCACAAACCTCAGCAGAGTGTACAAACTAATCATGGTTAGTCGTGTCCCCGGTTATGGACATCTTGAGTATCTGGTTCTTGGATTATCATGTGAATCTCATCACTCTTAATTATATAATTTTATTGGGGTTAATGATTATTTTTAATTGGGATTGACATGGGGTTTACCATTCTCAATGTTTAACAACCACCATGATAGTTAAATAAAATATATTCCTTTGTTGTAGGGAAAATTGGCTTTTCACAAAACATTTAACCATACAGCCTCCACCAGCCAAATATGCATGTAGTGATAGCATTATTCTGTTCATTACTCTTTTGTGTTACATTGCCAGCATATTCCATGTGTTGACCCGTTTTCGGGCTGCAACGTATCATGTTGCAGACTTTTCAGAAGGCGAGTAAGGAGCCTTAGGTCGTGGTCTTTCACTCGGTGATGCCGTTGGAGTTGATGGACTCACTTTATCTTCCAACCTTTCCGCTGTTATCGTATTAGATGGCCTTAAGCCATATTTATTGTAATAATTTCTCTTTTGAGACATTCGATGTAATATGTGTGTGATTGCTACTCTATTATAAGTCCTTCAAGTATTGTGCGTGTCAGCATTACCGATCCAGGGATGACACTGATGGATAGAGATCAGACTATTTGAGATCTGGTTGCTACAGAGATGGTATCAGAGCACACGCTGACTATTGGACACGACCACTAAGCATAAGCCCTAGATCACTACTCTCTTCTCATTTATAACTCCTCTCCATTTTCTACTCTTTATGATGGCGGATGCAAGGATCAAGTTCACGCAATCGGATGAAGACACCCCATTTGGACGTCACTTGAAGGAAGTGACTAGGTACCTGAATATCGGAATACCAAGCTTCACCGGGACTTACAACACCACTTTACCAGAAGAGGAGCGCTGGATGATTCAAGTTCAAGTTCCAGGAAGGACATTCACGCCAGTCACTGAGCCCATAGAGTTTTCCTTTGATGCACCAACATGGAGTCTAGGAAAGAGTATGGCAGCTCACATTACCATGGGATGCATTGGAGATGTTTACCACAATGATCTCAAGGACACTATCTACTAGATTTGTGGGTGCCGAGATGAGCAATGGGAGATGATCAGCACTAGGAAGGATAGATCGATTGCCTCTTTCATCCAGTAGTTAAACCATCACATTCGAGGCCAGGAGAACCAGATGTGCGCAGGCATGACAGATTTGAAGAAGGCGATGACAAGGATCATGGAGCTGGAGGAAGAACTCAAGGCTACACGCGAAGATTATATGGAGGAAATCATCGTACTAGTGGAGAAGAATGACGACCTGACAAGGAAGCTAGGAGTTTTCATGGGAGACCCCGCGCTAGGAGGAGAAGAAGATGATTCCACTTGCCCGGAGAACTACATCATCATCGACGACACTGACTCGAACCCTGACGATAGCGATGATGACTATGTTGATGAAGCTGGAGTAGATATCATGGAGTCTTCGACCGATCAATTTTTCTAGTCGACCACCATATCAGTAGTAGTATTCCACCATGTATAGAGTATAGACCAAGCACTTTTGTAACGATAGTCCTAGACCGATTGTATGCCCTTTGTTTGATTGATTGAGTGATATGTTTGTGTTTGTCTCATGTGCATATGGGTAGTGTTTTCCCCTAGAGCTCATTCTATTTCTATTTTCTCATCTTTTCTAAACCCAGCAGATGCCTCCGAGACGTGACAATGGATTTCCTTTCCCACCGGAGCTCACTCAGTTGATCCAGCAGCAGAATGCATTGATGCGTATACTCGCCCGTAATCGTAACCGGGGAACAACAACAACAACAACCCACCACCACCACCACCAGTTGATCACTTAGCCCGTTTTCTTAGGCTGATTCCGCCGGTGTTCTGCAGTAGCACCGAGCCGATTGTTGCAGATGATTGGCTCTGCAAGATTGAAAGGGAGTTGACTACCGCACGATGCACAGATGCGGAGAGAGTGCGTTTTGCCGTACATCAGCTTGATGGACCCGCAACACCATGGTGGGAGAATTTCAGAGTCACTTACCCCATTGACACTGTTACATGGGACCAGTTCCAGCAAGCTTTTCGCACATCCCATGTATCAGCAGGAGCTATGGCCATGAAGAAGCGTGAGTTTTGCAACTTACGACAAGGAGGGCGCACTGTTGGCCAGTATGTTGATGACTTTAGTAAGCTAGCACGTTATGCCCCAGATGACGGTGCTACAGATGCAGCTAAGAAGGAGAAGTTTATGGAAGGACTGAATGATGAGCTGAGCATGCAGTTGATGGTGGCAAATTTCAATAACTACCAAGAGTTGGTGGATAGAGCACTCATGCTTGAAGGGAAGGAGCAGCAAATTGACAGCCGCAAGAGGGTGTATGGACAAGGGAAGTATAATGCTGGAGCTCAGCAGATACCCCATTTCATCCCGAACTCGGGAGGACTTGTTCATAACCATGGAGGCCACACTCATAATGGAGGAAGTTCGCACAATCATAGTGTCTCCAAGAACGGTAATGGTAATGGAGGAAGTAGCGGACAGAACCGTTCCAACCCCGTAACACCCGCTAAGAACGATCTAAGCCACGTTACTTGCTACAAGTGTTAGAAGACCGGACATTACGCCAATGAATGTCCTAAAGCTAAGAATGGAAACGGCAATGGAAGCTCTGGGAAGAAGCCCAACCCTTTCACCAGTGGACAAGTGAACCACGTTAACGTGGAGGAGGTTGAAGCCCAGCCAGATGCAGTAATAGGTAAATTTTTGGTTAAGTCATTTACTGCAATCGTACTTTTCGATACAGGTGCATCGCATTCATAGATATCATGGGGTTTCGTGGATAAGTTTAAACTGCCAACCCAAGCCCTTAGGTCACCCATGTTAGTAACCTTGCCAGGAGCAGAGTATATGGCTAGCCTATGGTGTGATCGGTTACCATTAAGGATTGGTAACTACTTGTTCCCCTCAGACCTAATAATACTGGAGTCACAAGGATTGGATATGATATTAGGCATGGATTGGTTATCAAAGTATGGAGAGAACATTGACTGCGCCAGTAAGTCGATTTTGCTCACCACCCCAGAAGGACGAAGGATCAAGTATGTATCCCGGCATGTGCCGAATAGGACTCAAGTAAATTCCTAATCAGGAGTGGTACAGGAGGAAGTACCAGTGGTGAAGGATTTTCCGGATGTATTTCCATAAGAGTTGCCAGGCATGCCACCAGATAGAGACATTGAGTTTTTGATTGAGCTTTTGCCAGGCACAGGGCCAATATCTAAGAGACCGTACAGAATGCCCGCAAAGGATTTGGAGGAAATTAAGAAGCAGATTAAGGAGTTACTGGATAAAGGTTTTATCCGCCCAAGTTCGTCACCTTGGGGATCCCCAATACTTCTAGTGGAGAAGAAGGATGGATCGTTGTGGATGGTTGTTGATTATCATGGATTGAATGAGGTGATGATTAAGAACAAGTACCCACCACCGATGATCAATGATTTGTTTGACCACCTGCAAGGAGCAAAGGTGTTTTCCAAGATCGATTTGCGGTCAGGGTATCACCAGCTGAAGATTCGAGAGCAGGATATACCTAAGACAGCTTTTACCACGAGGTACGGGCTATACGAGAATACCGTTATGTCATTTGTCCTGACTAACGCACCTGCCTATTTTATGAACATGATGAACAAAGCGTTTATGGAGTTTTTGGATAAGTTCGTCGTGGTGTTCATTGATGATATTTTGGTCTACTCGAAGAACGAAGAGGAGCATGAAGAGCATTTGCGTTTGGTACTTGGGAAACTCAGAGAACATCAGTTATACGCCAAGTTCAGCAAGTGTGAGTTTTAGCTGAAGGAAGTTGGATTTCTTGGACATGTTATATCAGGAGAAGGAATAGCGGTAGACCCCACCAAAGTTGTCAATGTGACAAATTGGGAGTCACCCACGTCAGTTGGATAGATCCGGAGTTTTCTTGGACTCGTAGGATACTACCGGAGGTTCATTGAAAATTTCTCAAAGATTGCAAAGCCTATGACGGAGATGTTGAAGAAGGACACCAAATTCAAATGGACTGAGGAATGTGAGGCCAGTTTTCAGGAGTTGAAGAGACGCTTGGTTACATCGCCAGTGTTGATTCTGCCAGATCAATGCAAGGATTATGAAGTATATTGCGACGCTTCTCGTCGAGGACTTGGAGCCGTACTTATGCAGGAGGGAAGAGTTGTTTCATATGCCTCACGACAGCTTAAACCCCATGAGTTAAATTATGCTAGGCATGATTTGGAGTTAGCAGCCGTAGTACATGCGTTGAAGACATGGAGACATTTTCTCATCGGAAACCATTGTGAGGTATACACGGATCACAAGAGTTTGAAGTATATCTTCATGCAGAAGGAGTTGAATCTCAGGCAGAGGAGATAGTTGGAACTCATTAAGGATTATGATATGAGATTACATTATCATCCGGGAAAGGCTAACGTAGCAGCCGATGCGTTGAGCCGAAAAAGTCATGTCAATACACTCATGACCGGAGAATTACCCAAGGAGTTGGCAGAAGACTTCGCGAGCTATGTTTGGAAATAGTTCCGAGAGGTTATGTAGCAGCTTTGGAGATTTTGTCTACTTTTATGGACAAGATCAGAGAAGCTCAGAAGACGGACAAGGAGATTACCGAGATAAAGGAAAGAATGAGTAAAGGAAAAGCTAAAGGATTTCGTGAGGATGAGCATGATACCTTATGGTTTGAGGACTGCGTATATGATTCACCCAGGAAATACCAAGATGTATTTGGATTTTAAAGATATGGTTTCAGGAGATCAGGAAATTGATTCTGCAAAAGGCCCATGATTCGTAATATTTGATTCACCCAGGAAATACCAAGATGTATTTGGATTTTAAAGATAGTTTCTGGTGTACCGGAATGAAGAAGGATATTGCAGAGTATGTAGCAGTTTGTGATGTATGTCAGAGAGTGAAGGAAGAGCATCAGAAGCCAGCAGGATTGCTACAACCATTGTCGATACCCGAATGGAAGTGGGATAAGCTAGGCATGGACTTTATCATGGGATTGCCCAGGACTCGTTCAAGCTATGACTCGATATGGGTTGTAGTCGATCATTTGACGAAAGTAGCTCATTTCATCCCACTGAAGACCACGTACACCAGTGCTAAGTTGGCAAAGATATACATGACTAGGATCATATGTTTGCATGGAGTTCCGAGGACCATTGTATCAGATAGAGGAACCCAGTTTACTTCAAAGTTTTGGAATCAGTTGCATGAAACTTTGGGGACCAGGCTAGAGTTCAGTACAGCTTTTCACCCGCAGACAGATGGACAGACTGAGAGGGTCAATCAGATTCTGGAGGACATGTTGAGAGCTTGTGCACTAGATTATGGATCTAGTTGGGATGATAATTTGCCTTATTCGGAGTTCTCTTATAACAAAAGTTATCAAGCACTACAAAAAAAGACACATCCGTGACATTTTGGGCTGAACGAATTTTTTTTCTGTCATACATATGACACTTCTATGACGATAATTGTGACAAAACCCGGTATCATCATAGATGTGGTGGGCTCCTACTTCTATGACAAAAAATCATGGCAGAAAATGGGCTTTTCATCCATGGCGGGCCGGAGACGCAGCTGCATGACATTCTTTGCGCCGTCCATGACGGAAAAAACCGTGGTAGAAGCGAGGGGGAGGAAAATTTCGGGAGTTCCTGTTACGGTGGGAGGGCGGGGCCGGCGATCGCTTTCTCGTGACGTCTGGCGTGTGTGTGCGGCGTTGGCTCTAACTGAACGCGAGCGAGGCGTTGGGCTCTAACTGAACCCGAGCGATCGATCGATGGCTATTAACTGAAGCCAATCGAGCGATTCATTCGCTACTGCTGCTAACTAAAGCCATCGATGCTGCCTCTGGGATGAATAGTGAGCGTTGCGGGGGGGTTTGGATGAACAGTGAGCAGTGGCGTTGCCTCTGGATGAACTGGACTCCATGGTGTGCTGGAGGGCTGGATGAACAGTAGATGGTGGAGGGGTGGTTGAACAGGACCCCATGGTGTGGAGGGCTGGATGAACAGTAGACGGTGGAGGGGTGGTTGAACAGCAGCCGGTGGAGTAGTGCGCGGTGGAGGCTAGATGAACAGGAGCCCGTGGAGGCCGGAGGAGGTCGGCGGTAGCCCGTGGAGGCTGGAGGAGGTCGACGGTGGAGATGAACAGTATCCCGTGGAGTCCCGTTTTGCGGTACTCCACACCCCTCCCGATGAACAGGACCCCCGTTTCGACCGTAGGAGGTCGGTTGCGTCTGTTTTGCGGTACGCCACACCCCTCCTGATGAACAGGACCCCCGTTTCGACCATAGGAGGTCCGTTTCATCCGTTTTGCGGTACACCACACCCCTCCCGATCAACAGGACCCCCGTTTGGACCGTGGGAGGTCCGTTTCGTCCGTTTGCAGTACGCCACACCCCTCCCGATCAACAGGACCCCGTTCCGAACGTAGGAGGTCTGTTTCCTCCGTTGTGCAGTATGCCAGGCCTCGTTTCCATCACCTGTTCCGTCCAAGCCCTCCCGATGAACACGACCATGCATTCCGTTCCGACCCAGCCGGTTGGCTCCCACGCGTTCCGTTGCCTCCCGATGAACACGAGGCATTCCATTGCCTCCCCATGAACATGACGCACTCCGTTGCCTCCCCATGAACTCGACAACGACGCTGTTTCTCCGTTCCGACCCAGCCATGTACACGAGGACTGGCCGTACGTATGCACGAGTAGGCGTTCGAGACCCCGCCCGTATGTACACATATGTGGCCGTATTTTCTTTCTTGTACCCTGGCCGTTGTACGTACATGTACATGCTATGTGCGCACCTCTACTACGACACGTGCGTGCCTCTACATCCACCAAGATATATATACGCGTACCGTTCGCGACCAGAATGACAACGCCACGCACGCTCGACCGAGTAGGTCCCAACCGTCGAGCACTTCCTTGCGTGCGAAGATGTAGCTGGTGGGTCCCAGCGGTGGGGTAATCGTTTTTGCCCGGACGTACTTCCTTGCGTGCGAAGGTGTAGCTGGTGGGTCCCAGCAGTCAGGAGGGAAACGTATTTTTCGCGAAATACGGTGGCCCGTTCGGTGGGTCCCTGCTGTCAGGTGGAGGAATCATTATTTTCCATGTAATAAGGAGGCACTTCCTTGCTGCGGCCGTGGACCTAACTGTCAGCCTCTCCACATACAGTCCACTTCCGATGAAGTCGGTCGTTGACCACATTAACCATGCCACGCCGAGAGCACCACGGCGGTGGACGACGGCGAGGCCTAGGAAGGGGACGACATGGAGGCAGGGAAGACTCGGCAGTTGTTTCCCACACGGAGAGGAGTATGAGGGTTCACTCGTTCGGCTGCGGTGTGAGGCTGCTGTCGCCGCAGGGCCTGGACAGCAATGGGAATAGTAGGGGGCGGTGAGGCCTCCGCGGCAGCACTACCGTCCACGGGAGGCAGGAGCAGGCGGCACGACCGGCGCTGCTTTGGGCGGCTGGAGCAAGAAGACCAGAGGTTCAAGAAGCACTATGGCCGTTGGATGGACATCATACGGTCACTGGAGCTAGAATCGTTCATATTGACTAAGTTGACAAATCCCTCCGTCCCGGTCAACTTAGTAGGCCCACAAGTCAGCCTCCCACCAAGGTGGGTCCCAGCTAGCAGGGGGAGTATTCATTTTTTTGTGCGTAATAAAGAGGCACTTCCGGTGGGTCCGAGCTGACAGCGGGGGGAACGTTTTTTCGCGAAATACGGTGGCCCATCCGGTGGGTCCCAGCAGTCAGGGGAAAACGTTTTTTTCGCGAAATAAGGTGGCCCGTCCGGTGGGTCCCTGCTGTCAGGTGGAGGAATAATTATTTTGTGCGTAATAAGGAGGCACTTCCTTGCGGCCGCCGTGGACCAATCAGTCAGCCTCTCCATGTACAATACTCTTCCGATGGAAGTCGCTCGTTGACCACGTTGACCACGTTGACCACGCCGTGCCAAGAGCACCAGGGCGATGGACGACGGCGACGCCTAGGAAGGGGACGACACGGAGCCGGGGAAGACGCAGAAGTGGAAGCCCGCGCAGAGAGGAGTACGAGGGTTACTGGTTCGGCTGCGGTGTGAGGCCGCCGCGCCACAGAATAACAGGGGGTGTGGGTGAGTGGAGGGATGGCCTGGCTAGCGGTGGGAGTAGTATGGGGGCGGTGAGGCATCCGCGGCAGTACAGCCGGCCACGGGAGGTAGGAGCAGGCGGCACGACCAGTGCTGCTTTAGGCGGCTAGACCAAGAAGACTAGAAGTTGAAGAAGCACTACGGACGTTGGATGGACATCGTACGGTCAATGAAGCTAGAATCGTTTATATTGACTAAGTTAACAAAGCCCTTGGTACGCTCCAACTTAGTAGGCCCACAGGTCAGCCTCCGAAAAGGTGCGCCCCAGATGTCAGGGGGAGGAATCACTTTTTGGGCGGCCAAAGCTAAGAATATCCGAGATTGAAGAAGAAGCACGACATCCGTTGGATAGACATCCAACGGCCACTGCTGCTAGAACCTTGTGTTGACTATAATAAGTTGACAAAGCCTTGCATACGCGTCAACTTATTTTTTTAGGGGACGCGTCACTTAGTAGGCCCACAAGTGTGTGGCAGAGAACTTATAGCCTATTTGCGTTTTGTAAGAATGTACAGCCCATTTTTGAATTCTGATGGAATTTACAACAACCCATTTACAGTTTGTTAAAAGTACAGCCCATTTTCTAGCTAGGAAAACGATAAATAATTTCAACCAACCATTGAAGACAGCATTCAATAAAATTTCCCACATTTGGATGGGATCCAAAATATTTTTATCCCGAAATTTCTAGTCAGATTAAATATAAATTTGTATTACGTAAAAGTCCAACTAAACATTAAATGTAACAATGAAAATTTAAGATTTTCAAAATCCATAAATAATTTTTATAAACTAATTTCGTGTTTGGTGCATTTTTTATAGTTACTGCCCAGTTTTATAATTACCTCCCATTTATTATTTTTAAAGCCCATTTTCCTGTTAAGCCTAATGCATCCCTCCTAGGAAAGATTTGCAGCCCAGTGAGCGGAGAATAACAAGTTGACCTTGCCAGGTATTCCTCAAAAGGCGTATAGCTGGGCTAGCCATTTTCATCTTGAAAAAATTAGTATCTAGGCTGGATATCTGGCGTGGGCTAGGCAGACCCGCCTAATTAATACCTTGCTCCCCTCCGAACAACAACGAAATCATCGGCAAGAAAAACTCTGCAGTGCTCACGCCTCAAAACACAAATACTGCACGAGCTGCTTGGTCCCAGCTGTACCGGCGCACCTTGTGCAATTCTCTCGTTTATATTGACTACATAGGTTGACAATGGTGTGGGACCGTGATGTCGAGAAACCAGGAGAAAGCAAAAAAATATAGTTGTACATAATAAGGAGGCACTTATGACGTGACGGCTATGGCCCTAGTGGGTCCCTAGTGTCATCCAGTCAAAATAAACTCATCTCCTGAATCCTCATGTTCGTTGACCATCTTAACAATGCTCGGCGCCATGGCGAGCGCAACAACTCGAAGGACAACGAAGATAGCCTCGCGGGCCCTACGGAGGTCTGATATAGCGCCCGCTGCTCATTCAGGAAGCCAGGATCATCGAACACCTATGAGCACCTTCGAGAAACTGAGACGACATGAAACGGTAAGGCCGCGCTTGGGAGCTCTAGTTTATTTCAAACATGTATTAACATACAAGTGTAATTTACTCGTCATCAGAAACAACGCGTAAAATACAGGGGTAATGAAACCGAGGGCCCGAGGTCTATAAGTAAAACCGGCGGGTTACGCGTGTAATTTGAGAGACCAGTGTATATTTTACGAGCACTGCTATATGGACGACATTACCAGACAATACATGCATGACGTGCGTATCATGCCATCCATGGGCAAGGCTGAAACAATAGCTAACGGCTGGATTAACAATCGTCCGAGTGTTGTTCAGTGTTTTTATCGTGTGTGAAGTACTTCCGATATTTTACTAGTCGAAATCGACAAACCAAGCGCCTTCGCCCGAGACCATCTGCTTTAATTTACAAGCGTCAGTTTTACAAGCAGCTTTGGTTGGAAAATGACGATCCAATCACGACCTAATATCATGAGTTGGTCGGAAGTTCATATGGTTTCACATCTAACCTACCCGACTTGTCGTTTAGGCTATGAATGAAACATCAGACGATGAACTTCTTAAGAACGGAAACAACAGAAGAGGATGATCTTCTTAACAAGCAAATCACTGGCATTAGATCCACATGCAAAACAATACGAAGCATTATTCTCAGGAGGCACGGTCAATAGCTCGTGATGCCGCATGCCACAACATTTCAAGCTCAACTTTGCAATCGAACACAAGGCATGGCATTACATAGAAAATATTCAGAACAAACTCTTAACACAGGAATATCTCAGTAGAGTAACTATTTACTTCTAAACTGAACACAGGAATAGGAAAAAACACTCGACGCTGCTCACAGCAAGGGCGTCCCGCTCAAAAATATCAAATGCATGTCTTCTGGCTAACATCAATGAGCAAATTTTGACAAGGTTTTCCAATTCCAATATATTAAACTTACGTCTTCTTGCTAACATCAATGATTATGTTGGCGTTTTGGGAACGGGGGTACCCAGACTTGCCTGCCCGCGGCCTGCGGCGTGGCTCAAGGAGTGGCCCAGTATGGCCCATCTTCATCAACACACGCTCAAGACCCTCGCGAGGGGCCAAGCCTTGCGGGGCGGATGACAGGATGCTTCCTCAGGCATGGCCTCCTCAGGCTGGCTCGCGAGGAGGCGGAGAGATCAAGGCGGGGTACCTCACGAGGTGCCCATGACACAAGCCATGACGACCGAGGGCGCCAGGTGGGCGCCAGCCCGCGCAGTGTCCTCATTTCCCCTTTGGTGCAAAGGAGGCAAGCGCAGGCCAAGGCATCAGGCAAAGGCAACCATTTCGGTGCAACAAGACCAAGACCAGCAGAACGGCAGGAAGGAGGTCATCATGGGGCCCAAGCCGGCGTCACCGTCAGAGTCTTTGGCAGGCGAGGACCAACTTTAGTCAGGATAAGTGTACTAGATGTTCCCCTTCAAAATGGCCAATTGTTGGCGCCCTTCCCGCTCCATATTTGGGAAGAGGCCCAGGGCCTCCCACTATAAATAGAGCTAGCCACCACGAAGGCAGGGGGGCATCTAGAGGATCGACATCTAGAGAGAGAAGAGAGGCGTGAACTCCCTAGCAGTTCATCGCGCCACTCAAGAACAGTCCCTCATGAGGCTGTTCTTCCTTGTCTTATTCATCATCAGCCCCTGAGGCAATCCACCACACACACACTGGGTAGGGTATTACACCACAATGGTGGCCTGAACCGAGATAAACCTCGTGTCCCTTGTGTTGTTCTTTCGTAGTTTAGATCCTTGAGGCGCATTTAGGCGAGGTAGGTTGGAGGTGCGATCTCTGTGTGCACCCCAGAGTTCGATCCTAGAGGGTCTGCCGGAACCCGAAATTCGACATTTGGCATGCCAGGTAGGGGTGCACCTGAATCCGCCTTCCGCAGCCCACCTCTTCGCCGCCCTCGCATCCATGTCGACGCTCGTCGAGCCAGCGCTACAGCGCAGGCCACACTCGCATTTGCGCCGCCCAGACGGCTCCCGTCGGCGGCCGCCCTCGCCGTTCCCCGTCGCCTGCCGTAAACGCCGCCACCGGCCCGGCAGGGAACGAGCAGCAGGCATCGTCTCGGCATCCTTCGGTGCGGCTATAAGGCCGCGCCGCCACCCCATCGCTGACTCCAGCCGGTTCTTCATCCCACGCCTGTCGCGCTCCTGCGGACGCGCATGCCGCGTTGCCACGCACGGAAATCTTGCAGTACCGTCCCATCGGCGACCTCACGACGCAGTGGCTCACCCGCATCACCGAGCTTCGTCGGCGCATTGGGGCTCCCTGCGCCGTCCCTCTCCAGCTGTACCACGCCTCGCCTTGCACGGGCGATGAAGCTCGAGGCGCCTCGGCCGCCTCCCCAAGAAGGCGCCTTGGCCCCAAGGCGCGTGGCCCCTGGGCAGAACCCACTCCGTCTGGCACCAGCACAACAAGAGAAGAGCTGCCAAGAGGTCCCTTGTCCCCAAGAAGCTGCCCGAGTGCTCCCCGCACCGGCCCGTCACGACCACGCTCCTGCTCCAGTGCGCCAAGACCCGGCGCTGCTCCCAGCGGCAGCGCACGGAGACCTCCAAGATCAAGCCCTCCGTCACCAAAGGCCTCATGTGGCCACTGCAGGCTGCCGTGCCTTCACCGCCGAGCTGCGCAGCGTGGCCTGGCCGGGCAAGTTCAAGCAAGACCTTCCCCCACGCTACGATGGCACGGCCGACCCTGCGGAGTTCCTCCAGCTCTATGAGCTGGGCATCGAAGCCGCCAACGGGGACGAGAAGGTCATGGCGAACTGGTTTCCCATGGCGCTCAAGGACGGTGCCCGCACTGGCTCTGAACGGCTCTCGCACGATTTCCTCCTCGGAACGAGATGCGACCGATTCATCGCCAACTTCCAAGGCACCCGCGATCGGCCCCTGGCCATGAGTTACTTGCGCCGCATCAAGCAGCAGTCAGGGGAGACCCTGCAAAAGTTCATCCAACGTTTCAACAACGCTTGCCTTAAGATCCCCAGGGTGTCTGAGGAGGCCATCATCTCAGCCTTCTCCGACGGTGTGCGTGACATCAAGATGAAGGAAGAGCTCGCGATCCATGAAGACCTGTGCACATCCCTGGAGCTGTTCAGCTTGGCAACCAAGTGCGCCAGGGCTGAGGAAGGACGCCTTTCCCTTCTCGAGCTTCCGGCCGCCGACCCAGAAGAGAAGAAGCCCAAGGTCAAGGACGTGAAGCGCAAGGGGGCTGCCGTGCTTGCAGCAGAGCCGGACACCAAGCAAGGAAGGGATCAGCCTGAGTCATCCAAGGGCAGTCGGTACTGCGTGTACCATGACCTCCACACCCACAACACCAACGAATGCCAAGAGCTCAGGGCCGTGCGGGACGTGCGTGCCGGCCGATGCCCCGAGCGCAGCGACCGAGGCTATGGCCGAGGAGGAGGAAGAGGTGGAGGATGATGGGAAGACCGTGGCCCTCGCCAAGGGTGGCATGACCGACCTCGCGAGGACCGCTGGTAGGATCAGCCTCGCGAGGGAGGTTGGAGGGACCCGCCTCGCGAGGGAGGCTGGAGAGATCAGCCTCGCGAGAATCGCCCACAAGGCAACGCAGGCCTCCCTCCTCTGCCACCGCAACCAAGGAGAAATAAAGACCATCATCAGGATGAGGGGGCTGGGGGCTTCCAGGAGCCGCGCACAATCGCTTGCATCCTGGGCGGAGCTCAAGCCCCAGCATCTCAGCGCATCTTCAAGCAGTTCGCCCGTGAAGTGAATGCAGTCCTCCCCAGGCTCGAAGCCACGCCCCCTCGGTGGTCAGCGGCGCCATCACATTCAGCTCAGCGGATCAGCTCAAGTGCGCAGCCACACCGGAGTCCTCCCGATGCTTTGTTCCCCAATCATCGGCAATGTGCAGTCACGGGACCCTCATCGATGGCGGAGCGGGGCTCAATGTCACGTCTGCTGAGATATTCAACAATCTCCAAGTGCCATACAATCAGCTTCAGCCAACCTAGCCTTTCTCCTGAGTCACTGATGGCTCCACAGTTTCGATAGGGCAGGTCCGCCTTCCTTTCACCTTCGGCACGCGCGACAACTACCGCACCGAGCTCATTGACTTCGACGTCGCTCACATTCGCCTGCTGTACAATCCCGTCCTCAGGTACCCAGCCCTGGCCAAGTTCATGGCCGTGACCCATCATGGCTACAATGTCTCAAGATGCTAGGAAGCGGTGGAGCCATCACGATGCCTTGTGAAGAGAGAGACGCAGTGTGTTCCCTGGAGCGTGTTTCCAAGACGCATCAATTGAAGACCCAGATCACATGAGCGGGAGGCTTCCTGAGGCTGCTCCTAAGAAGAAGAAGACATCGCCTGGCCCGACCCCTCGAGAGGGAGGCCCCTCAGGGTCCGTGCCTGTTCAGGGGGCACCTCCCTCTGTCGCATAGGAAGGCGCGCCCGTCGCCCTCTTCGAGCAAGGCTCGGGGCCTCTCTCCTGGAGGGCCACCGACTTTGCTAAGATCACGAGGGAGGCGCTCGGGCACCACTTGGAGGCATGCTTCAACGCACGTTTCCCTCAGGAAGAAGCTAGGCAAGGTGGGCCAAACCCTCAGGAGTTCGTCAGCAAGATCATCCAGGAGCTGCAGGAGTCAAGAGTCATGAGTGGCAGCCGCCGCTTACCCGCCGTAGCTCCCCATCCAGGCAAGGATGGTGGGCTGCGCGTATGCATCGACATACCAGGGCTCAACCGAGCCGCCTCTCAGGAGCGCCTCTGGCCCTCACGCATGGGGCGCTGTGAAGGTCCACCCCACAGCCATGTTCGCATGCCTTACGGCTTGCCGAACGAGGCTGTCGCGTGCCAGCGCCTCATGAGGAGCATCCTGGAGGCTCAAGTGGCCAGGCGTTCCGCAGTCCTGGCGGAGATGGAGATGGTTCGCGAGGAGCCACCAGCGCCTCCGGAGCCTCCCGAGGCTCCTAGGCCTGGGGGCTCGTGAAGATAGGCTTCCGCAGCGCATGCCGTCCGCTACTTCAGCATCCCTTCATCTTCAACATTATCAGGTGACATCCTTCGAGTTTCATTTTCATTGGGCGCCCCAGGGCTGCATCATTCCCAGGCCGCGTGGGTCCGTCCCTGCGGCATGTATCCCTTTTGATTCATGTTTCTAGTTTACTTTATTGGGGCGCCTCGGTGCGCGTCATCCCCAAGTCGCTCGGGCCCGACCCAGCGATGTTCGCCTTCTCTGCACCTATCTAAATGGATTTGCTCCTTCGTTATTAACGTGTTTGACCTAATCGCTCGCTCGATTGACACCAACTAATGGAGCTACTCCCTAACGGCACGACGCTTGCGCTTGGGTCCATCCCTGCAACGTCGACAAACCTGAATGGCTGAGCTCTGGCCGCGGCAGCCCCGCAAGGCGCCACCTCGTCAAGCCTTCAGTGCCTCGTCACCCCTACGGAGCAACCAACGGCTGACTGTCGATTGTCATGGCGAACTCTTGTCTTCTTGTGATGAGCCTGCAGGATCTCTTCAAGGAGCAGTGTCAGGCGAGGCCTTCACGACGTCTCCTTCACTCTCGTCTGTGCGAACCACTTACACGTTAAAAGGGGGAGGAGCATCGTCAAGAAGCCGTGCTACGAGCAACAAGGTACCAACAAGCACTGCAGCGATACCACTGCCGCAACATTCACCCCAGGACTCTTGAGGTAGGGGACCTCGTGCTCAGACGGGTTCTCTCCAGGGAGGGATTGCATAAGCTCTCTCCCATGTGGGAGGGCCCGTTCAAGGTTTTTCATGTTTCCAGGCCCAGCTCCGCGCGCTTGGAGACTCAGGAGGGGCTGCCCGTCCAGAACGCGTGGAACATCCAGCATCTCCAAAGGTTTTACCCCTGAAAAGGCCCGGTGCCTGTGAAGTTGTTGCATTTCGGAAAAGGCCCGGTGCCTGTGAAGAAGGCGAATGCCTGTGAAGTTGTTGCGTTTCGGAAAAGGCCCGGCGCCTGTGAAGGAGGCGAATGCCTATGAAGTTGTTGCATTTCGAAAAAGGCCCGATGCCTGTGAAGAAGGCGAATGCCTGTGAAGTTGTTGCATTTCGGAAAAGGCCCGGTGCCTGTGAAGAAGGCGAATGCCTTTGAAGTTGTCGCGTTTCAGAAAAGGCCCGGTGCCTGTGAAGAAGGCGAATGCCTGTGAAGCTGCTGCGATTGGGAAAAGGCCCGGTGCCTGTGAAGAAGGCAAATGCCTGTGAAGCTCGCCGTCCATGACAGTCTCATGTAATAATGAGTGGGGCTGTACATGCCCCGGAGTCTCCGGAGTGCCGCCCTCGGGCCTCGGGGGCTCCCGCCCATGCCCAGAGGCAGCACTTAGCTCCGTGCTGGCGAGAAGACGTCGAAGACAAGATTAGGTGCCGGACGCGGCTTCTTTCATTTGCTTTCTGCAGTTGGCTTGTTCATTCCCATTTGAAATTTTATTGAAGTTGTCCCGTCTTTGGCTTGTGACTCTCTGCCTTTTTCGCTCCCTTGCCTCGATTTCTTTCGCGCGAGTCTCGCGAGGGAGCGGCGCGGGCACCCTCGCGAGCGTTTTCTGCCCCTGTCGTTTGAGGCTTCCCAAGCCGGGTCCGCTACGGGAGCACCCCTCCCAGTCCGTGCCCCACGGGCACCGTGACGCGAACACAGGGCCTGGATAGGTCGCCCTCGCAACTGAGGCCGGAAGCTACCTCTCCTGACTAACCTTTGCAGGACATGGAGCGTTCGACGAGGCCTCGGCCTCGGGAAGGGAAGACCACGACAGGTCCCCCCGAGCTATGTAATTTCTACACGCAGACGTGTGGCACAAAGGCATAATAAAGAAATAGCGGAAACCGTACGACAATTAATAGCAACAGTCCAAGAACGCCCACGCGGGGCCCTACACTACCGTCTTTGTGCGCAGGAAGGGGGGAAGGACAAAATAGGGGCGAATCGCTTGGCACCAACTCGCGGCGAAGGCTTGTACCGCCTCCGGAGCACAGGCGGACTCCCTCTCGCGCTTCACTGGGGTGCAACGGCGGGCAGACCCGCTACCTCTCTTTAGGAGGGCGCGACGGCACGGGGGCTGGTTGCGACCACCGCTGGAGGAGCTACTGTCCGAAGGAGAGCCGACGATGCTCGACGAGCCCCGAGCGCCGCCGACCACGCGCGTGCTGCCATCTTCATCCCGATCGTCGCCAGGGCTGGGCCCACGGCCGCGGTCGTAATCCTCGGGGCAGCACCTGAAGCGGCGACCGTCTTCGCCGAACACCCTCACGTAGAGGGTGGCATCGCCGTCGAACTTGAAGTGCAGGGTACACCGCCGGCTTAGACCACGCTGGCAAACATTGCCACCGCGGGTCGTGGCCACGCCCAATGGCGGAGACCTCCGGCGAAGCCAGGAGGCCCGGCTACAAACAACCGTCCGCTGGAGCCAGAGGCCGCCCGGGGCGCCGGCCGGAAGTTCACCTAAAAGGAAGCGGGGAAGCTGGAGCCAGGTGCTGCTCGGCTCCACCGACCACACGACAAACTCCGGCAGCACCTCTTCATCAACACATGCTCAAGACCCTCACGAGGGGCCAAGCCTTGCGGGGCGGACGACAGGAAGCTTCCTCAGGCACGACCTCCTCAGGCTGGCTCGCGAGGAGGCGGAGAGATCAAGGCGGGGTACCTCACGAGGTGCCCATGACGCAAGCCATGACGACCGAGGGCGCTAGGCGGGCGTTAGCCTGCGCAGTGTCCTCATTTCCCCTTTGGTGCAAAGGAGGCAAGCGCAGGCCCAGACATCAGGCAAAGGCAACGATTTCGGTGCAACAAGACCAAGACCAGCAGAACGGCAGGAAGGAGGTCATCGTGGGGCCCAAGCCGGCGTCACCGTCAGAGTCTTTGGCAGGTGAGGACCGACTTTAGTCAGGATAAGTGTACTAGATGTTCCCCTTCAAAATGGCCAATTGTTGGCGCCCTTCCCGCTCAATATTTGGGAAGAGGCCTAGGGCCTCCCACTATAAGTAGAGCTAGCCACCACCAAGGCAGGGGGGCATCTAGAGGATCGGCATCTAGAGAGAGAGAAAGAGAGGCGACTGAACTCCCCTAGCAGTTCATCGCGCCAGCTCAAGAACAGTCCCTCGCGAGGATGTTCTTCCCTTGTACTGTTCATCATCAGCCCTAGAGGCAATCCACCACACCACACACTGGAGTAGGGTATTACACCACAATGGTGGCCTGAACCAGTATAAACTTTGTGTCCCTTGTGTTGTTCTTTGTGTAGTTTAGATCCTTGCGAGGCGACGAGACGTAGGTAGGTTGGAGGTGTGATCTCCGCGTGCACCCCAGAGTTCGAACATAGAGGGTCTGCCGGAACCCGAAATCCGACAGACTAAACTTTGACAAGCTTTTCCCATTCAAAATATGTAATGCCTATGATCGTGGAGTCCTGTCGTAGCTTCTTGTAGTAGTTTGGGCACTTTTTGCCCAGGGCACTCCACGTGTTGTTAAATTTCCAGTGGTCTCTGTAGACTAGTCATGTCACCGGTGTCTAATAATACTCTGTAAAGCTTCTCGGTCATTCCTTCTGTAATGTAGCGCAAATAGTGACTGCTTCTTTCTGCAAAGTGGAACGACCAACTGGACCCAGTAATGCAGTAGTTTGCCTTGGGCACATTGGCTCCTTTTGTGCAGTTTAACTAAAATTGAAGTCGGAATAAAACCGAGCTTTAATTTTGATATCCCTGTAAGCAACAATAGGTATAAGGGAAACAATTACTGAGAAATAACGGTTGATGACTTGTACTCCCGTAAGAAAAGCATCTCTGATCTACTTTATCTTAATGGGAAACAAAGGGAGAGTAGCAATTCTCCATCAAGATGATTCATTCATATTGATCGAGACATTATCTTAACAATGCCTTGTTTCAACATGTATAAAGAACGACAAAGTAGAAAAGTACCATTCCTAAAACAATGCAACTGATTCATTTTAACAGAGACATTATCTTAACAATACCTTGGTTAAACATGTAGAAAGTACTACAAAGCAGGATAGTAACATTCCTAACAAGTGTTGCAGTTTTGAACTAAGATTCAGTAGTTAATTAATTCTGAGAGTGGCATTGCTTAATTTTACTAGCGGCATTAGATTAACGAAATGCATAAATAGTTCTAGGGGAGAGTGGGCGCAACAACAGTATGTGCTTCCATCTACTTATAAAGGGGGTGATGCAGAGTTTGTTGTAACAAAGCAACAAGCATCATGTCTGGGTTGGTCCCATTTTTGTTCACTACTTAATGGGAAAAGACAGCAATACAATAGCTTCAATTCAACATTTATTTAAAACAGTACCAATACAAGTAGCACAACATCTCAAAGCACACTGCACAATCATGTGGATGAAGGCCTGTACTGACCTTTCATGAGACCACCAGGATAAAATACAAATCTGCCAACACGTATAGGAAATCCAATCTCGTTTTGTGCAGTTGCACTGAAATCAAGCAAAGTGTTTCGCATAGCGAAGCAAAATGTCGCAATAGCAACAAGTTTAATAGATATCCATGTTTAAACAGAGGCAAAAAAGGAATCAATTACTGGCTAATAAAGGAGGATGAAACATGCGGCCACAAAAATGGTAATCACACCAATCCCTAACAAGTGTTGCAGTTTTGAAATAAGATTCAGTAGTTAATTCTAAGAGTGGCATCAATTACTGGCTTATAAAGGGGGCGATGCTGAATTTGTTGTAACAAGGCAACAAGCATCATGTCTGGGTTGGTCCCATTTTTGTTCACTACTTAATGGAAAAAGACAGCAATACAATAGCTTCAGTTCAACATTTATTTAAAACAGTACCAAAACAAGTAGCACAACATCTCAAAGCACACTGCACATCATGTGGATGAGACCAAGATTTTAAACAACTCGCCATGAAGACTGGAAACAAATATCGATCTCCTTTTGTGCAGTTCCACAAAAATTAAGCAAAGTCACCGGTGTGACATTCAAGTTGAACTGCACAAAACACTCTTAAAACATAAGTGTTTCGAGTAGCGAAGCAAAATTTCGCAATAGCAACAAGTTGAATCGATACCCCTGTTTTAACAGAGGCAAAAAGGAAACAATTACTTGCCGATAAAGGAGGATGAAACAAACGGTGACAGAAAGAAGCATCTAACTTATCTTGAATGGAAAACAAAGTAGGATAGTAGCATTTCTAAAACGGTTGCATTGATTCATATTAACAGAGATATTCTCTTGAAACAACATTCGTTGAAAAATGTAATGTCCTTTTAACAGTGGCATTGCTTCAATTTTCCGATGGCATTCTTAGATTAACAACAACAAAATAGCTGTATAGGACATGCCAGCACCATGTGCGTCCACATGTATAAATGGGTGATGCAGAGTATGTAGCCAAGCAGCATATATGCGTTGGCCCCATATTTGTTCTCTTTGAACATTTTTCCTAAGTGAGGGCAGCAAATCTAGTCCTGCACAAACTACCCGACCCCACAGTTTCTTTCCCTTTTCAACAAAGAGATCGGTTCCTTACAAATGTGTGTACTGGGTTACCCCCTTTTTCCCTTCTAGACCTACAAAGCGGCTGGATAGCCAGTCTGTACTACTTTCCGCCCCTCCTTTCCTCATTGAACCACGTCCTAGATTCTTGCTCCAGCCCACCGCACCCTTCTTTCCTCTTTGAACCAAGACCTAGATTCGACTACAGATCGAAAAAGATCCACATGCAGTTAGAGCAACGACGGTTTCAAAGAAACATATACCTTAGGGTCGTCGGGATGTGGCAAGGCGTGCGGCGGGAGGACGGATCTGCCCACACTACGTACGATAGCGAGGAAGAAGGGGTCGGTGGCCCTCCCGCACAGGCATTGGGTGAAAGGGAACAGCACAGCCGACAGTGGATTGCCTCCCTCACCGAAGGCGATAGAGTGAACGCTGCACCTCCTCCCCTTCCCCGTGCGACGGGATACGGACGCCTCCTTCACCAGCTGTGAGGGGGGAGAGAGAGACAAGAGGCCAACATAGTCTTGTTTTGATCTGGTGAAGAGAGGGTGAGAGACTGTGAATTATAGCAAACCCTAGCAAATGAACGCTGAGCCTCCAGCGTGTAACATATATGTAGTGCGGCAAGCGTGTGGAGAGTGCAAACCGTAGCGAACAAGTGTTGAGGCTCCCGCTTATATATATACTACTGTAGTACGGACTGAGCTCCGGTGCCTTCACTGCACCTGCTTTTGGCTGTAGGACAGGTGAGCCAGCCACATTTTGGGCCCACCTGTCAAAAACCCAAAGGTAGGTGCACTAAGTCAATGAAGCCGTGTCCATATAGTACTCTCGTGTATACGACTAATATATAGTGGAGTGGTTTTCTTATTCTCTCCATAACAATCATTTTAAATTGTGTAAGTACGAAACAAAACTCTTTATTTAATGCACAGTGAAGAAAACTAGTACTACTTCCGATGAACTAACTATCCACGCCCACGCGTCCTGGTGGCACTTCATGTCCTTCACGTGTGGTACAGTACCCTCCCTTAAGTGAACAACCACAAATGCACCAAATTATCGAAAACGTGTGAGAGTGTGTACAAATAAAGAATTTTAATTTCAATTATTGGAAAGGTTTGAGAGTATTACAAAGTTTGACTTCAGTCAAATCTAATATCTGAGTAAATAAAAATGGAGGCAACTACCTCCATCCAGGTTTTTAGTCCACACCATTTTTTAAATCAAAGTTAATAGCTGGACAAATAAAATTACAGGGGAGCTGGAGACAAAGTTGTGAGAAGGCTTAGAAATCAATACAAAACTTATGCTCTTAGTACCAACGTCGATCAGGAAACATTTGGTTCATAGCGAATTGTGTGATAAAATTGCACCAACGTGAAAGACGACTGCGTCTCCCACGCAATCAAGGTGAACTGACGAAGGATATCATCTTTGTGCGTAACAAGCAAAGAGCACTGATGGAAGAAAAATTGTTTTTCGTTGAAAATCGATCAGCTTCACCATCCGACGCAACCATGAGGCGCAACCATGAGCATCGATAGGTCATCATGGTGATGCATCATCCATTTGGCATCAAGTTTGGGTGAGGCACCTATGAAGTTCGACAAATCCTCACTGTGGTCTGTTTCTTCTCAGTAATCAAGCTCGAGGAAGGAAGAACCACGTGGCAAAGGACAGTGAGGCGGAACAACAATGGCCATCCAATTTTGTGCAGTTCCACTAAAATTGAGGTAGACATGCCCGGGTATGGAGACACGCATCGCCGTTTCCAAAAATATAAAAAAGGGTTAGCAACGACATCTCAATTGTCAATAAGAATTAATGAAAAGTACACCAACAAACAGAAGCATCATAATTATATCTTGATGGGAACTAAACCAGGATACCGAGAAAAAAGCATTTCTTCATTTAACCAGTGATAGTACTACCACCATATGGACAATGACCGCACAACCACCATGTACTTTTTGTCGAAACAACATGTATACCTCCACCGAGGCATAAATCAGGACAACTTTTCGAGTGGCATTTCCTCTATAATAGTACTAGTAGGTGATGTTGGACCAGCCGACGAACCCTAGCTACTATGCACGGGGAGCTGGGGAGTAGTCGCATAGAAGAAAACCCGCACGCAGCGACCTGGGGAGCTAGACTAGTACAAGAAGTTATACCTCAGGTGGGCGAGATGTCGTTTAGGCGGGTGGGCGGGATCTTCCCACACGACGGCAGCGAACAAGGGCGCGGAGGATCTTCGCCCGCGCCAGCACCGGCTCCGAGAGGATGGTGCGCATCGGCTCCCTCCGTCACCGACGGCGACAATGTCAATGCTGCACCTCCTCACCTCCCGCAGCGGACGGGATTCGGCCGGACCTGTGACCACCGGTGAGGAGAGAGATAGAGTGGACACTGTCATCTTGTTTTGATATGGAGAGGGTGAGAAAGCTAGACGCGAGAAACTCTATCAAACAAGAGGCTATAATGGAGTAAAAAAAATCTCTCCATAGCAGTGGTTTTAAATAGAATACGCGCGTTCCCGGAAAAAAGAAACGAAAACTGGCGGACAATTTTTTAAGGGTCTGTCTAGGACACATCTAGATGTGACATAGTTATGTCACATCTAATTTGATGTCCACTCTGTTTGTGGTCTATTTTTTTGTCCTAGTTTTTTTTCTTGTTGCTACATTATATACTTGTGGGAGCTTAGATGTGATATCCTTAAATAACATCTAGATGTGAATTAGACAAACTGATTTTCTAACGTACCAAGAAAGAAAACTCGATCAAAAACACGGCCCCGCTTCCAGGTCGCGAGAGTCGTCGCGCGCACACACACATAGACATAGACATGCATATCCGTGTTTACGTAAAATTCCATTTCTATCTCCATCTCCAATCATATTTGTCCAACTGGCACATTATTTACATTGTTAATTATATACGCAGCAATATTAACGTACAACATCTCTTGTTTGCGCACGTCCGGACCGCTGCCACGGCCGGTCCTGATTAACCAGAACCCTCTTCATCACCCGCGCGTGCTTCCCGCCCGAAACGGTCAGTGCCGCATTCATGCCCGGCCAGAGCGGACGCGACCTCTCACTGGCGCCGACATTGAAGCGGCGCGCCGGCCGAGAGAGCGTCGCCCGCGCCGCTTCCGGGTGCACGCGGCTACTCCGCGTTCAAAGGTCGCAATAGCCGGCTACAACATGCATGTAAAAAGTTCTTGGGAGTCCGTGCTACAGCTAGCTGTCCTCCCCTAACTCGTCAATCTCTTCCAGTAGTGCTAGTACTCCATGGCGCGATCCATCGACAAGCAGGCGGGAAAGTTATCGTATACTCGGTTTGCGGTGAGTGGCATGCCGAGCGACCGTGTGGGGTCGAGCCGTGGAGGAGGGTGAGACACGAACACGACAGACGTGATTTAAATGTTGGTTTTGCTCAATGGCGCGATCCAACGAAACGAAACGTTGGTTTCTCTCCATTTCCATTTTTTTCTCCGGAAAAACGGAAACTTTCCACTCCATTTTCATTCCTATTCCAAGGTTGCCCCGTTACAACATTCATCAAATACAAAGGAAAACTAACACACATGCTGATGCATCTCAATGATTCACAGATCATAGCCAATATTTACTTCACAACTAAAGAAAAAAGTTGTGAGAGCGTGTACGAAAGATGGCTAGCACCCTCGGATCATACGATGCTTTTGTGCAGTTCCACTAAAATCGACCTGAGCATCCCTGATGGCAAAGATATTAAAGAAGTGTGATTAGAATAATAGTACTGGCACTAGTTCATGAGACATAAAGTCATCACAAGTAGAAGCCGGTAGAAGTAGAGAAAGATCGACATGGAGACGGAGCTACGGCAGTGGAGCAAGCCGGCTCCAAAAGGAAGATGGACTACCTGGGACGTCGGGCTGTAGCTAGAAGGGCGGTTGGGACGCGACATCGGCCCATACCGCGGTGACCCCCGATTGGGACGCACCAACGGCGGGTTTTCTCCCTCGCCGATGTCGACCGTGTCTACGCAGAACATTGTTCCCTTCCCCCAGCTGCGGGATCAGGCCCGTCGTTCTATGCTTGTGAAGAGAGAAACCTTAGCAAGCAGGCTTGTAGCTTAGGCTCCTACTAGTGTATATATAGTGGTTTTCTTTTTCTCTCCATATCAAGCATTTTATGTTGCGTACGTGTCATTCAAGAGTGAAATGCTGGTTGCTTCTTCCGACTAACTTACTGTGTGATTTGACTGCTCCTTAGTGGCCCCTACACGTACTCCCCCTACGTGTATGCAACAGTCACACGTACACATGGACGCAAAAACACGCGCGACGCTCTAATGCATGCATGTCAGAGCACACGACGGAACACGCACGGTCACGCTAAGTGCTCAGCCTACACGTGCATGCACACACGTACTCAGTCAGGGTGAGCTAGTGATCATATAAACACTGGAAAATATATATATTGAGCGGAATGAGCTTATTATGAAGTCCACTGACCGTATTTTTACAAATATACAGTGACAGACAGTGTATTTATCTCGTTTGAAATTAAGCCATATTAACCGGAGAGGAGGCAGTATGGACTAGCATTACTTTGCTGTGTCCCGTCAACTTGCCGAACGAGGAGAAGGTTGGAGGAGGGGAGAAGCTTGCGCGCGGTGGCTCGCAGGACAAGGATAAACTTTTGACTAATGCAAGCTCTCCCTCACTCGGGCGGTGGACGTGCAACAGTCAATTCGGTGTCAGATTGCCAAAAGCATACACTATACTACTAGTGCTACTATTGTTCGACTTCCCGAATAGGCGAACAGCCAAACACAAAGTTTACTAGTACTAGTACTACTACTATAGTCTATAAACGTACGTACTATACTAGTACTCCCACCTTTCCGGTTTATAGGGCTTATCTCAAAATTTTAGCTTTTCCATTTTATAAGGCTCAATTTGGTTGTTTCCCATCACATGTTCAGATTCCAAGGTGCATTAAATCATTGCATGCAAGTATTAAGAGAAAATTGACCAATGCATGTAATTTATGCATGCGTGCATTGCAATTAATGCATTGGTAAACATACTTTTTTGAGGAAACCAAGAGCATTAATTGGGTGCTTTTGCAAACTAAAAAAAGTATTCCACCACTCACCATCTACCTTGGTTGGTGAGATTTTTGAATTGAGCCTTATAAACCAGAAAGGAGGGAGTAGTAGGAACCGGATGGAGGAGCGTCTGCACTCTTATTATAATTTTAAAATCTGATAAAGCAATCTTCAACACATTTGGTTCTCTTCGAGGGTTCTCGCATGTCATAATGGAAGTTGATTGCATGGAACACTCGCCACAATTCTCGCTTAATTCTGTTACAAATAGTAGCGCTCGGTAATATTTCCTCTTTTTTTGTTATTCAGCATGTAAACAGGTCAGCAAACCTTGCGGCGCATCTTCGTGCGAACCGTGCTTGCTGCACTTTGAATGTGGCCGAGAGCTGGCTTGATGAAACACCTCGCTTCCTACTTCTTTTTTTGCGGGGCACCTCGCTTCCTAGTGACCAGTGTCTTGGTTGATCGTCCTAAGAATGCTTATATATGAATAAAGCTCTCTCATTTACCCGCAAAAAAGATTAAGCCATATTAACCGGAAAGGAGGGAGTATGGACTAGCACTACTTTTTGGTGTGTCCCGTCAACTCGCAGAACGAGGAGAAGCTTGCAGGACAAGGTGAAGCTCGCTTACGCCTTTTGACTAATGCAACCTACCCTCGGTGGACATGCATCAGTCCATTCGGTGTCAGATTGTCAGAGGCATACACTGCAGTACCCAACATGCGGAGTACCATCGTTGTTCGACTTCACGAAGAGGCGAAGAGCCAAGCGCAGTAGTACAAGTAGTACTACTACTAGAACCGCATGGTGGAGCGTATGTACTATTATTTTTTATCTCTAATAAAGTACACGTTTATTCCGGAGAAGGGCGGAAAACGGCAGCCCAACATGTAATGAATGATATCGATCAACCAACCATGCTCGAATATATCTTGGCCTCCGTGCGAGCCCGTCTGTGTGTTCTCGCTCCTCGTCTCTCTCAAGGATCAGTGGGTTGGCTCTTTGCCATCAATTGAGATCGGTTTGCTCACACTCCTGTCCCACATGTCAGTGATATGCCAAGAGGAGGTGCATTGACCGATTGTCCATACGCGTACTTGGTTTTGCACCTTCATACTACTCCTCCCTCCTTCACAGTTTACAGGGCGCGCTTCATTATGATGCATTTCTCTCAATGCATTTCCATCACCAGAGAGACTTTAGACGCGTTTGGTTTAATGCTCAAATAATTAGGGTGTGGTAACCGCAATCAAGTCCACAATTTTCTCTCCATGTACAGTACTACTACGGAGTGGAGTAAGTGCATGCATGTGTGTACGCCGTGCTATAACTACCAATGCTATTTTTCAGGCCGGTCGCTAGTCGCCTTGGTCCCACAGATTTTTTTTCTTTTTTCTGAAGCGCGCTGTATAAACAGTGACGGATGGAGTAGTATGAGCGGAGTCAAAGAAGAGCGTATTGATGGTTGCTTCTTCTGAGCAACTTACAGTGGGAAAGGTTGGGCTTATGATTTGACTGCTCATTACTCACTATTAATGCGGCACAACGACCGGGCTGAGTCTCCCATGCGGTTGTGCACTACCCCCTCGGTTCTTAAATATACTCCGGAGTATGTTTGTCTTTCTAGAGATTTCAATGAGTGACTACTCAAATATTTGTCTTTTAGAGATTTCAAATGGTGGCACATACTTAATGCACACACACACATATATATATATATATATATATATATATATATATATATATATATATATATTAGAGTGTAGATTCACTCATTTTGCTCGCGTACACTACTAGGAAAAGGGCTGTAGATAGGACTGATTCTAATGGCGCACTGTAAGTAGTGCGCCACTACTATATACTAATGGCGCACCGGTTGCTCGTGCGCCATTAGTGTGGAAGACACTAATGGCGCACCGTGCTCACGGTGCGCCACTACTATTGATTTTTTTGCCCATTTTTCCATACAAACTAATGGCGCATGGATGGCAAAGTGTGCCATTACTAGTTAGAACTAGTAATGGCGCACGACCAAGACAGTGCGCCATTAGTATATAATTTTTTTTTACTTTTTTGCAAACCTACTAATGGCGCACTATGCCAAAGTGCGCCATTAGTAGTTTAAACTACTAATGGCGAAATGTGCCACGGTGCGCCATTATCATAAAAATTATTTTTTTTACTTTTTTTGCAAAACTACTAATGGCGCATGTCTCTGTGGTGCGCCATTAGTATGTTGGGTTACTAATGGCGCATGGCTTAGTGGTGCGCCATTAGTAACCTGGAACCAGCTAGATATTTTTGGACAGCCACACCTACACACTCACTTTCCCCACTTCATTCCCCCCACCTCCTTCTCTAAGCTTGTCGGCTGCCTCCTCCTCCTCACCTCATTTGCACCATAGATTCATCAAAATTAAGTGGTGAAATTACCTTTTTTTTTATAGGTAAGTAAGGGGAAAGCTATCTTCATGTTGTAGATCTACTTTTTTTCTCCCTAGCTCGCTCCAACAACGTGCACAAGCACTTTTTGTGGCCTAGCTAGATCTATGTATGTTTGTGGTATTGCTTGTGTTTGTGGTGTTGCATATATGTTTGTGTTTGCAGGTGGTATTTGAAATGCGATAGTTGCCAATATTTGGCCGGAATGTTGATTCATTTCTGTTTCGGCGAGAATTTTGGCACTATGCATTCTTTTTGGTCCTATTTTTAGGGAAGGTCATGCCAAATTTTTTCTTGGTTCTAAAATATCGTTTTGCTCTACCCTTGAGCGACCATGGTCCCACGATGACCGAAGGCATCGTGAATAGGTTTTGAGCTCCATGAAGGCCGAGATGCTTCAAAAGAACGAGACGGAGATAAGATGTCCGTGTCGAAGATGCAAGCTGAAGAGCCCTATTGTGGACCCGGATTCCGGGCAGGTGTGGGACCACCTGCTCTTGCGTGGTTTCATGGATGGCTATCGGTGGCAAGGTGTTGAATATGACTATGAAGTCGTCCATGGGGGCCGGGCAAGAAATGAGGAAGGGCAACAAGACAACCACCACGGCGAGGGCGAGCGAGAAGACGAAGAATCTCCAGGACATGATCACGACGGTGATGATGTACACAATCATCATGTAGAAGATGTCGTACATGATGATGAGGAAGATCAAGACAAAGGGCATGATCATGAAGATGAAGATGCGAGCGGAGCGACGATGGAGGCTGGGTGCAGGACCCTCATATTCAAGAGCTGCTTCGCAAGCAGACGGATAAGACAAGAGCTGCCGCCCGAGAGAAAGCCAAGCTGGATCAACTGGAGATAGACGCGGTTACTCCATTGTATGAAGGATGCAGGCCCGAGGATACCCACCTGAAAGTAACGCTCATGGCTCTGGAGATGAAGGTAAAACACAAAATGACCGACGCATGCTTCGACGAGAACATGTCATTCTGGCACGAACGTCTTCCCAAGGGGAACAAGTGCCCGACCAGTTTCGAGGAGGCGAAGAAAATCGTGTGTCCTTTGGATTTACCGCACGTGAAATACCATGTGTGCATGAACCATTTATCGGGACGAGCACGCGGAGTCTACCATATGTCCAGTGTGCGGCGTCACCCGATACAAGAAGAGGAAGAAAGCTCCTCGAAAATCGGTGTGGTACTTTCCGATCACTCCTCGTCTGCAGCGGTATTTCGCGGACCCTAAGGTAGCAAAGCTCTTGCGTTGGCACGCGGATAGGGAGAAGAAGAAGCGGGAAGATGACGGAAATGATCCGGAGATAAATAAAAAAGACAAGATGCTGAGTCACCCTAAGGATGCGAGCGATGCAAGCGTTGAACTTCGAATACCCAGAATTTGGGAAGGATCCAAGGAACATCGTGCTGGGCGCGAGCACCGATGCAGTCAATCCGTTTGGCAGCTAGAGAAGCACACATAGCACCTGGCCTGTGTTTGTGTGGATGTACAACCTTCCCCTGGTTGTGCATGAAGAGGAAGTACATTCACATGAGTATGCTAATTGAAGGGCGAAACAACCAGGAACGACATCAATCAGATCCGGGCTCTTTGAAGGAGGAGCTAGACACGCTGTGGAAAACACCAGCCAATACGTGGGACGCCGCAGAGAAAGAATATTTCCCTATGAGAGCCGCACTGCTCACGACCGTGCACGACTATCTCGGTTACGGATATCTCGTGGGGCAGGTAGTCCACGGATTTTCTAGATGCGTAAGGTGCATGGATGACACAACGTATCGCCAGCTAGATAGAGATCCCGGGTCTTCGAAAACCATGTTCATGGGACATCGAAGGTGGCTTCGCGACGATGACCCATGGAGGAAACACAAGGATCTGTTCGATGGTGAAACCGAACCCCGAAAATGACCGTGTACGAGGAGCGGCGAGGAAATAGACGAGCTGTTGAAAAATTGGAAAGACTGCCCACTGCCGGGAAAAAAGGTGCCAGAGCCGGGAAAAAAGCGAAAGGCGCCAGAGCCGCTGCTGAAGGTATGGAAAACGAGGTCTGTTTTCTGGGACTTGCCGTACTTGGAAGATCCACCATGTGCCTCATAGCCTTGATGTCATGCATATCACGAATAACGTGCGAGTCTGCTTGGTACCCGATCAACATGCCGAGAGGACCAAAGATGGGCCGAAAGCAAGGGCAGACTTGAAATCAATGGGCATCGTGCAGGAGCTTCACGCTAATGATGATGATGATGATGATGATGATGAGGCGAAGCAGGACACGAAAAGTCGTCGCCAAAGGCAAAAGGCCAAGAAGACCGGAAATGACTACCCTCCCGCGTGCTTTACTCTAAGTCGAGGAGATCGGGCAGTTTTCACCTGCCTCCTAGGAGTAAAACTTCCTTACGATTACGCTGGGAAGATAAGGAGATACCTAGACCCAGCGGAAGCGAAGTTCAGCGGGATGAAGTCTCATGGTATCACGCGTCGATGACGCAGATACTTCCGGGTTGCAACCGTGGGATCATGGACGCGCCGTCTGCGGAAACGCTATTTGGCCTATGCAACTTTTTCGACGCCATCTCGGAAGTCGATTGGCGTGAGGCAACTCGAAGGCTACAGAAGAGATCGTGGTGATACTATGCGAGCTTGAGATGTACTTCCGCCCGCATTCTTCGACGTTATGGTGCATCTGCTGGTCCATATCGTGGAGGATATCATCCAACTCGGGCCGGCGTTCCTGCACAGCATGATGCCGTTCGAAAGGATGAATGGTGTCATCAAAGGATACGTTCGAACATGTCACGTCTAGAGGAAGTATAGCCGGGGCTTTCGACCAAGAGTGCATCTCCTCGCACGAATTATCTAGGCATCGAGAACCCGTTGGTCTGCCCGTCAACAGCACCTCGGCAGGCTCGCTGGATGGGGTCACCGTGAGGGTCGCCGTGAAATGCATGTCGACTACGAGGGTCGACTCGCCGACTTTGAAAGAGAAAACCTAGTCGCGCTACAACACATAGACGTGGTCGATCCTTGGGTGGTAGAGCACAAAACCTTTATTGAGAAGACGTACAATGACCGAGGCCAACAGAGGACGGACGGAGATATACTCAAAGAGCACAACTCATGTTTCACGCGTTGGTTCAAGCAGAAGCTTCTGTCGTACCCTTTACATGAGGATTCTTCCGCGGAAGAACAACTCATATTCGCCTTGTCACAGGGCGCCGAGCACAACCTGATGACCTATGAGGCGTACGATATCAACGGCTACACATTCTATACCGAGGACAAGGACATGAAGAGCGATGGTTATCAGAACTCCGGGGTAACGATGGAATCCTACACCGGCAACGACAAGGACAGATACTACGGAAGGATCGAGGAGATCTGGGAGCTGAGCTACGTTGGAGAGAAGGTCCCGATGTTCCGTGTCAGATGGGCCAAGAGCGTCCTAAAAGAAGACCGGTATTTCACCACCATGGTTATACCGAAGCCAAATCCAAGACCATGGCATAAGCGTCACCGTGAAAAATGAGCCATGGGTACTGGCTTCCCAAGTGGACCAATGCTTCTTCATTACCGACCCGTCAAAGCCCAGTCGTGTTGTCGTGAGGAGAGGCAAAAGGAAGATCATCGGAATGGATGGAGTAGCCAATGAGCAAGACTTCGACAAGTACGGCGACCCGAAGATCGAACATGACAACGACGATGAAGTAGCAGCACACAACACAAGAAGAAGCAGGACCACCCTACCTAAAGGACGTCCGTTCCACAGAAGAACTCCATTTGCGAAAAAGAAGGGCAAGAAGATTGTGAACAGATAGCTAGCTAAGATCGATTGTATTTAAATTGTAGTCTTCATTTCTCGATTGTATTTCATAGGCACTTTTTGATATCATGAATATTTTTAAATTTCATGGGCACTTTTTGAATTCATGAGGACACTTGATCTCGATCCCCCTCCATCTCGATCTTGATTCCCCCTCCATCTCGATCTCGGTCCCCCTCCATCTCGATCCCACCCGCACCCTCCCCCGCTAGCTCCACCGCCGCCGATGATATTTTCAAGTAACAAATTTGAACATATTTTTAAAAAATTATTACTGTTTTTATAAAAAAATATTACTGTTATGATTTAAACAAGTTTGAACATATTTAAACACAAATAAATATCAAACAACATTTAAAATGCATAAAAAATATTGGGAGCACAGGAATCGAACCCAGGACCTCTGGTGTGTGTCTTTGCGTCTTGACGGTCGGGCTAGTGGGCGGGTTCAGCGTAGATAGGGTTAGGTGGTATATAACCTGACAAGTCGGGCTAGATTAAAACAAAATTCTAATGGCGCACCGAGGGGAGGTGCGCCATTAGAATAGTCGTACTTATGGCGCACGAGGGGGTGGTGCGCCATTAGAACCCTCCCCAACTCCACCTACTACCCTCGCCTGTCCTCCTCCTCCCTCGCCAGATTCCTCGATCGACCCTAACCAGACGCCGCCAGAGCCGCGCCGCCTCCGTCCGCTTCAGCCGCCCACGCCCGCCGCCTCCCTCTCCCTTCCTCCCCTCGAGCACCGCCTCCCCGAGCCCCGCCCCATGAGCGCCGCCCCTCCGTCCCCTCCGTCCCCTCCGTCCTTGCTGCCTGACGCCCTAGGGTTCCGGCTCCAAGGTGGGTGGCAAGCTTGACACGCCGCCTCCTCCTCGACACACCTCCTCCTCGACGCGCCGCCTCCTCCTCGACGCGCCGCCTCCTCCTCGACGCGCCGCCTCCTCCTCGACGTGCCGCCTCCTCCTCGACGCGCCGCCGCCTGCCGCCTCCTCGACGCCGGCGCCCTCCTACGGCAGCCTGCCGTTTTCCCACATGTGATTCCTCACCTCTCCCCCCTTCCCTTCCTCCCCCCTAGGCTACCTCCCGCAAGTACCACAGCCCTCTTCCCCCGTGTTCTAGGGTTAGCAAATTTGAGTGTCCTCTCGTGAGCCTCTCTTCAACTGTTTTTGCTGCTGTTTGGTTCTGAAGATGAGTAGCAAGTATAGTAGGAAGATGATGCATAGTAGGAAGATGATGCATAGTAGGAAGATGATGCATAGTATTGATGAATTTTTTCTTATGAAACTGAAATTATTAACTCCCTCTGTAATTTGTAAGACATCCAGTAATTTTCCTAAGTAATTGAGAAGAATTTATATACCAGAACATAATAAGAACCCTAATTAGTACAGTTTCCGTTAGCACATTGGTAAGATATAACTTACACCTTTATATCTCTAGTCAAGTCTGATATTGCTTTTGCTTATATGCGGTCAATTTCTCAACTTGATAACTAGTAGATCAGTAGTTTATATATTGTCACATTGACTAGGTTTCATACAAAAAAAATCCAGGTTACATAAATTTGTAATTTTATATGGCAATATTATATAGTGGTGAAAGGCTCAGCTCTATCTGACTAATGCTATGCAATGTTATAAAATGGCTAACAGCCACACATGTGAATCAGCAGCAGCAACACCTCCAAGGTGAGAAATATGTTCAGTTAGGTACAGTTAGCATCATGTAAGAAAATGGCCATAATGTGCCCTGATAATGATGTATTTTGTCATCAAAATATATAGTGGACTGCCATGATAATGACATGGTCCTGTGTTTGCAAGCTGTCATAATCTTCAGTTTACTTGACATTAGAGCCTGCTAGTAGTTTACTTCCATGAGTTGTTTTATTGACATGGCACATTTGCAATGGAGTTTTATATATCTTTAGCCACTGTTCATTAACAGCAAGTCAGTTTTGTTTATAGTTGAAAGTAAGTGTGTGGTTTGAAATTTTGACTGTTGGGGCGTAGTATTGTAACTAGAAGACCATGTATTTTCAGAATTGAGCTAAAGATTTGGGGGGTAGTATTTCTGATTTTAGAGCACCTTTGCTGGATGTATTTTACAGCAGCTGTTGGAATCAAAACAATGCTTGTGGGCTGTCTGTTAAGTTGAGTGAGTCATTAGAGGGCAGATAGAGTGACCCACACCAATTAATGTTTATGAAGAAGAAGAATAAACCTGTTGTTGCTGCTGTTATGCAACCTGGGAGGTTCGGTTTGTTGTATCTCCACCAGTTTGGGTTGGTGAATGTGGATGATTTTTTTATCCTGTGAACTCATTGTACTGCTAAAAGAATTTGGTATCATCATGGTGTAATTTTGTTAACATTCTGGTTTTGTTAGATAGTGGCTACACTAATCTAGACTGATACAATTTTCCTTCCCATTTGGTATCATCATGTTCAAGTGTATACTGAGTTATAACATCATGTGGGTTTTTAAGTCTGCATTTACAACTCATGTGGGTTTTAACATCATGTGGGTTGGTGAATGTGGATGATTTTTTTTATCCTGTGAACTTGAATGTTGCAATGCTGTTTTCTTCAGAGGCTACTGTCAAAAACTTGAGCAAAGATAGGCCCTTGAGTTTGCCGGAATGTCGATTAACTTCCGTTCCGGCAAATTCGGGTACTCCATATGTCCTATTTTCAGCAAAGGTCATGCTAAAATTTTCCGTGAATTTTAGCATGACTTTGCTAAAAATAGGACATATGGGGTACTTGCGACTAATGCATGGGCCGGGGTATCTTAGTACTTAGTTAAGTAGGATCAACTGCCCTGCCATTCTTGCTGCATTAAACCATAGGTGGCAATAGAGCCAAGTGATTAGGCCCAACTTAGAATTTTCCTTAGCATCGATAAACCCTAGATGATAAACCCAACATAGGTGGTAATAGAGCCAAGTGATTAGTGCCAAGTGATTAGGCCCAACCTAGGGTGCCTCGGCATCGATAAACCCTAAATGATGAGAACCTAAATGATGTACGCTTAGGCTTTTAGGGTGCCTCGGCATTGACAAAGCCTAAATGATGAAAGCTTAGGCTTTTAGGGTGCCTCGGTGTCGACAAACCCTAAATGATGAGACCATGATCTTGTTCCTTGACAATAACCAACTTTTTGACCAAACGTTTTTCCTATTTAGAGCGAAACATGGCCCACAACGATGAGGCCGGTGGTTCGGGCGGCAAGCAATTCTGGGAGCTGTCCCAGGAGATGGAGGAACAACCTCACCGCTATGAGGACGCCGCGGAAGACACCGATCCTGATTACACAACCCCTAGTGGTGTCGGGGATGACACCACTGATGGTGCCGCCGAGGATGCCACCACTTATGATGGCGGCGCACACATAGATGGCAACCAATCGAAGAAGCAAAGGAAGGACCGGCGTCCGAATGCGCTCCGCACCGTCAAGGAGGAATTCACTCAAGTGGGGTCCGACGGGAATCCAGCGGAGCCCAAACATATAGTCAAGGGGTACTCGGTTCAGCTCGGGTGCATTCTCCGGAGCACCGTCTCGATCAACACCGAGAACCTTAGGCATAAGGACTGAGGGAATTTGCGCAACCTCCTCTTCACGAAGCTGCACGAACGATACAAGTTCCCCGCCGAATTTGAAAACACACGCCTCTCAAGGAATAAAGTGAACAGTGCCGCCCTCACAAAGATGAGCACGGCTCTGTCTACTTGGAGAAGCGCGGTGAAGAAAATGATTGATAAAGGTGATAGTTATGAGAAGATCAAGGCGAAATATCCTATGATGAGCGAAGATGAGTACAAGGAGTTCAAGATCAAGTGCTCGACCAGTGAAACCTCCGAACCAAGTCAGTGGGGGAAAGAAATGCGGGAGTTGAACTTAGGGGAACACAAACTCGGTCCCGGCGGTTACAGAGTGGCGGAGCCTATATGGGACAAGGAGGACGCGAGGGTGCCGAGCAAGGCCTACCGCCCCGCTTTGAGAAATACAGCGGTAACAAGCAGACCAGGAACTATGTCAGGGCCCGGTACAAGGAGGACCCGATAACAAAGGAGCTTACCACGGATCCGAAGATCAGGGAGCTTGAGCTTGTTCTGGTAAGGAATACACCCCCGCGTAATTAGCTCCATATGGTTGCACTCTAACTAATCCCCAATATTTCTAAATGGTTCACGTTCTTTCGCAGAAACCGAAAGCGAGAGCGGGGTCATCTCAGAGCTCCCTTTCGACAGCCCTTTAAATAGGGCGTTGAACATAATGAAAAGCAAGGATAAGCTCACTAAGCCGGCGTCGGTGGTCGTGTGGCGGCAAAGGCTTGTCCACAAAATGGGGTCATACTATACGCTGGTGTGCGGAAGGAGAAAAGTCCAGCTCGGAAAGCCGGACGCGCGAGGTTGAAGCACTCAAGGCACAAGTGGCGTGGATTCGGAGCTTGTCCAAGAGCAAGTGGAACAACAAGCGGGAACGAAGCTCAACGCCATGGTGCCTACGTTGATTCATGGGTCGACGACGTGGATAGCGGGCGCCAGCAGGCCCTCCCGGTTCCCGGCTTCACGGCCAGACCTTCGACAGCGCAGCAGCGGCGCCATTGGTGTCTCCGTGGCGGCGCCATTGGTGTCTCCGGCGGAGGCGGTACTCGTGTCTCCGCGCCGCACGGCATTGAAGCTTAATGCACAGGTGTACGCCGGCGGCACCTCGCCAAAGAAGCTCCCCTCCGTCGATTGCATGCCGCGGTTGGCGGTGCCTCGACATTAGCCGAGCTCGGCGACATCACGGTAACTAAGCCTCTCGGCCGATGACTTCATCTCCTTGCCTTTGGTGGGCATCCACGACGCCTGTACATGTTTTCGCGAGGCACCGCCGACCTTCCTTGCACTCTTACGCGCCGTGGGCGCCGAGTTGGTCGATGTCGCCAAGGGCAGAATCGTTCAACCGGGCAACCGCATGTTCCACGATAATCCGATGCCACCCACAGTGTATAGGGTTGAAGTGGTTCGGGTGCTGCCAGGCTGCGATGAGCTGTTACCTCTGGTTCGACCCGCTGGGGCCAACGAAGAAGATGAGATGACCCTCAGCGCCTGCGTAAACTTGCCGCTGCTTTGGCCGAAGAGCCAGATTCGTTTGGGGGCGGGGGACACCACCCCACAGACAAGACAAGCCCGATCGTGCGGCGCCAAGCCATGGCAAGAACACCGCAACGCTACCGGACCTGCCGGACATCCCTATGTCGGACATCCCTATGGCACAGGATCCGGACAGCCCTATGGCACAGGATCCGGACGACGACGACAACGACGACGGTACATTTACCAAAGTCGATAAGTACTTTGCCGAACATGGGTACGCTGACGAGTTCTACGGGCCTCTTTCTCAAGAACCCAACCAAGACGACCGCAATCTAGCTGGTACGTCGGAGAAATCCAATTGCAATAGGCGTCGTCTGGCGTTCAGTTCTTAGGAGACGCCTCCAGCTCCCGCCTTCATCGAGCCTCAGATAGCCGAGGTGCGAAATATTATCAGCCCCAACACGCTCAAGAAAGCGGTCTGTGAGCAGAACTAGGTCCCATTACAGGAGATCAAGAAGAAGGGACGGAAACGAAAGACTAACAAGGGCGCCGGTGCGAGCCAGCCGACACCGAGTTCGATCCGTGCTCAGGACGGGCCACCTTCACCTAAGGATATCTCGAGGAAGGTCCATGTGGCGGGTAGGGCGATGCTACCGCCAAATATGCTGAATCTGCAACCGGTGCTATCGGAGTCTCGCACGACGGTGTTCTTTCTTTGGAAAAGCGGCGTCTGAGAGAGAATGATGTGGCATACCCGGTTTTCGTGGCCAAGGTGCCAGAGGGCAAGGGCTTTGCGGATGGCGACATCGTGGGTACGATCGTCCTACGGTTTGATGACATCTTTGCTATGTTTAACCTTCATCCGCTGCACTACACCTTCGTTTGGCTGTTTTTGCTGAGTATGGAGATGCGGATCATTAGAGACAAGACCCCGGACATCGTGATAGTCGACCCCTTCTACATGCGTGCCAAGCACTTGAATAGCGCTGGGGACCGCCAAGTTGCGAGTTCACACCTCGAAGGCGTCATTCTGGAAAACCCAGATAAGGATAACTTCCTTGTGGCTTAATTTCCCGAGTAAGTCATCCCTTAACCGCCCCGTAACATATGATTTCTTAGATTTTGATCATTCTTTTTTTCTAACATTCTGTGTTCTGTGCAGTGACACACATTGCACACTCATCCTCGTAAGCCCAAAATATTCCATGGCCACGTATTTCGACCCGAACCGTAACTCCAAGATAGACTACACAAATGTCAAGAAAGTTCTTGATGATGTTCTCCCTGCCACGCCAAATCTGGAGGCACCTTCACCGGGGCAGTTCGTAAGCACGGCAAGCACATGTTCTCACTGTCTGAAGTTCTGCTGTGTCAAGCAGCCGCTGGTGGTCGAAGGATGCCTACTACGCCCTCCATCACATGCGGGCGATCGTAAGGACCATCATCAACTTCGCTACCAGATAATCTCAATGATTGGGCGCGAGCTTGTCGGCAGTCCAGACGCGGACCTCGGACAAGAATTCTTCGCATCGATCGGAGTTTGCGGACATCATCCATCAAGATGTCCTTCATACCTCGGGCAGATCTTCGTCAGATATCAACCATCCAACAGTGAGATAGATGAAATGCTACAAATGCAGGGTGACAACGACCGCGATTTCATGACCAACACGACAGACGGCAGCTTCATCCACGCTCTGTCCGATGATTCGAGTCGAAAGTAGTGATGTGTAGTTCTGAAACATTGATTAGCTCATGTTGTAATTAAACTTTAATGAATTCGTATGTCTCTTTGGTTTGGACAGTCATTCAACTTAGATGTAATCGATGCTATTTATTAGTAGGACCATGAATCGTGCTATTAATATCTTGCTTTTCTCTTTCGATCCTTTTGTTGCATACTTACATATTGCTTATGTATTGTCTGTTGTTTGGCTTGTGCATAGAGATGCCGTCGTATGTCGTGGTACAAGGGTAAGGTTCCTGAGTCTCTGACGATCGGGAGGAGTGTCGGAGACAGGTTCACCGCTTTAGCGTAACAGTTACAAAGGTACACCACTAGGGCGGAGGCCGAATCTAGATATGCCCGCTATCTAGCGGGAGAGAGGAGGAGCGTTGGAGGAACCGGATGAGGACCAGTTTGATCGCGGTGATGCTCATCGTGATGACCACAACTCTCTTTATGTGATGGTAGTTTAGATGATCGATATCGACTTGTAATGTGAAGACAAACTCGATACTCGCGGTCTTGAGACTTGTAATGTTTTATCTTTGTTCGGTCTTTTGAATTAGGAGACTAATATGATGAATTTTATTGGAGACTAATCTTCTATTGTATTCGATGAATCTGATGTTGTTGTGTGCTGCTATCTATATTCTGTCCAATAATATATTTTGTAACCTGTGCAAAAATCAGAAAAGCAAAAAAAACCAAATATTCATACTAATGGCGATCAAGGCAGAGTGTGCCATTAGTATGCCAAAGGATACTAATGGCGCATCAAGGCAGAGTCGCCATTAGTGTGACAAAGCACATGGTTACATATGGCCCCCCGGGAGGCATACTAATGGCGCATGGAGTTACATACTAATGGCGTCTTGCCAGTGCGCCATTAGTATATCAGATACTAATGGCGCACCAGTGGTGCGCCATTAGTAAAAAATTCTAATGGCGTGCTACTAATGGCGCACCGGTAGTGCGCCATTAGTAGGCAAAACCGGTGCGCCATTAGTAGGCCTTTTCCTAGTAGTGGTATGTAGTCACTTGTTGAAATCTCTAGAAAGACAAATAGAATATTTTGGATGGAGGGAGTACACATACGAAGCAAAATGAGTGAATCTACACTCTAAAATATGCCCGTTTCAAATTTGTAAAAAGACAAATATTTAGGAATGAAGGAGTATAATTTTGTGCATGGCACATGGACCCGGATGATGAAGAGGCTTCTGGCAATGCTATCAAGCTTCCATCATTTGTTTACATAATTGACGTACTATACAAATAATTTTCCAGCGACATGAAATTGTACAATGGTGTGAGCTTTCAGCTTTTGTTTCGCGTTTCTTGCCATCGATGCTCTTTCGAAAACAATAAAAAACTGACTTCCTTGCTAATGCATGTCAATTATTAGCAGATCAGAGCTAATAAGTACATCACAACTGAAGACAAAGTTGTGAGAAGGTGTTAAATTAAAATTGATCCATGCTTTAATTGGCAGCAACGTCCCCCCAGCTCTGTCTAAATCAACAAGGCATGTTGGGAAAAAAGTAGCTGTCTGGAGCATGCAACATTCCGATCATTTTGTGCATTTCCACTAAAATAGAGCTGAGCGTCCCTGTTCCAAAGATATTAAGTGTGAATACGATAATAGAGGACTGCTGATGAAACAATAAACACACAAATAGAAGCCGGTCACCTTTGCAGTCTCTCTTAAGACTAACTAGTTGGAGAAGATTAGGCTCGGAGTTGGATGAGGAGGATAGAGCAAAACCAATCTCCCTTTGTGCAGTCGCACTGAAATGTAGAGACGTTGCCCGTGTGACATTTTAGTACAACTGCATAAAACACTCTTAAGAAAAAAGTGATTTGTACAGTTCACCAAAAGGTCACAATAGCAACGAGGTGAAATGGATAGCCCTGTTTGCAAAAAAGAGGTAGAAAGGAAACAATTACTGGACAATAACAGTTGATGACACGTGCCACGACAAAAAAGAAACATATTCCTTGCCCTAAGGGAAGATAACAACACGGTTGTGCTTGTCTAAAACGGTGTGACGACGAGAATGCAATATGGAAAGTACGCTGGACGAGCTACGTTTTGGGCAAAGAACTATGGAAGATCCACATGCAGCGACGTGGGAATACGGGTAGTGGAGCAAGGCCGGAGGGGATACCAGGAGGTCGTCGGGATGTAACTAAGTGAGCGGTGGCGGGCGGAATCTGCGAGCAGGTGGTGTAGGCCCTGTCACGCTGGAGCTTGGTCAGAGAGAACGGCGTGTACCGCAGATCAGGACGTGCTGCCTCGGCACCGTCGAACGAAGAAACGATGCACTTCCTCCCTTTCCCCCGGTGGACGGGATGCGGCCGGATAAGTGACCAACGGTGAGAGAGAGAGAGGCCACCGCACTCCCTTTCCCCCGGTGGACGGGATGCGGCCGTATCAGTGACCAACGGCGAGAGAGAGAGAGGCCATCGCAGCCTTGTGTGAGATACTCTGAAGAGAACCAGGCACGCAAGGCTCCATTGTATATAGTGAGTGAACTACCTTTTTCTCCATAAAAATCATTTTATATTCTGTGTACATGCCATTGAGCGCTATAAATTTATTTAAAAATAACGTGGCAACGCGTCAAGTCGAACTTTGTTTCGTGCAGGCATGGTACACGACGTCCCTAGGTAAACAACCGCTACAGGCGTTCAAATTAGCACGTGGGCTGCCATTTCGTAAAGAAATGAGCTCCACCATGTACCCGCGCGGGTGTGGCTGGGCACGAAGCGTGAGTACGTGCACGGTGCACCTATTCTCTTCTTGTATACGTACACCACCTACGTGGGGTTGTGTGAGAGAGATACAAACCTAGAGAGATATAGTGTGTGGTTCTTGAGAGTTTTTTTTGGGGGGGGGGGGTCAATCAAAAAATGCAACATATGTAATGTGTGTGAAATAGAGTACTGGATATAACACATATATAGAGGGGGCGGTCCACGAGAAGAGAGTGGAGGTATCATCGGCTTGAGGTGTCCATAGAATCGAAAAGAGGGATGATGTGTGTGTGTGTGTGTGCGCGCGCGATCGATAAAGAGTGCCATCGAATTTGTGTGTGCCCATGTCAAAGATATAGAGTGGCTGGCCTACTGGAACATGAGAGGGGACATGTGCAGTTTGTCTCTGTGGCATGGATACCTACCTACATCGCTCGACTATCGGTGTATGGTGGGGGAAGAGGGAGGCCCAATTAACTATAGAGGTACAATGGCTGATATATGTGTGGAGGAGGAGAGAGGCCTACCTCATGTATTAAGGAGATCGATCTGCGTCATGTATTAAGGGAGATCGATCGGCATCCATGCATATGTGCAGGAGAGGTATAAGGTCGGGAGAGAGACAAAGCTAGAGTGTTGGAGGGGGTGGTAGTGGAGTTGCTTCTAACAAATGGTGGGATAGGCTTGCTAGACAAACGGAGGGCACGCCCACAATATCAATAAGAGAGGAGATGGCTGCTTGTTGTCTGTGCACGTGTGTGTGAGAGACGGGTCAGGAGGCATGCACGAATGATGAGGGGGGACGATGTGGTTGTGGTAAGCAGACATAACTACATAGGAAGATCAATCGCCCTTTGTTAGAGAAAGGAGAGACATAACTTGTGAGGTACGTCGATCGATGGGGGGGTAGTTAAAGTCGATCTAGGTATATGTTGGGAGATCGATCAGTATACATGCATGTGTGTGTTAGAAGCAAATGAGGCACCAGGAGAAGGATAGAGAGAGATGGATGCATGTAGGAGGTGGTACGAGAGGCATACTATATCGAGCGGGGAGGAGTGTGCGAGTACGAGAATGATGAAAAGAGTGGTGGGAGTGAGGCATGGACAGTGACAAGAGAAGAGGGGAAGCTTGTGTTTGTTCTAGGCACACCTGGCTAGAGAGGCATATCGATCGATGTGTGTCGTAAAGAAGGAGCTGGGGGGCCTACACACACCGTGGGTGAACGACCTAAACTGAAAAGACGAATTTGCGCGATGGAGCTAGAGAATGTTGAGGGAGGGTGAGAGGGATGCGGGCGTGTGCATGCACAAGAGAAAGTTAGCGCTAGCTAGAAAGATAAGAGGGTTCTGTGGGTGTAAAAGACGAATAGAGATCATATATACTTCATTATAAAAAGTGAATTCAGATATTTGAAGAATTTATCATAGTGTTTTAAACCGACGCATGTGTGAATATATATAACGGTGATACACATGGTGTGTTTATGAACATGTTATACTACATTTAATATATTTTATCTCTGCTCTTATAAAAAATGGAGTTGTTGATGATGGTGTGCCTGCCATCCTGCATTATAGGCCGTCCGATTTATATCTGGCGGATAGCAATGAAACTATGATGGTTGAAGTTGGCAACAATCATGATTGTGGATTCTTATTGAAATAGAGAAATGAATTCAAATTTAGTTCGAATTTCAGCGGTAGTATAGACATTTGGAATGCACTAAAATGTTGGTATGAGTAGGTTACATGCATTATACAGCAAGCGGAAAAATTTAATCGGACATAACATGGATTCATACTCCCTCCTTCCATCTATATAGGGCGTAATGAGATTTTTAAGACCGCATTTGACTATTGAAAAGATTAATAGTACATAACATGCACTATGTGAAAATTATATCATTGAAAGAACCTTTCACAGACGAAGTTAATGGTGTGCTTTTGTGTAAGTTACATGTCATATATCATTGCTCTAATATTTGGTCAAAGTTAGCATCAAAAAACGCATTAGGCCCTATATAGATGGAAGGAGGGAGTAACCCTGATTTTCATGCCACAACAGTTAAGCTAATAAATCAAGATAAAATGTGGTTTGACAAAAACTTTTGAGTGTTTTGAACTTTGCTTGATTGAATTTCTGTTTGTTGTTTGCAAGCGCTCTAAAAAACAAATAAATCCTCCAAATCTTCCAGCAGATGGCAAAGTATGTCGTTAGCCATCTAACGGGGCTAACCCCGTTAAGAGGCTTTGCCATCTGCCAGCTGATGGCAAAGGCACAGGCTCTTTGCCATCAGCCAGGAGACGGCAAAGAAGCCTTTACCGGCAGGGTTTCAGACAAACTGTTTGCCATTTGCTGGCAGATGGCGAAGCCTTTGCCATCCGCCGACCATGCCTTTGCCATCTGCCATGGCAGATGGCAAAGTGCCAGATTCCAGTAGTGTCAACCCCTTGCTCCAAACTTCTGCCCATTGATCATGCCATGTGTATAGTACAGTATAGTATTTTCTTACAAAAATAATTTGGCCAAAAAGTATTTTGTAAATTTAGTTTTCCAAAAACTCCTGAATTGAGGTTTGCACTAAAAGTACTTGATTTGGGGTATGAAAAATCTTTCCAAAAACATATTTGACTCCTATTAGATATAAGACTATCATAAACCAGAAAATATAATTTAAAAGTTATTTTCCTATTTTATATAAAGGCTTTTTCTTAAGGCCATGAATGGTCTTTAATAGGTTAAAATTATTTAACTCTTTCAAAAATATTTTACAAAATTTAGGGAAACTCAGTGGACATATACTTTCCATATATAAGGGTTTCAACACATGGTCATTTTCAAAATATTGGTCAAATCCCTCAAAAACCCTTTTTGGATATTTCAAGATTTTGAAATATTTACGAAGGAAATATTCTCTAAAAATTCCAAGAAAATTCTAGCATGTCTCATACAACATGCTTGATGATCTTGCCAGGTCTCATGACATGGAGAATAGTATAACCCCATGAAATCCCCTCAAAACCATTTCTGTCCATTTTGAAGTTTAAGCAACTTTACATTGCCAAACATATCCAAATGTTTTCAAACTTTGTGAACATGCTAAAATGGTCAAATTATTCATCTAGACCAAATTGCACAAGTTGGAGAGAATGTTATCTTGATCAAAGTGCCCCAAAACCCTTCCTGTCCAGAACCAAATTTGAACAACTCTACATTGCCAAGTGTTTCCTTTTGATCCCAATTTTTGTGGACGTGCTTTAAACCCTAAATGATGACACTACACCAAGTGGTGCATCAAGGAGAATAGTTTTGCATGACTAGATCTTGGAAAACTCATTTATGTTGATTTCTAGGGTTTACAAAAGTTGCATTGGCAACTTTGCCCACATGGACTCAATCTTGGTGGAACCACTTATTTTCTCATGCCATTTGACCCTGTCAAGCCTTATGAAAAGAGGAGTTCACCTTCTTGACCAAACCAACAACAAACACCTTCTGCCATTTTTCTAAAAACACCACTTTGACCACTTCCACTAATCTCCATCAGTTCTACTTCTTACCAAAACTCCTCCTAGACCTCTTCTACCTCCAGTAGCTCTCCCCTGGCTTTTGCTCAATGATTGATGGGTGAAGCACCCTCATTTACCCCTCTAGACAGCAGTTTCTCTCTCTCCCTCAACCTCTCTCCTCTCCTACTGGCTATCCAGGGCATCCAATGCCCCTCCCCACTTCTTTACTTCCCCCTAGAGCCCCCAGACGCTAGAGGCCAAGCCCAGAGCGCTAGAAAAATGGCCATGCTGGCCATATGCACGCTCTGGAGCGCGCTACAGTGCACTCCCGCATTGTAGCTGCCCTCTGCCCAATGCTCCCGTAGACCTCGGGCATCTCCCTTGTGTCTCCCAAGGTTTCCTCGACGTCCAAGACACGTAACACTGTCGGGCTCTTCCTCCCTGGCCCTCCTTCTCCCTCTACGGAGCTCACCGAGCGCGCCCTAGACCGCGCCCACTGTGCACCAACGCCCCCTCTATATAGAGCCCCCTTGAGCTCTCTGGCCTCTTCTCGCTCTCCTTCTCCCCCAGCAACATCTCGGACAAGCTTTCTTGCCCCCTCGTGCCCTCTGTCCACCTCCATGGCCGGCGGCCTCTTCCACGGCCATCCCGCTCTCCACCTCTTCGGACCTCCCCGACATGCCTTGGGCATCTGGATGGATGCGACACTCCATCCTGAGCTCTCCGGTGCGCAGCACACCGCGGGAGGTGGCCGGAATCGCCGGCACCGGCGGCGGCCTAGCCACTGCTCCGACGGCGTCCGCACACGCACGAGGAAGGCGCCACCTTCCCCCTGCCTACTCCTTCGGGCGCGGCCGAGCCGCACGGCTCCGCACACACCGCCGGCCGGCGCAGATGGGAATGCCGACCGCGAGCGAGGCCGGCGCCCTCTGCCTGGCATCGCGGGGTTGAAGACGACGCGGGGCAGGGCGAGCGACCTGCTCACAGGACCCGCCCGTCAGCCACCGAAGCGCCACACCCAGCTGGCATAAGTGGAGGCGCCCGTGTGAAACACGGCTTCGACGTGGCCTTTTCCTGCACACTGCTGAGCTACTGTGCCGGCCCACTAGCTATCTCACGCCCAGTGCGTGTTTTAGGTATAAGCCTAAACTTTTCATTTTTCTTTTATTTTAAACTCCTAAAATCCATAATCAATTCATTTTAACTCCAAATTTGTTGATTCAAATTCCTAGTGACCCCATAAATCATTCTCTACCTCAAAGAGTACCTTACACATTTTTCCAGAATACTTTCTTTCACACATATTTCACAAAAACCCATTTCCCTATTTTTGTGATGGACTTTGGAAAATCACAGAGAGATCATCTTTGATCCAAATGCCATGATTCAAATTTCTATATGCTTCTAAGTTCATAACTTATGTCATGAACATTTTTATTAATACTTCCTGTGCCACACAATATAATGATCCATTTCTTCATATTTGTCAACTTTGCAAATTCATAGTAAATTCATATGAACTCCAAATCTAGTGAAACCAACTCCTAGATGCTTCTAAAATCATTCGTTGATAAATGGGTGCCTTTGCTCATTTTTCAAAATAATATTTCTGTACACCTCTTGCAAATCCACAAATCGCTGATTCCATCATATTGAAATATTCAGAGATATCCATTGATCAAATCCCATTGAAACCACTTTGGTCATACCTCATATGACCAAAAGGTATCCTAGAAAAGTCCAACTTGCATTTTTAGAGCACTTTTATTTTTGCCTTGTTGTGTTGCTTATTGTGATTGTTTTCGACGTTAGTTGACGAAGTAGATGGAGTACTTGTAGAAGGACCCGAAGACTTGAAGACTCTGATGAACCAGGCAAGCAGCCCTTTGACCATGATGAACCTTTTTTTAATCATAATAGCATTTCTTTTTGTTATTGTTGAATGCATGGCAACCTTGCTAGGCTACCTTCGTTGCATACCCCGTTGACACTTGCATTATCATGACTCTATCCTTGTTCAGAGTTGTGTTGGTTGGTTGTGGAAACATGCTATAGTAGTTGGCTATGCAAAATGGGTCAGGGTTATGCATGAATAGAAACAAGTGTGGTTTGACATACTTGCAAATAGCCCTAGTGGGTGCCACTAATGCCCCTGGGAAATGATGATGAACTAGGTCACTACTTGGTGGAGAAGTGGTGTACCGAAGCAAGTGAATAAGTGTTGTTTATAGAAACGGATTAGATTTAAGATTTGTCGACCGTCCCAACCAAACATGCGCAACCACTCTACCCTTATATGGGAAAGGTAATTATTGATTACCTAGGCCGATACTAGCTTGGAACCCACATTAGTAGTGACGAGGGAGAGTTGGTGCTCTCTCTCGGGACGGGGTCGTGCCAGGTAGGGTGGCCATGACTGTTTTCACAGGGCACCGGACACATCGTTGGTACCCCGTGCTAGTTGTATGTGATGTATGGGAGCGAGGCTCCACAATTTTAAGATGTGAAATGTTGGGCACGGGGGTTACTACCAATCGAGTGGACTCTATGTTAGTGTCGTCTAGGGAAAGATAGAGAGCGGGTGCTTACCCCGGGTAATGGAGGTACCGCGGGTCGTGGATGACACGGAAATTCCCCGGATCTTGTGGGTAAAGTGTGCAACCTCTGGAGAGTGTAAAACTATTCGAAAGGCGTGTCCACGGTCAAGGATAGTTGGGTGGTGCTGCTTAGACTATGTCCATATCTTTTTGACAAACAACACGGTTGGGTAATATTGATGATATGATTCGTTAGGATGTCACGATAAGCTTGAGCATGAGGTGTTTATAACTCTTTCTCGATGTTGGTGTCTGTAACCCCCTTATACTTGTTGTAGAAGCATTCATGTCCTTGATAAGTGTTGATCATACTTGCATGACAAAAACTAGCTTTTCGCAAAAATGCCAATTTAGCGGTAGAACCTTGCACAATTATTCTGTTATCACTCTCGGGTTGCTTGCGAGTACATTCAAACGTACTCACTGGCTTGTCCCTGGCTATTTACTTGGCCAATCTTGAAAGAGCAGGTATATGAAGAAGGGTTCTTTGGTGACGATCGTGCGAGCTAGGACGCTTCCCAGCCAGAATGCCTGTAGGGTTAAGGCAGATGGCATGGGTCCAAGTTGTCAACGAAGATTTCTGCTGCGATGATATACTCAAGACTTGACCATAATTGTCCTACTTCTGTAAGACGGTACGTATGGATGTAAGTCTCTTGTTACTCAGCTTCTGTGTGTTCAGTGAGCATTGATCTCTGGGATCACAGTACACGTGCATTCGGTGATCACGACTTATTAGTCGGGTCCCCACAAAAACGGGGCAAGACTCTCTCTGTGTGTGGTGTGAATAGTTTTATTTTTTTCGTTTTCTTTTTGGTTGAGGGAAGTGCGAATTGATTTGGTACGTACAAGTACAATATTACTACAGGTTAGGCTTGTCCCTAAAATTCAACCCGCGTCTTGTTATATCCCAAAAATTCAGATATCGTGCTCCCAAAACTGGCGCCTTCATAACCCGCGCCTTGCTATCCCGAAATTACAACCCGCACGAAAACTCCCTGCAGCTGCCAAATCCCGACACATGAAATCCCCCTTCTAACCCTGAGCCGAAAGGGCCGCTAGTTCAAATCTGTGGGGGGTACTTTTGTAATACACCCTTCATTTTGGACAAGCGCGTCGATAAGTCATGCTTCAACCCCTCCCATCGCCGCCTTTTCGCCATTCGAAATCCCAGGCCGCCATAACCTCTCCGCTCCAGCGGCGAAACCCCACCCTCCTCCGTCCGCCACATCACCGCTGCCCAGCCGAAGCCTCTTCCCCGATGACGTCGTCCACCGCAACAGCTCGACGTCCCTCGTCCACCTCCCCGGATGAGGATCTGTCGTCCATCTCGCCACCCCGTTGGTTCAGCCGCCCCGTCCTCCACCTCCAAGGAGCTGCTCAGACGATCGCCTCGTCTATCGCGGCTGCTCCATCCCCACAGCCGCCGCCTTACCCTGCTCCACCGGAACCGCAACATCCTCACCGACTCCTCGGACGAAGCCGAGGCCTACTCGGCGCCACCAAATAGGTTGTACACTCATCGCATCGCACCTTATCTTTAACTCGGCCTCCTGGCGCGGACGGTGCTCCATCCCGCACCCCCCATGGAGCGGCTACCTTGAAGCCGGCGCCGCGGGCGACATCCCCACGGCGGCTCTCCCCCAGTCCGAGGCCCCTTCGGCGGCGGCATCCATACCAGCCGGATCTGCTGCTGCTGCTCCGGTTCTCGCTTCGCTTCGCTTCGTCTTCTTGCTGCTGCTCGGCTCGCTCGATCGATCGCTTCGCTTCGCCCAGCTGCTGCTCTGCTCTCCCCAGCTCGTCTTTGCTGCTCTGCTCGATTAAGCCACACTTGATCGACGGAATCGAATTTTGGGTCAGTCAATTTTCAGGGGTTGGGGGGGGGGGCTCACCATAGTTAAGGAAGAACCACCCGCAGCGGGGATGGGGGCTCGCCAGAGAGGTACCCCACAATCTATCTTAGGGTTCAGGGTCGGGGCAGGGGACCTAGAGGGCTGGCCGGGGCGGTGGTGGCGAGGTTTTTCGGGGCGGCGAGGCGGCGCTGGGGCCGGCGGTTCGGCCGGTGGTGGCTGGCGGCTTAGGGAGGTGCAGGTTGAAGATGAACTGCAGGCCCTCCCTAAACTACATGTCAAATGCCTCTCTGCTACCATTGCATTCAGTTTCGATAGTAGCATTCAGATTCCACAATAAATTTCAGTTTCAACAGTTAAGTTCAGAGTCAACAGTTTTTACCTCATCTGTTGTAGTCAGGTGGTTTTGGTGATGTTAATTTTACATCCATTTTATATCATCTATTGGAGATGCTATTAGAATCCCACTTGAGATTGACGATGTCTGTCTTGTGCTCCTTCAGCCTTGACGTCTTACGGCTCATCGGAGCTGCTCCAACGACTGAACGATCCATCACAACAGAAAGCAAAGTGCCTCGACACCGTCACTGATTCCTCGAGATCTTCCTCCACACCTCGACAGCCACCTCTGCCTCAATCGCTTCAATAACCAACCCAATGATCTTTGAGGTCGACACGGCTACTGACAAAGAGGTTGTACACTTGTTGGATGATCGTCCATTTTGCATCATGCTTTTATATCGATATTCATTGCATTATGGGCTGTTATTACAGGTTATGTCACAATACTTGTGCATATTCTCTCTTATTTTACAAGGTTTACATAAGGGGGAGGAGAATGCCGCATTTGGAATTTCGGGTGGAAAAGGAGCAAATATTAGAGAACTATTACGCACAACTCCAAAAGTCCTGAAACTCCACGGAATATCTTATAATAAATAATAAAAAATCCTCGCCAAAGATGAAGGCCAGGGGGCCCACATCCTGTCCACGAGGGTGGGGGGCGCGCCCCCCTCCTATGGCGCGCCCCCTACCTCGTGGGCCCCTGGTGGACATCCGATGCCCATCTTATGCTATATGAGGTCTTTCGTCGAGAAAAAAAATCAGAGGAAACCTTTCGGGACGAAACTCCGCCTCCACGAGGCGGAACCTTGGCGGAACCAATCTAGGGCTCCGGCAGAGCTGTTCTGCCGGGGACACTTCCCTCCAGGAGGGCGAAATCATCGTCATCATCATCACCAACGCTTCTCTCATCGGGAGAGGGCAATCTCCATCAACATCTTCACCAGCACCATCTCCTCTCAAAACCCTAGTTCATCTCTTGTATCCAATTCTTGTCTCCAAGTCCGGGATTGGTACTAGTAGGTTCCTAGTAGTATTAATTACTCCTTGTAGTTGATGCTAGTTGGTTTATTTGGTGGAAGATCATATGTTCAGATCCTATATGCATATTAATACCCCTCTGATTATGAACATGAATATGCTTTCTGAGTAGTTACGTTTGTTCCTGAGGACATGGGAGAAATCTTGCTATTAGTAGTCATGTGAATTTGGTATTCGTTCGATATTTTGATGAGATGTATGTTGTCTAGCCTCTAGTGGTGTTATGTGAACGTTGACTACATAACACTTCACCATTATTTGGGCCTAGAGGAAGGCATTGAGAAGTAATAAGTAGATGATGGGTTGCTAGAGTGACAGAAGCTTAAACCCTAGTTTATGCGTTGCTTCGTAAGGGGCTGATTTGGATCCATATGTTTCATGCTATGGTTAGGTTTACCTTAATACTTTTGTTGTAGTTGTGGATGCTTGCAATAGAGGTTAATCATATGTGGGATGCTTGTTCAAGTAAGAACAGCACCCAAGCACCGGTCCACCCACATACCAAATTATCAAAGTACGGAACGCGAATCATATGAACGTGATGAAAACTAGCTTGACGATATTCCCATGTGTCCACGGGAGCGCTTTTCCTATTATAAGAGTTTGTCCAGGCTTGTCCTTTGCTACAAAAAGGATTGGGCCGCCTTGCTGCACTTTATTTACTTTTGTTACTTGTTGCTCGTTACAAATTATCTTATCACAAAACTATCTTTTACCACTTATTTCGGTACGTCAGAGAATACCTTGCTGAAAACCGCTTATCATTTCCTTTTGCTCCTCGTTGGGTTCGACACTCTTACTTATCAAAAGGACTATGATAGATCCCCTATACTTGTGGGTCATCAAGACTCTTTTCTGGCGCCGTTGTAGGGGAGTGAAGCGCCTTTGGTAGGGGGGATTTGGTAAGGAAAAATTTATATAGTGTGCTGAATTTTACTGTCACTTGTTACTATGGAAAGTAGTCCTCTGAGGGGCTTGTTCGGGGTATCTTCACCCCGACCAGTAGAGCAAAGAGTTGCTCCTCAACCTACTGAACCTACTGAACCTATTGAAAATGAAACTCCTTTTGAAGTTCCTTCGGGTATGATGGAAAAACTGCTAGCTAATACTTTTGTAGGAGATGGAACCAAGCATCCTGATGAACACTTAATATATGTGGATGAGGTTTTTGGATTATTTAAGTTTGCAGGTATACCCGATGATGTTGTTAAGAAGAAGGTCTTCCCTTTATCTTTGAAGGGAGATGCATTGACATGGTATAGGCTATGTGATGATACGAGATCATGGAACTACAAAAGACTGAAATTGGAATTTCATCAAAAATATTATCCTATGCATCTTGTTCATTGTGATCGCAATTACATATATAATTTTTGGCCTTGCGAAGGAGAAAGCATCGCTCAAGCTTGGGGGAGGCTTAAATCAATGTTATATTCATGCCCCAATCATGAGCTCCCAAGAGAAATAAATATTGAAAGTTTTTATGCTCGGCTTTCTCATAATAATCAAACCATGCTTCATACTTCTTGTGCTGGCTCTTTTATGATGAAGACTATTGAATTCAGATGGAATTTATTGGATAGAATTAAACGCAACTCTGAAGATTGGGACCTCGACGAAGGTAAGGAGTCAGGTATGACACCTAAGTTTGATTGTGTTAAATCTTTTATGGTTACTGATATTGTCCGTAAGTTTAGCACTAAGTATGGACTTGACTGTGAGATAGTAGCTTCTTTCTGTGAATCTTTTTCTACTTATGTTGATCTCCCCAAGGAGAAGTGGTTTAAATATCATCCTCCCATAGAAGTAAAAGTAGCCGCACCTATTAAATTTGAAGATAAGACTGTCACTTATAATGATCCTATAGTTCCTACTTCTTATGTTGAGAAACCACCTTTCCCGGTTAGAATAAAGGATCATGCTAAAGCTTCTGGAGGCAGGTATAATTTATCCTGTTGTTGATAGTCAGTGGGTAAGTCTTGTTCATTGTGTCCCTAAGAAGGGAGGTATTTCTGTTGTTCCTAATGATAAAGATGAATTGATTCAACAAGGAATTATTACAGGTTATAGGATGGTAAATGATTTCCGCAAATTAAATAAAGCTACTAAGAAAGATGTAACATCCCAAAATTCTAAATTTTGGAACGTTATAATAAATATATAGATTAGCTTGTTTGTTTGATTGTTGTGTGATTGATTGACTGAATGTGAGTGAAATTCGAAATTTTTTGAAAGTTAAATGAGAGGGAATAAAAGGACTTTCCCAAACTTTCATTTTTGCATTTTATGATCTCCGTGAATTCAAGTTCTTTTCACCACAAAACCCTGGAGACAAGATGGCATGATTTCTTCCATTTAATTAAATGACAAGGGGTGTTGAAAATATTTGAATTTCATTTGAGAATATTTCCAATTCTGAAACTTTATGCAACTCAATGATTTTCACGAGCGAAGATAAAATGACTTCTTCAAAACATATGAAATATGAGTTGGGAGTTTCAAAGGATCAAATTCAAAGTCCTTTGGATTTTTTTTTAATTTGGGTTACTTGGGTTTTATTCAAATTATTTTCCTCCAAAAATTAAATACATGGAAAATAGGGTAACATGATTCCCTACAATAGAAAATTGGAGAGAAATAAATTTTAATTCATTTTGGTATTTTTAAAATGATTTTTGTTGGATTTTATTAGAGCAGAAGCACTCTTTGCTTTATTTGAATTTTTGTGTATTTTATTTGACTCTAGAAAAATGTTCAGCTTGTAGGAAATCTTTTTCTGAAATTTCTGATATATAATATGCCTATATAAAGTTTTCGTTTTATTTTCATTTTTCAGTTTATCGCTTTCTATTTAAAAAAACAAATAACAAAAACTGCGCGCGCGCCTGAAACTAACTGTAGCCCACGTGCGCATCATAGTACCAGCGGGCGCCGCATCATTTTTTTCTTTTACTAAATGGGCCAAGCCCAGCCGACCCTATTCCTCCCCATATTTTTTGTCCATAGTTTCTTTTTTCTTTTTTTTCTTTCCAGTTGCTCAAAAAAAATTGTAGTGTGCGCGGTGGCCCCGAACCGCCTAAAGCCTTTTGGCCCATGGCGCACCTCCTCTCTCTGTTTCGTATATTTTCATATATATTTAGTCCCACATTGCCTAGTCTTGACCCCTAAGTCTCTTTTCCACCTATAAATATAGACCCACAGAGCCTTCAAAAATTATCCATTGCGGGTTAAATCAATATTTGGTTTGACTAGCTAAAAATATTTTTCTCCTCTCCGGCGCGACTTTTGGAAATTGTCTCTCTCTCCGAAGTTGTCTTTTCTTTGCCTTATAAAGGTATCTTTCTTCGTTTCTTCTTTTTTTATACCTCCATAGTTTTTTATTTTCTAGACTAGTATGACAGAATAATTAGATTATCAATTAGTCTACGTATTTATACATTAGACTTTAGCCGTAGCTAATTTTCTTCCGTAAAACAACTTGGCCCTGATTTTTCAAATAGCCATAACTTTTCACTCGTTTATGCAAATTAGATGAAATCAGCGCCTATAGCTACGTCTTGTTTTCACCTATCTAGTGAACCTGTCACATCAACTTTTTGAAATTTTCAAATATAGAATTTTGTTCAGATTTATATTCAAACTTCTTTTGATCATAACTTGAGTTTTGTAACTCCGATTTAGTTGATTCTTTTTGCAAATTAAAGCTCTTGACCTAAACTTTCTGATAAGGCCAAATTCACATAATTTTGGTACTATTAGAAATTGTTTTATGTTACAAGAGTTATTAGCTTGGTTTTGATGTTTTCCGAATCGTCTTCTTCGTTCTTTCCGATCTTTTGAGTGATTGCTTATGTGTGGTTACTATTGCTTGCTTACGATAGATTGACCGGAGTGTGACGAGTAAAGCTATCGAGAGTTTTGAGTGCGAATCATCTTCATCAACTTTGCAGGCAAGTTCACACTTTGATCATATCCCTTTTCATACCCAGTTTTTATGCATTAGTTTCAACCCTCAAACATTGCATGAGTAGGATTGATAACATGTGGGTATCGGGAAGTAGTTGATGAGGTAGGAACCTATTGCCCTGCATTCAAACCTTGGGAGTTACTATTACGTTGCTTATATTGCTATGCTATGCTCGTAGACGTGGATTGGGTTTTGAGAGTATTCATGACAGTTGTGAGATTGTTAATTAATGGTTTACTTAAGGTGGCAACTTTAACTCACATCTGGGTGGATTGAGGCACCTGGGTATTCCAGCGATTGCTTGTCTAGGTACCTGGGTATTCCAGGATTGCCTATTTTTCTTTATGGACCGCCACCCAGGCTCAAAGGGAACTGAGATATTTTCATGCTAGAAACTTCCGTGTGCAGCCACAAGCTATTATGGGCTCTAGCATAGTTGAGTAAGTTACGTGAAGCTCTTGAAGAGGTAGATCAGCAGGTAGTGGGTTTGTAGGTTTGGTATGGTCTACCCGGAGTAGAGAGTTAATGTTTCTGAAAGACTGTGTCTCAGTCATCCGTTTCTCAAACACCATGTAGTGCGAGAAATCCAACGGAGGCGATCGAGTCTTGTGGGGAAAAGTGCGCAAACCTCTGCAGAGTGTACAATCTAATCATGGTTAGCCGTGTCCCCGGTTATGGACAATCTTGAGTATCTATTACTTGGAGTATCTTAAATATCTCATCATGTTACTTTAATTAATTTTGTTGGGTTTTAATGATGATGATTAATTGGGATTGAGAATGCTGTCAACCATTCTCAATGTTTAACAACCACCATGATAGTTAAATAAATTTATTCCTTTGTAGTAGGGAAAATTGTCTTTATGCAAATCTATAACCATAAAGCTTTTCCACCAGCCATATATGCATGTGGTGATAGCCATTATTCATCGTTGCTCTACAGTGTGAATTTGCCAGTACATTCAATGTACTGACCCTTTGTGGCTGCAACGTCTCATGTTGCAGGATCTTACGACGAGTAAGTGATACATTAGGGTTACGATTTCTACACTCAACTTTGCCGTTGGTGTTGATGGGAATCCACAACCTTGTTACTTCCGCTATTTGGATTGAGGTAATAGTATTTACGTTACTTTATACATGTGATTTACCTCTGTTATAAATCCTCGAGTACTCTGTGTGTCGGCATACCGATCCGTGGATGACACTTTGCACGAGAGACTTGACCGTCTGAGGTCGGTCGCTACAAGATGGTATCGAGCACATGTTGACTGTAGGACGTGACCCTAGAAACTGACAAGCCCATAGGAATGATTTTTCTCTACAACTTCATTTTCAAAAAGATCTTTTATCTCTCTTCAGAGCTTATTCAAATATTCCCTTTTAGTGAGACCATACCCCTTTCCCTTTTGACCACGAAGATTCAGCTGATGGAATAACTCCAAGAAGTACAAGATATTGGACAACTAAGACCATTCGGAATGAAGAGGATTTTTTCTGAGCAATATAATGATGGAAACTACAACGGTTGACGACTGTAGAATTTCCAGATTTTGTGTGACCTAGTAAAGCTACCCTTATGGAACTTGGCAGACTATGGAAGCTGTCAATACCCGAGATCCAGGTGTATCGGAGAAAGACCGGAACATGGAACATAGAACTCAAAGTTTTGTCAAGAAACCCTAAAGCAGGAGATATCAACTATGGAATGATAGCTCATGGAAATGACAAGAGCAGAAACACGGCTATCCATGATGTTATCTCCCACTTATGCTATTGTCGCCGTGCTGAGTTAAGCATGCATTTATTTGGAAGGATTGGATTACAAGAAGGCTTACGGAACACCTATCAGCAAGATGAAGTGTTAACCTTAGCTGGTGTATTCACCGGGATCTGGAATATTACATCAGGAAGTTTAGGATGGACCTGCGAAGCGTGTATTTGATAAGGAAGCGTTTACGTGAAGAACTCGGGACCCGTGGTGAAAGTAGCCAAGCTAGAGGAGCAAAACCTTGAGACATCAAAGATTCGTCAGGAACTGAAGGACAGTAGGATCATGGATCATGCCAAGGATGTTGAAACCCAGAAGTTTGGAACGCAACTCTAGAAATATTAAAAGACGTCACGAGAGACTTTGCGATAACAGAGATGAGCTGGCGAAAAGGACTTGAGAAAGACAAGCACGATCGGAAGAAGCCATCGGAGACATGAACACGACTTGAAGAGTTTGATGACCTTGAAGATTTATTGACCTTTAGAAGACCAAACCCCAGTTATATACCTACGTTAGATGAGACGATTGTGAGCTGTCATTTTGTTTGATGTTTTTTTCCGACAGCCACAATAAAAACCTGTCTCTTCAAAACCATTGTTTGCATTGTGTGCATCCCGCTCTATCTCTCTTATCCCACTACAAAACCCATGGACCCATTAGAGGATGAATGGAGATAAGCTTGTATTTTCTGGACCAATGAGTCAATTGGAGACAGACCGATGGATTTAGAACATGGAGGATCGCATGGAGAATAACCCTATAGTCGAAAAGGATATAGCCCAGCATGCTCTTCCGTTCTTTGAAAGAGGTGCTGCTACCTGGGTGGAGGATGTACCAAACCATCAATGGATGGCAAGGAATAACCAATTGGAAAGTATTTAAGTGGACTTTGTTAAAGTCTTGGCTAGTGTCCCAGGAATTGAGGCCTTATGGAAAGGATATGAAGAAACCTTGTGCATACAAGCTTTGTGGAGAAATAGGACACAACCATAAAGAAAACAAGGACGAATACCCTCATAATCGGAGGATTATCAAAGGAGTTAGCCGAGGATCTCAGGGAACTACGGTTGGAGATTGTTCCAAAGGTTTAGTTGCAGCAATGGAAGTTCAGTCTACATTGTTGGGAAAGATCCGTGAAGCTCAAAAGGGTGACAAAGATATTGCTGAGGTAAAAAAAGGGATGAGCAAAGGAAAGGCCAAAGGTTTTCGTAAGGATAAGCACGACACCTTATGGTTCGAGGACCATGTATATGTGCCCAATAATGCAAAGATCAGGAAGTTAATACTTCAGGAGGCTCATGACTCACCATACTCGATTCGCCCTGGAAACACCAAGATATATTTTGATTTGAAGGAGCATTTCTGGTGGACTGGTATGAAGAAGGATATTGCGGAGTATGTAGTCGTAGGTGATGTATGCTAGAGAGAGTTAGAGCAGAGCTTCAGAAGCCAGCAGGATTACTACAGCCTATGCCGATAAACGAATGGAAGTAGGATAAGCTTGGCATGGATTTCATTACCGGATTTCCTAGAACCCGAACGGGATATGATTCTATCTGGGTAGTAGTTGATTCGCTTGACCAAAGTGGCTCACTTTATCCCAGTGAAAACCACCTATACAAGTGCGAAGTTGGCCAAGATATATTTGACCAGGATCGTATGTCTGCATGGAGTTCCGAGGACCATCGTATCAGATAGAGGAACACGGTTTACCTCAAAGTTTTGGAATCAGCTGCGCCACACTTTGGGTACTAGGCTAGAGTTCAATACATCCTTTCATCCGCAGACTGATGGATAGACCGAGAGAGTCAATCAGATTCTGGAGGACATGTTGAGAGCGTGTGCGCTAGATTATGGATCTAGTAGGGATGATAATCTACCTTATGCGGAGTTCTCATACAACAACAGTTACCAAGCCAGTTTGAAGATGACCCCTTTTGAAGCGTTGCATGGGAGAAGGAGCCAGACACCGTTGATGTGGGATGAAGTTGGAGACCGTCAGTTGTTTGGACCAAATGTGATCAAGGAGTCAAGAGAATGTTAAGTTGATTCGAGATAGATCAAGGTAGCTCACCGAGCGTAAGAGTTATGCAGACTCAAAAACGCAAGGAGGTAGTCTATGAAATTGGAGATAGAGCATGTCTTCATGTGACCCCTCTGCGAGGAGTTAAACGATTTGGAGTTAAGGGAAAGTTAGCCCCGAGATTTGTAGGATCATACCGAGTTTTGGAGCGTATGGGAGCAGTGGCCAACAAGTTGGAGTCACCCGAAGGACTGTCAGAAGTTCATGATGTGTTTCACGTTTCCCAGTTGAGAAGTGCCATGCAGAGATGGCCAATATTCCCTTGTAAGGACGCTTGATCCTGGAAAGGATAATGATGTTCCACGAAGTGTAGTATGGACTTCATAAGTATAAGTTTTATCTCGGTATGTGGGATATCCCACGAGGATGAAGAGATGAATTACTATTGGATATAAAGGAGGTATGATGTTGGAAATATGGATCAATCACTACATGAATCAGCTACTTTGCCATCTGCCACGGCGGACGACAAAGACCTTTGCCGTCAGCCACGGATGGTAAAAGGGGACGACAAAGTAGGGGACGGCTAAGAGCTGCGTTGCCGTCCGCTTCGGGCAGCTGACGGCAAAGGGGCCTTTGCCATCAGCAGCGGACGACAAAGAAGGCGGACGGCAATAAATGCGCTATTACTCCGTTAGGTGGTTAACAGCAGGCCTTTGCCGTCCGCTGCGGACGGCAAAGCCTGTGCCATCAGCCACTGTGGGCAAACTAACCAAATTGGTCAGCCTCCCAGGAAGCACAGTTGCCTGCCACGTGGCCTCTTTGCCGTCCGCTGCTGATGGCAAAGATCTCTTTGCCGTCGGTGGCAGACGGCAAAGATCCTGCATATTGTCTCTTTTTTTCTGATTTTTTACTCCAACAATTTTCACAGCAAATATATATCACATATCCAGCACATAAGTTTCATATCACATATCCATCACATAAGTTTCATATCACATATCACATATCTGTAACACCTCGGAAGTAACTTTCCATATTTGTAACTCCAACTCTTGCCATTTTCGGCAATGTGATATGATATTCCCTTCGTGGTTGGGTTTTTCTTCTTTTTGCATTTTGTCCATGTCATGCATTTTATATCATGTCATCATGTGCATCGCATTTGCATACGTGTTCGTCTCATGATTCCGAGCATTTTTCCCGTTGTCCGTTTTGCAATCCGGCACTCCTATCTCCCCCGGCGGCCCCTTTTACTTTTTCCGTGTGCGGGTACTAAACATTCTCGGAAAGGACCGAGGTTTGTCAAGTGGCCTTGGTATACCACCCGTAGAGCACCGGTCAAGTTTCGGGTCATCTGGAGCTCGTTTGGTACTCCAACGGTTAACCGCACTCTCGCAAAGGCCTCTTTTAAGTTGCAGCCCAACACGCCTTCACAATAGTCCAATAACCCATCTAAGTCACTTCCATGCTCTCCGTCGTTCGATCACGATCGTGTGGAAAACTACACCTCATTTGGACTCTCCTAGCTCCTCTATGCCTATTTAAACACCTCCCCGTCCAAATCCGGGTCTTCTTCCCCGAAACCCTAAACTCCTCCTCCCACCAGACGGACACGTCCGCCGCCCCGGACGAAACCGCCCGCCGCGTCGCACCAACCAGCGCGTGCCACGTGGGCACCGCCGCCTCCGCCGCCCTTGGCCTGCGGGGGCCCACGCGGCGGCCCGCCCGCCGGTCGCATTGCTACCAGCTCCAGCGCCTCCGCCCCACCGCCGCCACGCCGCCACGCCGCCGCGCCGGCGCTGCCGCCGCCGCCGGCCGCCCGGCCTCCTCCGACGCTGCCGTCCCGCCGCCGCGCCGTCCCATCCCGGCCGCGGCACCCCTCCTCCGGCTCCTTCCGGCCGCCGGCGCCATCTCCCCTCTCCTTCCGGCCGAACTCCGGCGCCGCCCGCCGCCGCCGCCCTCGATCGGTCCGATCCCGATCGGATCTAGCGACGTTGACTTTCTTCCCCCCCCCCCTCAATTTCTTCTAAGTATTTTGCATCCTGTTAATATTTTGTGTCATTTTCAACGTAGCATATGTTTGCATCTGTAGCTCCATTTGGCGCGTATAATATGTCAAAATGTTCGTCTCGAAGAATAGATCATTTCATCTCATTGCATCATTTTCATTTGAGCTCATCTTGATGCCCGAAATGCTGTTAGAAGAGGGCTATGTGATGTTAGTTTCGTTTCTTAATGAACTTGCACTTTTGTTATTTTGCTATGATTGATGTGTGCACCCTATGAATTTGAGTCCTACATGTGTTTTGTAATATGCCATGCAATCTTTCCAGGGGTGTATGCCATGTATTTTTGTGATCTATGTGGTGACTAGCATAAGCATGCAAAGTAGGTGTCCTGATGTTGCTGTTTTCAGCCCTGTTTAGCTGTTATTTTGATGCCATGTTAACTTGATGCTACCAAGAGATCCATGCATATTTTTGAGAAACTTCAGTAAGGATGTTTTGTTCTACATGTCTTCCTCTATCTATCCATGCCCTTGTTTGCAATTATGGAGTGCCATAGCTTGAGTCAATCGAGCTCTACTTTTGCTATCAAATGTTTCCTGGCAGATTGTTTACATGTTATTCAATTTTGCCAAGGTTGTTGTGGTTGATCCGTGTATTCTATGATGTTGTTCTTGCCATGTATGTCTTCTATGCCATGTCTTCTTGATGTATGTATGCTTAGTTTATCATGAAAGGCTCTGTAGTGAGTGCATCAAGCTCTTAAACATGCCTACTTGTTATCAGTTTTGGACATGCCATGTTGCTGAATCTGTTAACGAAACTTTCGATATTGACATGGGTGTTACTATATTTTCTGATCCTTTTTGGCTTATGGTCAGTAAGGGACTTCTGTTCTATGCTTTGAGTAGATTCATTTCATGCCTTGTTTTGCTATTTTAAGTTCCTATAGCATGTAGTTTTCTTTCTCTGAACATTGCAACCTGATGCTGTTTTTGCCATGTCCAGCCTGATATTTTGTGCACTTTTGCCATGCTTGTTTGAACCTGTTATGATGTGATTTAGCCGTAGCTCAGTGCTCATCTTTTGTCAAGCATCTTGTGTAGATCACTGTCATATACTTTGTTCGTACGTTTGGGTGCAGTAGCTTAATTTCTTGTTGCTTGCTAAGTGGCATCATGCTGTTAATGGCAGATTTGTGCCATTCTTGTTTTGCTTGTCATTTGCAAACCGTGCATCCGATTCGGTGATCTTTATATGGATTTCAACGAAATCATCTCATCTTTCCAGTGGCATACTTGGTTTGCCAAGTTGATGCCTGGTTCATCATTTTCCTTCCGGAGCGCCGCATACGCATTGCATATCACATCTCGCATATCATGTCATGTTTTGCATCATGTTGTTTGTGCATTGCACCATGATTTATTGTGGTTCCTTTGTTTGTGTTCTTGCTTTGGGTAGAGCCGGAGGCGAGTACGTGAACGAGGAACCTGTTGAGAAGCGCTTACGAGGATCAAGCTTTCGACAACTCTGAGAACATTGCAGGCAAGATGACCATACCCTCGAAATCACTTCTATCTTTGCTATGCTAGTTGCTCGCTCTTTTGCTATGACTATGCTGCGATGCCTACCACTTGCTTTATCATGCCACCCATTTTGCCATGTCAGCCCCTAACCATCCTTTCCTAGCAAACCGTTGTTTGGCTATGTTATCGCTTTGCTCAGCCCCTCTTATAGCGTTGCTAGTTGCAGGTGAAGTTGAAGTTTGTTCCTTGTTGGAACATGGAGATGTTGTTCCTTACTGGAACATGCTTACTTGTTGGGGATATCACAATATATATATCTGCTATAATTAATGCATCAATATACTTGGTAAAGGGTGGAAGGCTCGGCCTTATGCCTGGTGTTTTGTTCCACTCTTGCCACCCTAGTTTCCGTCATACCGGTGTTATGTTCCTTGATTTCGCGTTCCTTACGGTTGGGTGATTTATGGGACCCCTTGACAGTTCGCTTTGAATAAGACTCGCCCAGCAAGGCCCAACTTTGGTTTTACCATTTGCCACCTAAGCCTTTTTCCCCGGTTTTCGCGAGCCGAGGGTCATCTTTATTTTAACCCCCCGGACCGGTGCTCCTTCGAGTCTTGGCCCGAATCGAGCTACTCTGGGGCCACCACGGGAAACTCGAGGGTTGGTTTTACTCGTAGATAGTCTCATCCGGATGTGCCACGAGAACGAGATATGTGCAGCTCCTATCGGGATTTGTCGGCACGGTCGGGTGGCTTTGCTGGTCTTGTTTTATTTTGTCGAAATGTCTTGTAGTCCGGGATTCCGAGATTGATCGGGCCTTCCGGTAGAAGGAATATCCTTCGTTGACCGTGAGAGCTTATAATGGGCTAAGTTGGGACACCCTGCAGGTATTATCTTTCAAAGCCGTGCCATGGTTATGAGGCATATGGGAATTTGTTAATGTCCGGTTGTAGGAAACCGAAGTTGACCTCAAATAAAATACACATCAACCGCGTGTGTAACCGTGATGGTCTCTTCTCGGTGAGTCCGGAAGTGAACACGGTGTTGGAGTTATGTCGACGTAAGTAGTTCAGGATCACTTCTTGATCGCTACTAGTTTCACGACCGTGCTTTGCTCCTCTTCTCGCTCTCTTTTGCGATGTAGCCACCATATATGTTAGTCGCTTGCATGCAGCTCCACTTTACAACTATGTCCTTCCTATAAGCTTAAATAGTCTTGATCTCGCGGGTGTGAGATTGCTGAGTCCCCGTGACTCACAGATTCTACCAAAACAGTTGCGGTGCCAACGATGCGGTCAGGTGTGACGCAACCGAGCTCAAGTGGGAGTTCGACGAGGAACGTGGTCGTTACTATGTGTCTTTTCCCGATGATCGTGAGTGGTGCCCAGTTGGGACGATCGGGGATCTGTGTAGCATTTGGGGTATCTTCTTTTATTTTGGTTCCGTAGTCGGACCTTGAGTGTACTCTGAATGATGGATGTTTATTTATGTCTTGTGTGAAGTGGCATTTGTAAGCCAACTATGTATCTCTTTCCTTATGTATTACATGGGTTGTGTGAAGATTACCTCACTTGCGACACTGCTTTCAATGCGGTTATGCCTCTAAGTCGTGCCTCGACACGTGGGAGATATAGCCGCATCGAGGGCGTTATAATATCACATCAGTTTCATCCATACACATTGTTCATACATAAGCAAGTTTCATCCATACACATTGTTCATACATAAGCAAGTTCCATGATAGCAAGCTAGATACAATGCAAAGTTTCATCAAAGGAAAAGCAAGCACTCCACCATAGCAAGCTAGCTTCCATGAAGTGAATGAAATCTGCAAAATGGTAAATAAGAAAGTTAGAAATAGGTGACTAGCATAAGAAGAAGACTAGAACAAGAAGTATATGTCATTTATGAGCTAACTTAGTTGAAATGGGTCGTTTATGACCTAACTAAGGTGAAATGCCACGTTTTTGAGCTAACTAAGGTGAAATGGATCGTTTTTTAGCAAACTTAGGTGAAATGGATCATTTATGAGCTTTTATGAGCTAACTTAGTTGAAATGGGTCGTTCATGACCTAACTAAGGTGAAATGCCACGTTTTTTTCGCTAACTAAGGTGAAATGGATCGTTTTTTAGCTAACTTAGGTGAAATGGATCATTTATGAGATTTTATGAGCTAACTTAGCTGAAATGGGTCGTTTATGACCTAACTAAGGTGAAATGCCACGTTTTGGAGGTAACTAAGGTGAAATGGATCGTTTTTGAGCTAACTTAGGTGAAATGGATCATTTAAGAGCTAATTTAGGTGAAATGGATCGTTTTTAGCTAACTTAGGTGAAATTGATCGTTTAGGAGCAAATCTAGGTGAAATGGGTCATTTTGGAGCTAACCTAGGTGAAATGGGTCATTTTGGAGCTAACCTAGGTGAAATGGGTCATTTTAAAGCTAACGTAGGTAAAATGGATCATTTACGAGCTAATCTACTAAAATGGGTCATTTTAGAGCTAACTTGGATCAATTGGATCACTTGTAAGCTAACTAAGGTAAAATGAGTCATTTTAGAGCTAACTTAGGTAAAATGGATCGTTTATGAGCTAACTAAGCTAATTATGCAATTTTTGACATAGGTAACCTAAGTACATATCGTTTTAGAGCTAACTTAGGTAGAATGGATGGTTTATGAGGTCAGTAAGCATATTAAGCCATTTTGGAGGAAAAGAAGCTAACTCTAGGTCATTATGGTAAGCATATTGGAGGAAATAAAGCTAAGTCTAGGTCTTTATGCATTTGTTAAGCTAAACACTAGAGGAACTTACCGTGATTAGGGAGGTGTAGGAGCGGGCTGGCTCGTGCCGGTAGCTGGAGAAGGATCGTGCGATGCGTTTCTGGAGTTAAGCTGCACCAAAGATCATTTCCAATGTCTCGTTAGCATTATGACACTCAAATGTTAAGACTAGCAAGTAATGTCCATTCAAATTAAACTCACCGTGCTCCCAGGAGCAATCACTGGCATCGACGGAGCGGTCTGACCGGACTTCTCGCACATAGACTGCACATTTGGTTTTCACAACAGAGTCATACTAGTTAGTAATGAGACTCAAATGTTAAGACTAGCAAGTAATCTGCAGAAGAAACTTACCACAAGGATCTCGTACATGGCCCTTGCCTGCATGTCATTCCGTGCCCTCTCCTCCTCCAACATCTTTGTCGTCCTCTCCTCCAACTCCCGCTGCCTCTCCGCCGCCTCCGCCAGAAGTTTCTCCGTTCTATCTCTCTCACTCTGTATAACAGCCTGCAACACGACTCACATGACCATTTGTAATCATTGATGGAAGAGCACACAATGTAATGGAGAAAGATAGCTGAGTACGTATAACTAACCTTGAAGGCGAATTGGACTGGCCGTTCACGAGGCCTTATCTCAGGAGCGGAGCTCAACTAGCGCGCCTTGATCTCCGAGAGAGTGCTAGGACAACGGATAAGTCCATCTCCCATGGCTATGGAGCCATGGGACCTCCCGCCACCAGATATCATCAGCAGCTTTGTATCAATGGGACCCTGGCTCGGGTTAAAGTCCTCCCCTTTCCTCGCCTTCCCCTGATCTCTATATTGCATGAGCTTGTCGTGGGCGGAGATGTTGGTGAAGTTCTTTGGATCATCGAGGTCAGACGCAGAGAATGCCTTGACTTTCTTGTAAGAGCCAGTGTGGGCCATGGCATACAGGTCGTACACCTCGGCACCTTATCCGCCTTTATTGTAGCGTGCTCGAAAGAGAGAAACAAAGTAAATTAGTAATTAAAGGGCTAAAGCTAGCATGATGAATGAATTGCATGAATCATGAAGCAAACCACATACCCAGTTCCGCCCGTACTGAAATAAGTTGGAGCTGCCTTGGTGGTGTGGCACACCTTCCATTTGGGCATGTTTGTCCTTGGCCTCGTTGTGGGTGGCCCGCCATTGTTTTGACCACCACGCATTGACCAACATCTCCCAACAATCCATCCGATCCGCACACCATCTCGGAGGGGCCTAAGTTAGCAAATAGAAACTTGAGCGCTACGGCTATGAATTACTAAATGAAGGAAGTAAGTACAAGGCCTTAAGAATTACCTTCATGTACTGCTCCTTACTCAAGAACTTATCGCGGCACTCCTGCTTGGGCTTCTTGATACCACGCCCGGCGTAGTAGTCTCGAACAGCCTCCACCCGAACCTCATGCCGTAAGTTCTGAAGTAGGCGCTTGCACTCCTTGTCGATAACATCTGCCGCCTCCTCCTCGTATCCCTCCTCACACCTGTAAAATGTCTGCAATCAAATGAGACAATATTGATTAGTACAATTAATAACTAGCTAGTTCAAGATTTTTAATTGTGTAAAGGAGAAATTACCTAGAACTTTCTGATCACCACGTCTGCCCTCGTCTTGCACAAGACACCGTCGATAATCTCACCCGGCGGGGCCGGGGCAGCCAAGTAGTGCTCCCAACTCAATCCAACCTCTGGAAGCCGACCATCACCAGGCAACGTGACAAACCCCGGAAAGTTTTGCCGAATCAGAACTCCAAGGACGGAGTTGGGCCGGCGGACACTTTCATGGTGGTCCCAACCCCTGCAGCATGACAAGGCCAACGCATTAGTTATTTGAAGAAACGTGAATGCAGAAGGTACAAAAAGATTAAATGCACTTACCTCTCCCCATCAGGGAAAATCAACCACCTCTGCTCGCGGGTCGCCGGCATGGATGGGAGCCGTGTAGCACCACGCTGGTAGACGTTGCCCCCCTCCTCCCCCTCCTCCTCAAAATCAGTCGGCTCCCCGCCATCATCAGCATGGCCACTCGGCTCCCCGCCATCATCATCATGGCCACTCGGCTCCTCAGGATGACCCGACCAAGTACCCCATCCAGACGTGTGCTCCTCCGGGGTCTCGTGGGCCCAACTCTCGTGGGCCGAAGGCCCGTCGACCCGAGGCTCGTGGGCTGAAGACCCGTGGACCGGAGGCTCATGGACCGGAGTCCGTGTAGCCTCCTCCTTAGACGAGTCCACCCTAGCAGTCATGTGCTCGGGTGAAACAGCTGGGGGCGGCGGCGAGGAAGGCGCCGTAAGAGTCACCCTACCTCCTCTCCCGCGACCACGTGCTCCACATCCTCTCTTCTTCATACCTCGTCCCCTGCTGGGCACCGCGGTCGACGAAGAAGGGCCCGACGGTGTCGCCATACTGTCCAGCAACGCTCAGCGGAGAGGTGCGTGTGGAATGGAAGACCTCACACTACGCGCCGGGGAAGAAGGGGCCTCGGCGCGCTCCCGACCAGCGCCCACCATCTTTCAACACCTGCCACGACAAAGAATAAACGAAATTAGTACAACACAAAAAATAGTACCGACATGAATAACAATATGTATATCACTTAAGTGTATCATCATCAATTACAACATAAACAACTGCACATTTAAAACTACCCGATCAACACAATTATATATGATGTTTTTCATAACAAAATCGAAAAATATATGACCTAACTAATAATTCACAAATATATGACCCCGTCGGCCTCTGGAAGGCCAAAGAACACCTTTTCGGGAGGTGTCGGGGTCGGGTGTCGGTCGGTGTCGGGTCGGGTCGGGTCTCGGTGCAGGTGTCGGGTCGGGTGCCGGGTCGGGTCGGGTGCCGTGTCGGTGTCGGGTCGGGGTGTCGTTTCAGGCTCGGGGTGAGGTGTCGGGTCAGGCTCGGGTCGGGGTGTCGGTGTCGGGTCGGGTCGGGTCGGGTGTCGGGGTCGTGGTCGGGCTCGGGGTGTCGGGTCGGGTCGGGTAGGGTCTCGGCGTCGGGGTTTTGGTCGGGTCGGGTGTCGTGTCGGTGTCGGGTCGGGGTGTCGGTCAGGCTCGGTGTCGGGGTGTCGGTGTCGGGTCGGGTCGGGTCAGGGTCGGGTGTCGGGTCGGGGTCTCGGGTCGGAGTGTCGTGTCGGGTGCCGGTCGGGTCGGGTGCCGTGTCGGGTCGGGTTTTTTCCCTCTTTTTTCCTTTTCTTCTTCTTCCTTTTCTTCCTTTTCTTCCTTTTTTCCTTCTTCTTCTTCCTCCTTTCCTTTTTCCTCTTGTTCTTCTCCTCCTCTCCTCTTTTTTCTTCTTTTCTTCCTCTTCTTCTTTTTTCTTCTCCTCCTCCTCTTCTTGTTCCTTTCCTTTTTCCTCTTCTTCTTCTCCTCCTCTCCTCTTTTTTTGTTCTTCTTCTTCTTTCCTAAAACTAAACCTAAAACTAAAACTAAACCTATATCTAAAACTAAAACTAAAACTAAAACTAAATCTAAACTAAGCATAAACCTAAAACTAAAAAACACAGAAAAAAGGAAAAACTAAATCTAAACCTAAAACTAAACTAAAACTAAACCTAACCTAAAACCAAACCTAAAACTAAAACTAAAACCAAAACTAAAACTAAAACTAAATCTAAACTAAACATAAACCTAAAACTAAAAAACAGAAGAAAAAAACAGAAAAAGAGGAGGTAGAGCTCACCAGGGCAGGGGCGGTGGAGGAGGTGGTGGAGGAGGGGGCGGGCGGCTTGAGGCGGCGGGCTGCCAGGCGCCGGGCCAGGGCGGCGCCGAGACGGCAGGCGGCGAAGGCGGACAGGCGGGGCGTGTGGGCGGCAGGCGGCGATGGCGACGAGGTGGGGGCGGTGGAGGGGGGCGGCGGCTGGGCGGCTGGGGGTGACACCGCCCGGTGGTGGGGCTGGGGGGGGGCGCCGAGACGGCAGGGCGGCGGGGCGACAGGGGGGGGGGGCGAGGCGGTGGGGCGACAAGGGCGGCGAGTGGTGGGGCGGCGGCGCGCTTGTGGGAGCAGGAAGAGAAACAGAGAGAGAGGGCGGGGTGGGGCACGCCGTTAGATATGTTAAATGTTTGTCGTCCGCCCTCTTTGCCGTCCGCTTTTTTGCTCTTTGTCGTCCGCTAGCAGACGCAAAGAGGAGGGCCGTTAAGTATTTTTTTAAACAGGTCCTCAGTGGGGCCCCCTTCCTCTTTGCCGTCTGCTAGCCGACGGGAAAGAATCTTTTGCCGTCACTAGCGGACGGCAAAGAATTGGCTGATGGCAAGACTTTCTTTGCCATCAGCCGATTCTTTTGTCGTCTGCTTTTGGGTAGCTGATGGCAAAGAGCTTATTTGCCGTCCGCTAGCAGACGGCAAAGAGCTGGCAGATGGCAAAGTAGCTGATTCCAGTAGTGAATGAAAATTCCATGATGAGTCTGAGTAATCATGTCCTAGTTTGGTGCCAATAGAAGGAAGGAAGACAGTACAATTGGATGGATTTAAGAATACTAGGAAGTTGGAAGTTGGAATAATGATCAGAAGCCCGAGGATTAGTTCAAGGACTACAAGTGATGAGATGGGCCATAACCCACAGGCCCCAGGACCCGCCAAGAAGCAAGCACACTCTTGCTGAAGGAAAACCCTGGAAGAAGTTACGATTTTATCAACCGACGATTCTATAGGAGTTTACGCAAAACCTGAGAGTTGTTAAGGAACGATAGATGTTTGTTTGGCTTGCAGAATCAATGGATTTATCTGAACTTGGTTCATCGACAAGAGAAATTCTGCAATGCTTGTGAGGATGACCGAGTGTTAGAATGTGAGATTTGCTAAACCATGTACAAGGTAATGATTTGGGTGTGGGATGGATTGATCACCATACCGACTTACACTTATTATTCGCTTTGCTATATGGGATGGTAAATCTGAGTGACTTACCTATAGTAGAGAGACGACGATCAAAACCTTGTTTGAACCTTAGAATGGTATAAGTATTTTCCCTTGTACACGGCAGCTGTTGCCAACCGTAGGATATACAGTGAGGTTTGACCCAGACCCATTTCCTGCAGGAGAAACCATAAATTGATGACCTGTAACACCCCGGAAGTAACTTTCCATATTTGTAACTCCAACTCTTGCCATTTTCGGCATTGATATATGATATTCCCTCCGTGGTTGGGTTTTCTCCTTTTTGCATTTTGTCCATGTCATGCATTTTATATTATGTCATCATGTGCATCGCATTTGCATACGTGTTCGTCTCATGATTCCGAGCATTTTTCCCGTTGTCCGTTTTGCAATCCGGCACTCCTATCTCCCCCGGCGGTCCCTTTTACGTTTTTCCGTGTGCGGGTATTAAACCTTCTCGAAATGGACCGAGGTTTGTCTAGTGGCCTTGGTATACCACCCGGAGACCACCGGTCAAGTTTCGGGTCATTTGGAGCTCGTTTGGTACTCCAACGGTTAACCGCACCTTCGCAAAGGCCTCTTTTAAGTTGCAGCCCAACACCCCTCCAAAACAGCCCAATAACCCATCTAAGTCACCTCCATGCTCTCCGTCGTTCGATCACGATCGTGTGGGCGAAAACTACACCTCATTTGGACTCTCCTAGCTCCCTCTATGCCTATTTAAACACCTCCCCCGAAATTCGCGGATCAATTCCACCCCTAACCCTAGAAAACTGCCCCCGCGCGCGCCGGACACGTCCGCCGCCCGCCGGACATTTCGCGCCGCCGCCCCGCGCCAATCGGGAGGCGCCACGTGGCCGCCGCCCGCCGCACACATGCCATGGGCCATGAGCCCACGGCCGGCCCTCCCCGCCCGCTCCCCTCCCGCCCGCGCCGCCCGCCCGGCGCCTCGCGCCCGCCGCCGCCTCCGGCGCCCGCCCGCGCCGCCCGCCAGCGCCGCCCCGCCGCCCAGCTCCTCTCGCCCGGCAGCCGCCCGGCTAGCAGCTGGCGCCTCCGCCGGCCGTCGCCGCTCGCGGGCCTCTCTCGGCCGGCCACCTGCGTGCGCCGGCGCGCTGCCCCGCCGGATCCGCCCGCCGGCGACCTCCCTCCGCCTCCCGGCGAGCCTTCCGCCGCCTCCGCCGCCGATCCGGTCGGGCCCCGATCCGGCCTCGTAACCCGAGCCCGTTGACCTCTTCTCTTCTTCCCCCTCCTATTTTTCTCTAAGTATTTTAGCATCCTTGTAATTTTGTGCAATTTTCAACATGCTATATCTTCGCATCCGTAGATCCATTTTTCGCGTATAATATGTCAAAATGTTCGCCTCGAAGAGTAGATCATTCCATTCCATTGCATCATTTTCTTTTGAGCTCATCTTGATGCCCGAAATGCTGTTGGAAGAGTGCTATGTGCTGTTAGTTTCTGAATTTTATCAGAAGTTGCACTTTTGTTATTTTTGCCATGATTAATATGTGCACCCTATGAATTTGATTCCCACATGTGTTTTGTAAAATGCCATGCCATCTTTCCAGGGGTGTATGCCATGTATTTTTGTGATCTATGTGGTGACTAGCACAAGCATGCAAAGTAGGTGTCCTAATGTTGCTGATTTCAGCCCTGTTTTAGCTGATTTTGATGCCATGTTTAATTGATGATACCGAGAGATCTATGCATATTTTGAGATACTTCAGTAAGGGTGTTTTGTAAAGCATGACTTGCTCTATCCATCCATGCCTTTTTTTGCAATTATGGGATGCCATAGCTTGAGTCAATCGAGCTCTACTTTTGCTACCAAATGATTCCTGGCAGATTGTATACATGTTATTCAATTTTGCCTAGCTTGTTGTGGTTGATCCATATATGCTATGTTATTGATCTTGCCATGTATGTCTTCTATGTCATGTCTTCTTGATGTAGGTATGATTAGTTTATCATTTGAGGCTCTGTAGTGAGTGCATTGAGCTTGTTAACATGCCATCTCGTTATCAGTTTTTGACATGTCATGTTGCTGAATCTGTTAACGAGACTTTCAATATTGACATGCGTGTTACTATATTTTCTAGTCCTTTTTGGCTTATGGTCAGTAAGGGACTTTTGTTCTAGGCTTTGAGTAGATTCATGCCATGCCTTGTTTTTCTATTTTAAGGTCCTGTAGCATGTAGTTTTGATGCTCTGAACATTGCAACCTGATGCTGTTTTGCCATGTCCAGCCTGATTATTAATGCACTTTTGCCATGCTTGTTTGAACATGTTATGATGTGAACTAGCCGTAGCTCAGTGCTCATCTTTTGTCGAGCATCATGTGTAGATCACTGCCATGTACTTTGTTGTTACGTTTGGGTGAAGTAGCTTAATTAATTGTTGCTTGCTAAGTGGCATCATGCTGTTAATGGCAGATTTGCGCCATTCTTGTTTTGCTTGTCATTTGCAAACCGTGCATCCGATTCCGGTGATCTTTATATCGATTTCAACCGAAATCATCTCATCTTTCCAGTGGCGTGCTTGGTTTGCCAAGTTGATGCCTGGTTCATCATTTACCTTCCGGAGCGCACATAAGCATTGCATATCCCATCATGCATATCATGTCATGTTTTGCATCATGTTGATTGTGCATTGCACCGTGATTTATTGTGGCTCCTTTGTTTGTGTTGTTGCTTTGGGTAGAGTCGGGAGACGAGTACGTGAACGAGGAGCCTGTTGAGAACGCTTTCGAGGATCAAGCTTTCGACAACTCTGAGAACATTGCAGGCAAGATGACCATACCCTCGAAATCACTTCTATCTTTGCTATGCTAGTTGCTCGCTCTTTTGCTATGCCTATGCTGCGATGCCTACCACTTGCTATATCATGCCACCCATATTGCCATGTCAGCCCCTAACCATCCTTTTCCTAGCAAACCGTTGATTGGCTATGTTACCGCTTTGCTCAGCCCTCTTATAGCGTTGCTAGTTGCAGGTGAAGCTGAAGTTTGTTCCTTGTTGGAACATGGAGATGTTGTTCCTTATTGGAACATGTTTACTTATTGGGGATATCACAATATATATATATATATCTGCTATAATTAATGCATCTATATACTTGGTAAAGGGTGGAAGGGTCGGCCTTATGCCTGGTGTTTTGTTCCACTCTTTCCACCCTAGTTTCCGTCATACGGTGTTATGTTCCTTGATTTCGCGTTCCTTACGGTTGGGTGATTTATGGGACCCCTTGACAGTTCGCTTTGAATAAGACTCGTCCAGCAAGGCCCAACTTTGGTTTTACCATTTGCCACCTAAGCCTTTTCCCCGGGTTTCGCGAGCCGAGGGTCATCTTTTTTTTAAACCCCCGGGCCAGTGCTCCTTCGAGCGTTGGTCCAAACTAGAGCCACTTGCGGTGCCACCCTGAGGCAACTTGGGGCATCTTCGGTTGCCGTACGTACTGCTCATCCGGATGTGCCCTGAGAACGAGATATGTGCAGCTCCTATCGGGATTTGTCGGCACAATCGGGCGGCTTTGCTGGTCTTGTTTTATTGCTGTCGAAATGTCTTGTAGTCCGGGATTCCGAGATTGATCGGGTCTTCCCGGTAGAAGGAACATCCTTCGTTGACCGTGAGAGCTTATAATGGGCTAAGTTGGGACACCCCTGCAGGGTAATATCTTTCGAAAGCCGTGCCCGCGGTTATGAGGCAGATGGGAATTTGTTAATATCCGGTTGTAGAAAACCCAAAGTTGACCTCAAATAAAATACACATCAACCGCGTGTGTAACCGTGATGGTCTCTTCTCGGCGGATTCCGGGAAGTGAACACGGTGTTGGAGTTATGTCTGACGTAAGTAGTTCAGGATCACTTCTTGATCACTACTAGTTTCACGACCGTGCTTTGCTCCTCTTCTCGCTCTATTTTGCGAAATAGCCACCATATATGCTAGTCGCTTGCTGCAGCTCCACTTTACTACTCAGTCCTTCCTATAAGCTTAAATAGTCTTGATCTCGCGGGTGTGAGATTGCTGAGTCCCCGTGACTCACAGATACTTCCAAAACAGTTGCAGGTTCCGACGATGCGGTGCAGGTGATTCCACCGAGCTCAAGTGGGAGTTCGACGAGGAACGTGGTCGTTACTATGTGTCTTTCCAGATGATCGTAGTGGTGCCCAGTTGGGATGATTCGGGGATCTGTGTTAGCATTTGGGGTATCTTCTTTTATTTTGGTTCCGTAGTCGGACCTTGAGTGTACTTTGAATGATGGTTGGTTATTTATGTACTGTGTGAAGTGGCGACTGTAAGCCAACTATGTATCTCTTTCCCTTATTTATTACATGGGTTGTGTGAAGATTACCTCACTTGCGACATTGCCTTCAATGCGGTTATGCCTCTAAGTCGTGCCTCGACACGTGGGAGATATAGCCGCATCGGGGGCGTTACAAGTTGGTTCTTTCTAAACCAGTCGTTCTCGGTGACTCGGATATTGATCTTATTCTCGGAATGGACTGGCTTTATCAGCACAAAGCTCAGCTTGATTGTGCTGCCAGGGAAATTCAATTGACTCACTCTTCTAATGATGTGATCATCTATGCGCTTCGTGATGAAACCATTGGTTGTTTTCTCTCAATGAGAAGGGCGAACTGAATGCCATCTCTCGATTCGATCGTTTGTGAGTACCAAGATGTCTTTCGGAAGAGCTTCGGGTATGCCTCCTCATCGGCGATTGAGTTCGTTATCGATCTTGAGCCCGGCATCGAACCCGTTGCAAGCGCCCATACAAGCTTGGACTGAAGAGCTGAAGGAATTGAAGAAGCAGCTCGATGAACAAGAGCGTCTGGGTTTGATCAGACCGAGTTCATCTCCTTGGGGTTGTGGTGTTCTTTTGTCCGGAAGAAGGATGGCACGGACCGACTTTGCGTCGATTACCGTCCATTGAATAAGAAGACAATCAAGAACAAGTATCCACTTCCCAACATCAATGAGCTTTTCGAGCAACTCAAAGGTGCTACTGTTGTTCTCTAAGCTTGACCTTCGTATGGGGTATCATCAGATTCGCATTCGTGAACAAGATATTCCCAAGACAGCATTCGAACAAGCTTTGGTTCTTATGAATATCTTGTCATGTCTTTCGGCCTCGTCAATGCTCCTCCAACATTCTCTCGGATGATGAACTTCATATTCAACCCCTACACCAATGAATTCGTCTTGGTCTATCTTGATGATATTTTGGTCTTCTCCAAGAATAAGAAGGATCATGCCAAACATTTGCGATTGGTACTAGACAAGCTCGAGAGTATCAATTCTATGCTAAGTTCTCCAAATGTGAATTGGCTTGATGAAGTGCTTTATCTTGGTCATATCATCTCTGCCAAGGGCATCGCTGTTGATCCCAGAAGGTGTCCGCAATTGTGAATTGGGAACCTCCTCGGAATGTCAAGCAGCTCCATGATTTTCTTGGTCTTGCGAGCTATTGCGAAGATTCGTTGAGAACTTCTCCAAGATTGCAAAGCCTCTTTCCAACCTTCTCCGAAGCATGTGAAGTATGTCCGGTCTCCCGAGTGTGACGTTGCTTTCAATACCCTCAAAGAGAAACTCGTCACAGCTCTGCCTTGACTCCTCCGATGAATCCAAACCATTTGAGGTTTTCGTGATGCTTCTCTTCAAGGTCTCGGTGCTGTGTTAATGCAAGAGAAAAGAGTTGTGGCTTATACCTCTCGCCAGATTGAAGCCCAACGAGAAGAACTACCCCACTCACGATCTTGAGTTGGCGGCAAGTGGTCCATGCATTGATTACGTGGAGACATCTCTTGTTGGGAAGGAAAGTGGACATTTTCACCGATCACAAGAGTCTCAAGTACATCTTCACCCAGCCCAACCTCAACCTCGTGCAGACTCGATGGGTGAAATGATTCAAGAGTACAACCCAAGTATTGAGTATACTCCGGCAAAGCCAATGTCATTGCAGATGCTTTGAGCAGGAAAGCTTATCGCAACATCTAATCCTCAAGCCCTTTCACCGGATCTCTGTGAATCTTTCCATAGCTGAATCTTCAAGTTGTTCCTCAAGGCTTTCTTGCCAACCTCATAGTCTCTCCTACTTTGGAAGATCAGATTCGTGAGGCTCAACTTCGGATGCCATGGTGAAAAAGGTGAAGCGTGGTATCGACAAGGGCATTTCCAAGTATAAGTGCTTCCGCGTTGATGAAAAAGACACTCTGTTCTTTGAGGACCGGATTGTGGTTCCTAAGGGTGATCTGAGAAAAGTCATTATGAACGAGGCTCACAATTCGCTTCTATCCATTCATCCTGGAAGTACGAAGATGTACCATGACCTCAAGCAGTCATATTGGTGGACTCGAATGAAGCGAGAAATTGCTCAATTCGTGAATGAATATGATGTCTGCAGAAGAGTGAAAGCAGAACACCAAAGACCAGCTGGTCTCCTCCAACCTCTTGCTATTCCTGAATGGAAGTTTGATCACATTGAAATGGACTTTGTGACTGGTTTTCCAAAGTCCAAGCGTGGAAATGATGCTATCTTCGTTGTCATTGACAAGCTTACTAAAGTGGCTCATTTTCTTCCTATCAAAGAATCCATCACAGCAGCTCAGTTGGCAGAGCTATACACCTCCAGGATTGTCTCCTTGCACGGCATTCCACAAGTGATCTCTTGAGACCGTGGCAGCATCTTTACCTCCAAGTTTTGGGATTCTTTCCGAAGGCCATGGGCACCAACATTCGTTCAAAGACAGCTTTCCATCCTCAAACAAGTGGCCAAGTTGAGCGAGTAAATCAAATCCTTGAAGATATGCTCGGGGCTTGTGTCATTTCTTTCGGTATGAAGTGGGAAGATTGTCTTCCATATGCCGAGTTCTCCTACAACAACAGCTTCCAAGCGAGTTCGGCAAGGCCCCATTCGAAATTCTCTATGGCGAGAAAGTGCCGTACTCCTCTCAATTGGTGCGAGACGGTGAACGCCAACTTCTTGGCAATGACTTGATCACGTAAGCGGAAGAAATGTGCCAAGTCATTCGTGAGAATCTCAAAGCAGCGCAATCGCCCGGAAGAGCTATTATGATGATAAGCACCGTGATGTGGCTTTTGAAATCGGAGACCATGTCTACCTCGCGTCTCTCAATGAAAGGCACTCGTCAACCCGGTATCAAAGGAAGCTTGCCCCTAGATCGTGGGTCCTTTCAAGATCATTGGGAAAAGAGGCGATCTCGCCTATCAACTTGAGCTTCCATCCAACTTTGCAAGCGTGCACGATGTGTTTCACGTGTCACAGCTTCGCAAGTGCTTCAAGACTCTGAACGCACTATCAACCGAAGAGATTGACCTTCAAGAAGATCTCTCTTATCATGAGCACCCGTTGCTATTCTTGAAGAAACCGAGCGCAAGACTCGCAACAAGTCAATCAAATTCCTCAAAGTGAAGTGGTCACACCATTCCGACCGAGAAGCTACCGGGCGCGAGGATCACCTACGTTCGAGTATCCGGAGTTCTTTCGGTCCTAGATCTCGGGCGAGATCCTCTTGTAGTGGTGGAGTGTTGTAACACCCGGAAGTAACTTTCCATATTTGTAACTCCAACTCTTGCCATTTTCGGCATTGATATATGATATTCCCTCCGTGGTTGGGTTTTCTCCTTTTTGCATTTTGTCCATGTCATGCATTTTATATTATGTCATCATGTGCATCGCATTTGCATACGTGTTCGTCTCATGATTCCGAGCATTTTCCCGTTGTCCGTTTTGCAATCCGGCACTCCTATCTCCCCCGGCGGTCCCTTTTACGTTTTTCCGTGTGCGGGTATTAAACCTTCTCGAAATGGACCGAGGTTTGTCTAGTGGCCTTGGTATACCACCCGGAGACCACCGGTCAAGTTTCGGGTCATTTGGAGCTCGTTTGGTACTCCAACGGTTAACCGCACCTTCATAAAGGCCTCTTTTAAGTTGCAGCCCAACACCCTCCAAAACAGCCCAATAACCCATCTAAGTCACCTCCATGCTCTCCGTCGTTCGATCACGATCGTGGGGAAAACTACACCTCATTTGGACTCTCCTAGCTCCTCTATGCCTATTTAAACACCTCCCCAAATTCGCGGATCAATTCCACCCTAACCCTAGAAAACTGCCTTTGCAGCGCGGACACGTCCGCCGCCGCCCGGACATTCAGCGCCGCCGCCCTGAAAATCGGGGCGCCACGTGGCCCGCCGCCGTTGCCATGCGGCCATGGGCCCATGAGCCCTGGCGGCCCTCCCGCCCCGCCTCCCTCCCGCGCCTCCGCGCCGCCGCCCGCGCCTCCGCGCCCGCCGCCGCCGCCCGGCGCCCGCCGCGCCGCCCAGCTCCTCTCGCCCTGCCGCCCGGCTAGTCAGCGCTGGCGCCTGGCCGCCCGCCGTCACGGCCGGCTTCTCCCTCGGCCACCTCGTCGCCGCCCGGCGCCTGCCCCGCCGGATCCGCCCCGCCGGCGACCTCCCTCCGCCTCCCCGGCGAGCCCTTCCGCCGCCTCCGCCGCCGATCCGGTCGGGCCCCGATCCGGCCTCGTAACCCGAGCCCGTTGACCTCTTCTCTTCTTCCCCCTCCTATTTTTCTCTAAGTATTTTAGCATCCTTGTAATTTTGTGCAATTTTCAACATGCTATATCTTCGCATCCGTAGATCCATTTTTCGCGTATAATATGTCAAAATGTTCGCCTCGAAGAGTAGATCATTTCATTCCATTGCATCATTTTCTTTTGAGCTCATCTTGATGCCCGAAATGCTGTTGGAAGAGTGCTATGTGCTGTTAGTTTCTGAATTTTATCAGAAGTTGCACTTTTGTTATTTTTGCCATGATTAATATGTGCACCCTATGAATTTGATTCCCACATGTGTTTTGTAAAATGCCATGCCATCTTTCCAGGGTGTATGCCATGTATTTTTGTGATCTATGTGGTGACTAGCACAAGCATGCAAAGTAGGTGTCCTAATGTTGCTGATTTCAGCCCTGTTTTAGCTGATTTTGATGCCATGTTTAATTGATGATACCGAGAGATCTATGCATATTTTGAGATACTTCAGTAAGGGTGTTTTGTAAAGCATGACTTGCTCTATCCATCCATGCCTTTGTTTGCAATTATGGGATGCCATAGCTTGAGTCAATCGAGCTCTACTTTTGCTACCAAATGATTCCTGGCAGATTGTATACATGTTATTCAATTTTGCCTAGCTTGTTGTGGTTGATCCATATATGCTATGTTATTGATCTTGCCATGTATGTCTTCTATGTCATGTCTTCTTGATGTAGGTATGATTAGTTTATCATTTGAGGCTCTGTAGTGAGTGCATTGAGCTTGTTAACATGCCATCTCGTTATCAGTTTTTGACATGTCATGTTGCTGAATCTGTTAACTGAGACTTTCAATATTGACATGCGTGTTACTATATTTTCTAGTCCTTTTTGGCTTATGGTCAGTAAGGGACTTTTGTTCTAGGCTTTGAGTAGATTCATGCCATGCCTTGTTTTTCTATTTTAAGGTCCTGTAGCATGTAGTTTTGATGCTCTGAACATTGCAACCTGATGCTGTTTTGCCATGTCCAGCCTGATTATTAATGCACTTTTGCCATGCTTGTTTGAACATGTTATGATGTGAACTAGCCGTAGCTCAGTGCTCATCTTTTGTCGAGCATCATGTGTAGATCACTGCCATGTACTTTGTTGTTACGTTTGGGTGAAGTAGCTTAATTAATTGTTGCTTGCTAAGTGGCATCATGCTGTTAATGGCAGATTTGCGCCATTCTTGTTTTGCTTGTCATTTGCAAACCGTGCATCCGATTCGGTGATCTTTATATCGATTTCAACCGAAATCATCTCATCTTTCAGTGGCGTGCTTGGTTTGCCAAGTTGATGCCTGGTTCATCATTTACCTTCCGGAGCGCACATAAGCATTGCATATCCCATCATGCATATCATGTCATGTTTTGCATCATGTTGATTGTGCATTGCACCGTGATTTATTGTGGCTCCTTTGTTTGTGTTGTTGCTTTGGGTAGAGTCGGAGGCGAGTACGTGAACGAGGAGCCTGTTGAGAACGCTTTCGAGGATCAAGCTTTCGACAACTCGAGAACATTGCGAGCAAGATGACCATACCCTCGAAATCACTTCTATCTTTGCTATGCTAGTTGCTCGCTCTTTTGCTATGCCTATGCTGCGATGCCTACCACTTGCTATATCATGCCACCCATATTGCCATGTCAGCCCCTAACCATCCTTTTCCTAGCAAACCGTTGATTGGCTATGTTACCGCTTTGCTCAGCCCTCTTATAGCGTTGCTAGTTGCGGTGAAGCTGAAGTTTGTTCCTTGTTGGAACATGGAGATGTTGTTCCTTATTGGAACATGTTTACTTATTGGGGATATCACATATATATATATATCTGCTATAATTAATGCATCTATATACTTGGTAAAGGGTGGAAGGCTCGGCCTTATGCCCGGTGTTTTGTTCCACTCTTGCCACCCTAGTTTCCGTCATACGGTGTTATGTTCCTTGATTTCGCGTTCCTTACGGTTGGGTGATTTATGGGACCCCTTGACAGTTCGCTTTGAATAAGACTCGTCCAGAAGGCCCAACTTTGGTTTTACCATTTGCCACCTAAGCCTTTTCCCCGGGTTTCGCGAGCCCGAGGGTCATCTTTTTTAAACCCGGGCGGTGCTCCTTCGACGTTGGTCCAAACTAGAGCCACTGCGGTGCCACCCGAGGCAACTTGGGGCATCTTCGGTTGCCGTGACGTACTGCTCATCCGGATGTGCCACGAGAACGAGATATGTGCAGCTCCTATCGGGATTTGTCGGCACAATCGGGCGGCTTTGCTGGTCTTGTTTTATTCTGTCGAAATGTCTTGTAGTCCGGGATTCGAGATTGATCGGGTCTTCCCGGTAGAAGGAACATCCTTCGTTGACCGTGAGAGCTTATAATGGGCTAAGTTGGGACACCCTGCAGGTAATATCTTTCAAAGCCGTGCCGCATGTTATGAGGCAGATGGGAATTTGTTAATATCCGGTTGTAGAAAACCCAAAGTTGACCTCAAATAAAATACACATCAACGCGTGTGTAACCGTGATGGTCTCTTCTCGGTGAGTCCGGAAGTGAACACGGTGTTGGAGTTATGTCTGGCGTAAGTAGTTCAGGATCACTTCTTGATCACTACTAGTTTCACGACCGTGCTTTGCTCCTCTTCTCGCTCTATTTTGCGAAATAGCCACCATATATGCTAGTCGCTTGCTGCAGCTCCACTTTACTACTCAGTCCTTCCTATAAGCTTAAATAGTCTTGATCTCGCGGGTGTGAGATTGCTGAGTCCCGTGACTCACAGATACTTCAAAACAGTTGCAGGTTCCGACGATGCGGTCAGGTGATTCCACCGAGCTCAAGTGGGAGTTCGACGAGAACGTGGTCGTTACTATGTGTCTTTTCCAGATGATCAGTAGTGGTGCCCAGTTGGGATGATTCGGGGATCTGTGTTAGCATTTGGGGTATCTTCTTTTATTTTGGTTCCGTAGTCGGACCTTGAGTGTACTCTGAATGATGGTTGTTTATTTATGTCTTGTGTGAAGTGGCGCATCGTAAGCCAACTATGTATCTCTTTCCCTTATTTATTACATGGGTTGTGTGAAGATTACCTCACTTGCGACATTGCCTTCAATGCGGTTATGCCTCTAAGTCGTGCCTCGACACGTGGGAGATATAGCCGCATCGGGGGCGTTACATGACCGCCATGAGATATCGATAGTTGTTTAGTATTGGCGCCAGACCCGCTAGCTAAGAAGACCCAATCTCAGAATAACCTTACCAAGAGGAAAGGACAGAAGAATTGAGGAAAAGATTATGCCGCTAACGGAAGACCCCAGAGATGGAATTTCCCGAGATCTGGGAAGACCGACACTGTCAACAGATGGAGTATATGAGTTTTGATGGAACCGTAACAATGCTTCTAAGGGTGGTAGCACCCGAGACCCCCTGTGATGATCGATGGATATTGAGAAGACCCCGAACCTAACCTATTTCTTTCTAGCCTCTCCGAATCTCGAGGACGAGATTCATTTTAAGGGTGGTAGGTTTGTAACATCCCAAAATTCTTAATTTTGGAACGTTATAATAAATAGATAGATTTGCTTGTTTGTTTGATTGTTGTGTGATTGATTAACTGAATGTGAGTGAAATGCGAACTTTTTGAAAGTTAAATGAGAGGGAATAAAAGGACTTTCCCAAACTTTCATTTTTGCATTTTATGATCTCCGTGAATTCAAATTCTTTTCACCACAAAACCCTGGAGAGAAGATGACATGATTTCTTCCATTTAATTAAATGACAAGGGATGTTGAAAATATTTGAATTTCATTTGAGAATATTTCCAATTCTGAAACTTTATGCAACTCAATGTTTTTCACGAGCGAAGATAAAATGACTTTTTCAAAACATATGAAATATGAGTTGGGAGTTTCAAAGGATCAAATTCAAAGTCCTTTGGATTTTTTTAATTTGGGTTATTTGGGTTTTATTTAAATTATTTTCCTCCAAAATTAAATACATGGAAAATAGGGTAACATGATTCCTACAATAGAAAATTGAGAGAAATAAATTTGAATTCATTTTGGTATTTTAAAATGATTTTTGTTGGATTTTATTAGAGCAGAAGCATTCTTTGCTTTATTTGAATTTTGTGTATTTTATTTGACTCTAGAAAATGTTCAGCTTGTAGCAAATCTTTTTCTGAAAGTTCTGATATATAATATGCCTATATAAAGTTTTAGTTTTATTTTCGTTTTTCAGTTTATCGCTTTCTATTTAAAAAACAAATAACAAAAAAGTTGTAGCTACTGAAACTAATCAGAGCCCACGTGCGCATCATAGTACCATGGCGCCCCATCATTTTTTTTTCTTTTACTAAATGGGCCAGGCCCAGCCGACCCTATTCCTCCCCATATTTTTTGCATAGTTTTTTTCTTTTCAGTTGCTCAAAAAATTTGCGGTGTCTTGTGACGTCACGCAAACCGCCTAAAGCCTTTTGGCCCATGGCGCACCTCCTCTCTCTGTTTCGTATATTTTCGTATATATTTAGTCCCACATTGCCTAGCCTTTGACCCCTAAGTCTCTTTTCCACCTATAAATATAGACCCATAGAGCCTTCAAAAATTATCCATTGCGGGTTAAATCAATATTAGGTTTGACTAGCTAAAAATATTTTTCTCCTCTCCGACGCGACTTTTAGAAATTGTCTCTCTCTCCGAAGTTGTCTTTTCTTTGCCTTATAAAGGTATCTTTCTTCGTTTCTTCTTTTTTTATACCTCCGTAGTTTATTATTTTCTAGACTAGTATGATAGAATAATTAGATTATCAATTAGTCTACGATTTATACATTAGACTTTAGTAGTAGCTATTTTTCTTCTCAAAACAGCTTGGTACGATTTTTCAAATAGCCATAACTTTTCACTCGTTTATTCAAATTAGATGAAACCAGCGCCTATAGCTTCGTCTTGTTTTCACCTATCCAGTGAACCTGTCACATCAACTTTTTGAAATTTTCAAATTTAAAATTTTGTTCAGATTTATATTCAAACTTCTTTTGATCATAACTTGAGTTTTGTAACTCCAATTTAGTTGATTCTTTTTGCAAATTAAAGCTCTTGACCTAAACTTTCTGATAAGGCCAAATTCACATAAATTTGGTACTGTTAGAAATTGTTTTATGTTACAAGAGTTATTTTCTTGGTTTTTGATGTTTTCCGAATTGTCTTCTTCGTTCTTTCCGATCTTTTGAGTGATTGCTTATGTGTGGTTACTATTGCTTGCTTACGATAGATTGACCGGAGTGTGACGAGTAAAGCTATCGAGAGTTTTGAGTGCGAATCATCTTCATCAACTTTGCAGGCAAGTTCACACTTTGATCGTATCCCGTTTCATACCCAGTTTTTATGCATTAGTTTCAACCCTCAAACATTGCATGAGTAGGATTGATAACATGTGGGTATCGGGAAGTAGTTGATGAGGTAGGAACCTATTGCCCTGCATTCAAACCTTGGGAGTAACTATTACGTTGCTTATATTGCTATGCTATGCTCGTAGACGTGGATTGGGTTTTGAGAGTATTCATGAGAGTTGTGAGATTGTTAATTAATGGTTTACTTAAGGTGGCAACTTTAACTCACATCTGGGTGGATTGAGGCACCTGGGTATTCCAGCGATTGCCTGTCTAGGTACCTGGGTATTCCAGGATTGCCTATTTTTCTTTATGGACCGCCACCCAGGCTCAAAGGGAACTGAGATATTTTCATGCTGGAAACTTCCGTGTGCAGCCACAAGCTATTATGGGCTCTAGCATAGTTGAGTAAGTTACGTGAAGCTCTTGAAGAGGTAGATCAGCAGGTAGTGGGTTTGTAGGTTGGTATGGTCTACCCGGAGTAGAGAGTTAATGTTTCTGAAAGACTGTGTCTCGGTCATCCGTTTCTCAAACACCATGTAGTGCGAGAAATCCAACGGAGGCGATCGAGTCTTGTGGGGAAAAGTGCGCAAACCTCTGCAAAGTGTACAATCTAATCATGGTTAGTCGTGTCCCCGGTTATGGACAGTCTTGAGTATCTAGTACTTGGAGTATCTTAAATATCTCATCATGTTACTTTAATTAATTTTTTTTGGGTTTTAATGATGAGGATTAATTGGGATTGAGAGTGCTTTCAACCATTCTCAATGTTTAACAACCACCATGATAGTTAAATAAATTTATTCCTTTGCAGTAGGGAAAAATTGGCTTTATGCAAATCTGTAACCATAGAGCTTTTCCACCAGCCATATATGCATGTAGTGATAGCCATTATTCATCTTTACTCTACAGTGTGAATTTGCCAGTACATTCAATGTCTTGACCCTTTGTGGCTGCAACGTCTCATGTTGCAGGATCTTCTGACAGTAAGTGATATGTTAGGGTTACGATTTCTACAAATCAACTTTGCTGTTGGTGTTGATGGGAATCAACAACCTTGTTACTTCCGCTATTTTGGATTGAGGTAATAGTATTTACATTACTTTATACATGTGATTTACCTCTGTTATAAATCCTCGAGTACTGTGTGTGTTAGCATACCGATCCAGGGATGACACTTAAGCGTAGAGTCTTGACCATCTGAGGTCGGGTCGCTACAAAAGATAATTACCCCTTACCTTTTATTGATCAAATGCTAGAAAGATTATGCAAACATACACATTATTGCTTTCTAGATGGTTATTCTGGTTTCTCTCAAATACATGTGTCGGCTAAAGATCAATCAAAGACTACTTTTACATGCCCTTTTGGTACTTTTGCTTATAGATGTATGCCTTTTGGTTTATCTAATGCACAAGCTACCTTTCAAAGATGCATGATGGCTATATTCTCTGAATTTTGTGAAAAGATTTGTGAGGTCTTCATGGATGACTTTTCCGTCTATGGATCCTCCTTTGATGATTGCTTGAGCAATCTTGATCGAGTTTTGCAGAGCTGTGAAGAAACTAATCTTGTCCTGAATTGGGAAAAGTGCCACTTTATGGTTAATGAAGGTATTGTCTTGGGGCATAAAGTTTCTGAAAGAGGTATTGAAGTTGATAAGCCAAAGTTGATGCTATTGAAAAGATGCCATGTCCCAAGGACATCAAAGGTACAAGAAGTTTCCTTGGTCACGCCGGATTTTATAGGAGGTTCATTAAGGACCTCTCCAAAATTTCTCGCCCTCTGACTAATTTATTACAAAAAGATATGCCATTTGTCTTTGATGATGATTGTGTAGAAGCATTTTAAATACTTAAGAAAGCATTAATCTCTGCACCTATTGTTCAGCCACCTGATTGGAATTTACCCTTTGAAATTATGTGTGACGCTAGTGATTATGTTGTAGGTGTTGTTCTAGGACAAAGAGTTGATAAGAAATTAAATGTTATCCATTATGCTAGTAAGACTCTAGACAATGCTCAAAGAAACTATGCTACTACTGAAAAAGAATTCTTAGCAGTTGTATTTGCATGTGATAAGTTCAGACCTTATATCGTTGATTCTAAAGTTACTGTTCACACTGATCATGCTACTATTAAATATTTGATGGAAAAGAAAGATGCTAAGCCTAGACTTATTAGATGGGTTCTCTTGCTACAAAGATTTGATTTGCATATTGTTGATAGAAAGGGAGCTGAGAACCCCATTGCAGACAACTTCTCTAGGTTAGAAAATGTTCTTGATGACCCACTACCTATTGATGATAGCTTTCCTGATGAGCAATTAAATGTCATAAATACTTCTCGTAGTACTCCGTGGTATGCTGATTATGCCAATTACATTGTTGCTAAATTTATACCACCTAGTTTCACATACCAGCAAAAGAAAAAGTTTTTCTATGATTTGAGACACTACTTTTGGGATGACCCACATCTTTATAAAGAAGGAGTAGATGGTGTTATTAGACATTGTGTACCTGAGCATGAGCAGGAATAGATCCTACGCAAGTGTCACTCCAAAGCTTATGGAGGACACCACGCTGGAGATAGAACTGTACATAACGTATTGCAATCCGGTTTTTATTGGCCTACTCTCTTCAAGGATGCCCGTAAGTTTGTGTTGTCTTGTGATGAATGTCGAAGAACTAGTAATATTAGTAGACGTCAAGAAATGCCTATGAATTATTCACTTGTTATCGAACCATTTGATGTTTGGGGCTTTGATTATATGGGACCCTTTCCTGCCTCTAATGGATATACACATATTTTAGTTGCTGTTCATTACGTTACTAAGTGGGTAGAAGCTATTCCAACTAGTAGTGCTGATCATAACACTTGTATTAAAATGCTTAAATAAGTTATTTTCCCGAGGTTTGGAGTCCCTAGATATTTAATGACTGATGGTGGTTCACATTTTATTCATGGTGCTTTCCGTAAAATGCTTGCTAAGTATGATGTTAATCATAGAATTGCATCTCCATATCACCCGCAGTCTAGTGGTCAAGTAGAGTTGAGTAATAGAGAGCTCAAATTAATTTTGCAAAAGACTGTCAATAGGTCTAGGAAGAATTGGTCCAAGAAACTTGATGATGCATTATGAGCCTATAGAACTGCATATAAAAATCCTATGGGTATGTCTCCGTATAAAATGGTTTATGGAAAAGCATGTCACTTACCTCTGGAACTAGAGCATAAGGTTTATTGGGCTATTAAAGAGCTCAACTATGATCTCAAACTTGCCGGAGAGAAGAGATTATTTGATATTAGCTCACTTGATGAATGGAGAATCCAAGCTTATAAAAATGTCAAGTTGTTTAAAGAAAAAGTTTAATGTGAGTTTAATGTGGGTGATTATGTATTGCTATACAATTCTCGTTTAAGATTTTTTGCAGGAAAGTTTCTCTCTAAATGGGAAGGACCCTACGTTATCGAGAAGGTCTATCGTTCCGGTGCCATAAAAATCAACAAATTCGAAGGCACAAATCCGAAGGTGGTAAACGGTCAAAGAATCAAACATTATATCTCAGGTAATCCTATAAATGTTTAAACCAATGTTATTGAAACTGTAACCCTGGAGGAATACATAAGAGACACTTTCCAGAACGTTTCAGACCCTGAAAAGGAGTAGGTATGTGGTACGGTAAGTAAACCGACTCCAAAACAGTTTTTAAGGCAATATTTCTCTGTTTTGGAATATTTAGAAAAATAGAAAAATAAGTAGCATTCCAGGAAGGACACGAGGGCTCCACGAGGGTGGAGGGCGTGCCCTACCCCCCTGGGCGTGCCCCCTACCTCGTGGGCACCTCGTGTGCCTTCCGGACTCCGTTTTCTTGCACGATACGTATTTTGGTCGGTAAAAATTCATTATATATTCTCCCAGAGATTTTGACTCCCGTATCACGCAAATATCCTCTGTTCTAGTTTCAAGTTGTCCTACTTCAGATTAGATAAACATGTCGTCCCAGGATTCGTAAGGAGAAAGCTATGTGGATGATTACTTAGCAAATCCTAAGGTCTATGGAGATGTGGAGCACGATAGTTGGACCACGGAGGAAGAAGAGGACTATGAATCAAAGGAGAAGGAGGAGACGAGCTCAGATGAAGACGAAGCCCCATTACCTCAACCTGGGGACATGCACGTGGAGTTCAAAAAGTCAAGTCTCCCTGATAGGGTAAAGAAACCAAAGTTTGAGTTTATCCCTTTTCGTCTCTTGCAGGAAAATAAGCAGGACCTATGCAAAAAGATATTAACCCTAGAGTGGGAGATTAATGATCTGAGGGATCAAAATGACGTCCTCAAGCGCAAATTAAGGGAGAAGTCTGTGCCATCAACTAAGTCAACAACACCTCCACCTTCTTCACCAGCAAAGGAGATATAATCACATGGGTATGGGCACTCCCCTTGGCAACTTCCAAGCTTGGGGGAGGTGCCCCGGTATCGTATCACAATCACGTCTCCTATCTTTACCGTTTTTCTTAGTTCGATCCTATTAGTAGTATCTTGATCTAGTAGAATAAAGTTTATGGCACGATCTGGTTTTGAGTTTTGCTTTTTGATCTCTCTATGTAATCGAGTCCGTGAGCTATATAATAAAGATTAGTGTTGAGCCAAGGGCTTGATTGTTTTGCCATGATCTTGAGTAAATAAAAGAAAAGAATAGAGAAAAAGAATAAAAAGAAACAAAGAGTTCATATTGATCTTATTGAAAGTAATGACTTCACATAGAAAGAGTATGATGATTAAAAGTTGTTGGGAGTTGACAAACATAGCTTTGGTCATCATTGCAATTAATAGAAAATAATAAGGAAAGAGAGGTTTCACATATAGATATACTATTATTGACATCTTTTATGATTGTGAGCACTCATTAAAATATGACATGCTAAAGAGTTGATGTTGGACAAGGAAGACAACGTAATGGGTTATGTTTTCTTATATCTGAGATAAAGTATGTTGTCATGGATCTCCCAACATGTTGAGCTTGCCTTTCCCCCTCATGCTAGCCAAATTCTCAGCACCAAGTAGAGATACTACTTGTTCTTCCAAAAACCCTTAAACCAGTTTTGCCATGAGAGTCCACCATATCTACCTATGGATTGAGTAAGATCCTTCAAGTAAGTTGTCATCGGTGCAAAGCAATAAAAATTGCTCTCTAAATATCTATGATTGATTGGTGTGGGGAAATAAGCTTTATACAATCTTGTGATATGGAAGAAATAAAAGTGACAGACTGCATAGTAAAGGTTCATATCACAAGGGGCAATATAAAGTGACGTTCTTTCGCATTAAGATTTTGTGCATCCAACCATAAAACCGCATGGCAACCTCTGCTTCCCTCTGCGAAGGGCCTATCTTTTATTATTATCCTCTACCTTATGCAAGAGTAATGGTGATCTTCACCTTTCCTTTTTACATTTTATCCTTTGGCAAGCACAGTGTGTTGGAAAGATCCTGATTGATATATCTAATTAGATGTAGGGGGGCATGAGTTATTATTGTTGACATTACCCTTGAGGTAAAAGGTTGGGAGGCGAAACTATAAGCCCCAATCTTTCTCTGTGTCAGATAAAAACTCCATAAACACAAGTATCAAGTGAGTGTTAGCAATTATGAAGGACTAAATGATAGTTGAGTATATGGACTTGCTATTAAGCTCTGACATAGACTCTTTCTGATGTTATGATAAATTGCAATTGTTTCAATGACTGAGATTATAGTTTGTTGTTTCTCAATAAAGTTTATGATTCGTACTCTGCATTGTGAATGGATTATTAGTTGAACATAAGAAATCATATGACAATATCTATATATGTTGCTGTTATGAGAATAATCATGATGCCTTCATGTCGTATTTTATTTTTATCGACGCCTCTACCTCTAAACATGGGGACATATTTATCGTTATCAGCTTTCGCTTGAGGACAAGCGAGGTCTAATCTTGGGGGAGTTGATACGTCCATTTTGCATCAAGCTTTTATATCGATATTTATTGCATTATGGGCTGTTATTACATGTTATGTCACAATACTTATGCCTATTCTCTCTTATTTTACAAGGTTTACATAAGGGGGGGAGAATGCCGGCAGCTGGAATTCTGGGCTGGAAAAGCAGCAAATATTAGAGACCTATTCTGCACAACTCCAAAAGTCCTGAAACTCCACGGAATATCTTATAATAAATAATAAAAAATCCTCGCCAAAGGTGAAGGCCAGGGGGCCCACACCCTGTCCAGGACGGTGGGGTGCGCGCCCCCCTCCCAGGGCGCGCCCCCTACCTCATGGGCCCCCTGGTGGCCCTACGATGCCCATCTTCTGCTATATGAGGTCTTTCGTTGATAAATTTTTTAAAGAAACCTTTCGGGACGAAACTCCGCCGCCACGAGGCGGAACCAATCTAGGGCTCCGGCAGAGCTGTTCTGCCGGGGACACTTCCCTCCGGGAGGGGGAAATCATTGTCATCATCATCACCAACGCTTCTCTCATCGGGAGAGGGCAATCTCCATCAACATCTTCACCAGCACCATCTCCTGTCAAAACCCTAGTTCATCTCTTGTATCCAATTCTTGTCTCCAAGTCCGGGATTGGTACTAGTAGGTTGCTAGTAGTGTTGATTATTCCTTGTAGTTGATGGTAGTTGGTTTATTCGGTGGAAGATCATATGTTCAGATCTTGTATGCATATTAATACCCCTCTGATTATGAACATGAATATGCTTTGTGAGTAGTTACGTTTGTTCCTGAGGACATGGGAGAAGTCTTGCTATTAGTAGTCATGTGAATCTGGTATTCGTTCGATATTTTGATGAGATGTATGTTGTCTAGCCTCTAGTGGTGTTATGTGAACGTCGACTACATAACACTTCACCATTATTTGGGCCAAGAGGAAGGCATTAGGAAGTAATAAGTAGATGATGGGTTGCTAGAGTGACAGAAGCTTAAACCCTAGTTTATGCGTTGCTTCGTAAGGGGCTGATTTGGATCCATATGTTTCATGCTATGGTTAGGTTTACCTTAATACTTTTGTTGTAGTTGCAGATGCTTGCAATAGAGATTAATCATAAGTGGGATGCTTGTTCAAGTAATAACAACACCCAAGCATCGGTCCACCCACACACCAAATTATCAAAGTACCGAACGCGAATCATATGAACGTGATGAAAACTAGCTTGACGATATTCCCGTGTGTCCTCGGGAGCGCTTTTCCTATTATAAGAGTTTGTCCAGGCTTGTCCTTTGCTACAAAAAGGATTGGGCCACCTTGCTACACTTTATTTACTTTTGTTACTTGTTGCTCGTTACAAATTATCTTATCACAAAACTATTTGTTACCACTTATTTCAGTACTTGCAGAGAATACCTTGCTGAAAACCGCTTATCATTTCCTTCTGCTCCTCGTTGGGTTCGACACTCTTACTTATCGAAAGGACTACCATAGATCCCCTATACTTGTGGGTCATCATTGCATCACTTATTACTATACATTCACGTCGATCCATTAGGGCTATTTTGGTTCAACGGAAAAACGTCGATCCATTGGTTGTTACCATCACTCTAAATTTCTGCATGCTCTCCTTACATAATCTCACCATATTTTTTCGTATGCATGTAGGATATTGTACACATCATGCTGAACATGTAGAGAAAAGAGAAGAGTTTTTGAGTAATACAATGCCATGCAGACATCGCTCCATGGTGGGTTCAATGGAAAACCCTCCCCACCCCTCTCCAGTTGTAATCCAGAGGAAGATATCATTCGAGGCGGATCTGCACGCCACTGACCACTCCTATTTACCCCCCAAGGTGTTTGATTTTCCTTGGCATGATGATGTTAGTCATATCATGCATATGTTGCCTTGTAGTGCCTACTTTTGACATCATATATGTCATCTCCTTAGTTTAGACATGTTACGTAATGCCACCTGTTTAGTTTCTATATCATATATGGAATTATGCGGTCTCATGTCTTTATCCAGCCATAATATATGTGAAATGTGCAATGTCATCCTGTTTAACCAGGCATCATATATTTGAATGATATCTTGCCCATCCTTTTCTTCATTACATTTCCATTTGTCGACAATGTTTGTACATTAAACTATTCTTCCGTGAATCAACCATTTGGGTGGGAGATGGAAAAATCTGGAGTGAAAACAAGGCCTTGAGCGAGCAGTGCTACCTGTCAAGCAGATCTCTTGTTGGGTCGATAGCTCCTCGAGATGGACTCGAGCAGATGACCAGTCCTATTCCCCCACCGAGGTGTATGCTCTAACTTGGCACGGTTATCTTGCTCATATCATGCATACGGTGTCTTGCATTGCATAGTTTAGACATCATATACACAATATTCAACACCATGTTCTTAGTTCAGACATCATATTGAATGCCCTCTGTTTAGCATATAAATCAGATATGTGAATTAAATGATGCGATCCTGATTACTTAGATAACATGTAGGTGAATTATGTCATGCGATCCTGTTTAGTTATTCATCATATCTTTGAATTATGTTATGCTATGCTATCCAGTTTAGATAGACATCATATATGTGAAATTATGTCATGCTATCCGTTTTAGTTAAACAATATACATGTCAACTATTTCATGCCATCTTTTTTCCACACTATCTATTCCATCTATCTCTCATACAATGTCTGTACATTCAAGTATGTTTCCTGTTTATCAGCCATTTGAATTGGAGCGGGTGATGCCAGTATCTAGCGGAATAAAAACACGGTCTTCAAATAAAACAGTGCTACCTCTTGGTGGAGATAGCACCCCGGTTGTACATGCACAAGAACCAGCCCTACCACAAAAAACCCAAACTCTATAAATTGTACCCCCTTGCGATGGACAGAGAACCAGCTTCACCCAATCTAACCCCAACCCCAGCCGATAGTAACCCAGTTCCTGTTGACACAGCACCATCTCCACCACAGAGCTCCCAAACAAGAGCAGTTAGTAAGGCAGCTCCAGTGCCCAAAGGACTAATACTATCACGGCAAACCCCAACTCCACCAGTTAGTACGCCTATTCCTATGGAGGAAGCACAACCAGCCAGTCGTAGTTTAGCATCTATCGCATTTGATGTTGTAAAATCGTATGTGCGTATCTTCCCATCTTGGAAATATTATACTGAAGATGAAGGAAAATGCCAGTTGTAGGTGTTTGTCCAGGAGTTATGTGTAAGTAATGTTATTCATGGCAATTACTTTGCTTCGTCCAATACATCCTACCTCCATTATGGTTATACAGCAAATTTTCCCATTGGCCTCCTGCAGGCCGTTTGATCCATGGGCCTTCGTCCGGCCGTAGGATCCATTGGCCTTCTATACGGGCCGTAGGATCCATCGGCCTTCTATACGGGCCTTAGGGTCCATGGGCCTTCTACGTGCAGTAGGGTCCATGGGCCTTCTACGGGCCGTACGATCCTTGGGCCTTCTACAGGTCATACTATCCATGGGCCACATACGAGCCGTAGGATCTATGGGCCTTCTACGGGGCGTATAATCATTTCGCCAATCATGGGTCGTACTATTCATGGACCATAACGGGCCGTTAATAGGCCGTATTTGATAACTCTATGAAAACAGCCCAACGGGTTTGTTTGACATGAAAACGGCCCAACGTATTAACGGTCCACAAACGGGCCGACTGTAACGACGGGCTGAATTTGGCCCACAAGCAGAAAATGACAGTAACGGGCTGTATGTAACCAAATGCTGCAAATGAGCCCAAGAATCAATGGGCCTTGAGAAGGCCGAAAGATAACTTGGGCTGGAAATGGCCCAATGGAATAACGGGCCGTTAATGGGTATAAAGTGATACACTATTCATTACGGGCCAGTTTCACCACGGGCCGTTAATGGGCCAAGAGATACAAAGGTCCTCATATGGGCCGGAAGAAGTCATGGGCCACACATGGGCCGGAAGTTAAAACGGTCTGAATCATATGGGACGGCCCAGATGAAGCTACTGGGCCTAATTCGGATAGGGTGTAACGGGCCCTGGGTTAGCGGGCTGTAAATGGGCTATATGCGAACAGGCCGTTAACAGGCTTTCCGTGGGCTGGACCGCCACCTTTTGACCAAGTCAAATGGGCCGGCCTTTTCACAGGAATGGGCCTCTGTTGGTCCGTGCCACGTGTCGCCATATCATAGGCGACTTCGTCCAATGAACGGATGACATCTGCCCCAACGGTGAGCCGACACGTGTTTCCTCCAGCCAATGATGATTTTACACGTGGAAAATCCCCATTGGTCGGGGCTGTTAATGGGTTATCGGATCCAAAACCCGACCCGATAGCTTAACGGCATTCTGTTACGGTGGATGCCACGTGTCGGTCAGCCTTGATGAAAGCACTTCTGTGACGTGCGATTTATCGTCATGGAAGTGGACACTTCCGTGATGATAATTTTGGTAATGTCATGGAACACTTTGTCACATCCTAGCTAGTCCATGCATTAGAGTGTTGCATCATGTCTATTTTTCCATCAGAAACTTGAATTGGGGAAGACAGAACCCCCAGCACCCCTCTGAACTCAACTAGGGTTTACTAAAAATAATTTCAATGAACCTGAAATGCCCTTCCAAAAAGTTCACCCTCTTTGTCTTGGGTTAGTACCTAGGGCAAAATTGGTGCATGTTTTTCTAGGTCAACAGAAGGCCATTGGATTAAATCATATGTACCTTGAGTTTGGGCATTTAAATTATATAAAATATCTCAAATGCTCAAATAATCCCAAACTAAAATGTTCCATGCTGGATATATTCCAACTAAGGACCAGGTGCAGTTTGGTGAATTTTGGAGTTGCCTAGGTATTTTTAGAAATGCAACAAAGATACAAAAAATAGAAAAAGAAACAGAAAATGAAAAACTTTTACCTGGCGCCACCCAACGGCCCACCTGCCGGCCTAGCCCAGCCGCCGCGCCAGTGAGCTGCTTGGCTTGGCCAGGCAGGCAGGCAGGTGCTCGACGGCGAGCACAACATGCGTGCCACGCAGCTGGACGCCGCCTCGCTGCTTCCCTCGCCGAGTTGTCGACGCGGGACGCCCTCTCTCTCCACCCCCGAGCTCGCAGACACCTTTCCTCCTCCCCAGCTCCTCTCCCTCGCTCGCCCGCACCATGGCCGACGCCGTCGCGCCCGCGCCACCGTGAAACCCGTGCTCTCCGACGACCTTGCGACGCGCCGCCGTGTCCAGGCGCTTCTCCACCCTCCCCACCTTCGAGCAAGCCGAGCCCCGAGCGCTCGCTTGCATCGGAGCCGCTGCACCGACCTCGCCCGACACCGCCACCGCCGGAGATCCCCTTCGCCGTCGCCGCCGCACCAGCTCGTCCCCGACCGCGTCGAGTACACCAACGTGACGGCTGTGAGCTCAGCAACCCTCCCATCCTCTCCGTTTGCTCTCTCGTGCACTGTAGTGACCCCACAGACCTTCACCGCATGCACCACCGCCGAGCTCGTCGCCGACGTGACTCCAGCCATCCACCGTCCACACCACGGTGTCTAACATGCTCACCGCGTCGCGTAGAGCCTAACGCCCCACTCAACGCGCCTCGCCGTGCCCCGTAGCCACGGGACCATATCCACCCGACTCCGGCGACCGCCTAGCTCATCGCCGGCGACGTTTCCAGCCACCCCGACCTCAACCACCACCACCAAACGCCGCAGCTTGTTCCCGGCTACACGCAGATGGCCTCCGCCGTCCATTTGACGCCGGAGCGCGCTAACGCACTCTCGCCGCCGCGTCGGCCTCGCCCGGCGACTAACGCGCGGCAGGCTTTGACCATTGGCGTTGACCGGGTGGGCCCAAGTTGACTTCGAGTCTATGGCAAGTGGGCCCCCGCTAATTAACTTAGTTAGTTTAAACTAATTGTAATTAGTTAAATTAAGTCTGACATGCGGGACCCTTTGGCAGTTTGACACGGGCGTCCCGTTGATCTCGATGTCACCACGGCGCTTAATCTTGACGCGAGAATTGCATTCCTGGAATTATTCTGATATAAGAAAATCCAGAAAATAGTTCAAACTTCAAAAATTCGTAAGAATTAATCTGTAACTCCAAATGCAAAGATTTATATATGAAAAATGATCAGAAAAATCCATTCTATCCATTGGTAAAGGTTTCATGCATGATAGAACAAGTTAACCTTGCTGTTTAAGAAGATTAAGATAATGCACCTTTATGGCTATGTTAAATGAGCTAACATTTGAATCTTTGATTCAAATGAGTTCATCCTTTCATTCTAGCTTGCATTAGGCCAACACACATTCATATTGCCATGTCATAGCATGCATCATATTGTTGCATATTGTCATGTGTTGTTTATGTTCGGGTGTCTTTAAGTGATAGGTTACGCCTCGAGGATAACCCGAATATCCATCTGAAGGGCGTATCCTAATACCACTACATCAGGCAAGCAACCCATTGATCATTCCGATACAAACCCATGTTCTCCCTTCTGCTCTTGTCTACTGCATTAAGACAACGTGATTCAAACTGTTGTGTGCTGCGGTAGCTGAACCCACTTCCTTTGCATGACTTGTCATTGCCACAGTAACTAGATGAAACCCACTAGCATGTGTAGGAGTTGCTTGAGCCATGTTTGTGATTCCTACCATGCTATGCTTGCTACGCTTAGAGTTGTGTCAGGTCTGGCTCATCGGGATGATGAACTGGAGTGAAAGGTTGTGTCGGGTTCGAGAGTGAAAGTGTTGAACACGTTTTGGTAAAGGTATCGATGAGAGGCCATGTAGGAGTACATGGCGGGTTGTTTCATTGAAGCCGTCCCTAAGAACTGAGATCTGTGTGTGTGATTTAAGACTTAGCTACTACCATGCATTGGGATCCTTAATTGACCCTCTCGACTTATTAACCACTCTTGTCCTCAGTCCGGGAGTTGCAAGTAGTTTCTGGTGTTTGTAGCATGCTGGGGGCCGCACGCAGCGCTGACCTTAGGGGTGGGCTGTGTTGCGGTAGGAACGTGGCCCGGTGTACCGATTCGCCCGTTTGGTGTCTCGGGAACCCTGCACACATCGTTCGGGGCCGTTAGTGGAAACCTCGGCCGGACTCCCTGCGGATGGAACCCGAATAGGCGATAAACCTAGACTAGGGACTCGTGTGTTTAGTCAGGTCGTGGCCGACACCCTCGCTGGGCTTCCGCTTGAAGGTTTCTGAGTACATGTCGTGTAGCGGCGATAAGTGGTGAGAGCGTGTGTGAAGAAGTACACCCCTGCAGGGTATAAAACTATTCGAATAGCCGCGTCCGCGGTAAAGGACTACTTGGTCACCTATACAGTTCATAGACAAGTAAATGGATACTACTAAAAGCCTCAAGATAAGTGTGAGTACCGCGGATGGCCCTCTCGTGGGTTGACGAGAGAGGATCCACGGTGGAGTATTGTGATGGTGATTAGTGGAGTCGTGTGCGACAAATGCTTGTTAAGTGGTGTCACGTAGGATAGCTTAGCCAAGAGTCAAAGCTGGCTTGCTGCAATAACTCGACTACCTTGTTGAGAATTTGCATGTATAATAGGATTCTGTTGTAAGACTTGCTGAGTACCTCCGTACTCATGTTTTCTCAATTACTGTTTTCAGACGACAACACCGCCCCCTCCGATGGGTTTTATGTAGACCTTGATGTCGACGAGTGAACTAGCCACCCAGGTGGTGATCCAAGGCTTGTGAAGGGCCACTGTAGATAGAAGGGCTTCATCAACCTTTCTTTCTTTTTAGAGTCTGTAGTTAGACTAGTTTGCTTCCGCATGTGCTTGTATGTTTGTATGACTTGAGTGTTGGGTCATGTGACCCCTATCTGTATGGATATGTTATGTATGGCTCCTCGGAGCCTCTTAAATAAAGTACTTTGAGTTGTAGAGTTTTGTTGTGAAGCCATGTTGTATGTACTCATATCGGGCATATTGTGCGTATGATTGAAATGCTTGGTATGAGTGGGATCCGACAGTCTAGTTGTTTATCCTTGGCAGCCTCTCATATGGGGAAATGTAGTCTCGTGCTTCTGAGCGATAGTAGTCCGCTACAACCCGGTTCACCGGAGTCCTGTTAGCCCAGCACTACTGCTTTGGACACTTGACTGGCCGGCATGTGTTTCACTTTGTTCCTATATACTGTCCTTCGGGAAATGTCACGCTTGGTGATATTGAGTCCTGCCTAAATTGCTACAGCCGGGATACGGAGTCCTGTTAGCCCAGTGCTACAGCCCGAATTCATACGTTGATGACCGACATGCTCGATGTGATTCATGTATGCATGTCCCCATGGGTTAGCGCCGCTTTGGGTTCACGACTAGCCATGTCGGCCCGGGTTCTCTGTCATGTGGACGCTAGCGACACTATCATATATGTGAGCCAAAAGTCGCAAACGGTCCCGGGCCATGGTAAGGCGACACCCGTGGGAATACCGTGCGTGAGGCTGCAAAGTGATATGAGGTGTTATCGGCTAGGTCAATGTGACTTGGAATCGGGGTCCTGACATCGTTGGCATCTGAGCCGGACTGCCTGTAGGTTCGCTAAGCCAAACTGGTCGATGTCGAGGCTAGAAATGCTTTAGTTATATGTAGGGGAATTGATTGTGGGAGGGAACGTAAGGCTCTTTTTACTCCTTTACCTTATGCCCTCTGATCTGAGTCATCCTCTTCTCATTCTACGTGGGTATAGGACTAGGCTCTCTTCTCTCTATCAGGTTCATGTGTTACTAATCCGTAGTAACTTATAGGATTTTTGGTTCTGACCTCGATTCAGTTTCTACTACTTTTAGTATGCTATCAGTTGAACCAGAACCTTGATATGATGTTGTTGAGTGGTTTTGCAATCTGATTTTGATTGTCTCAAATCTGTTCTTGAGCATTTACAGATGTTATGCTGTCCGATTTTCCCTAGAAATTCTAATGTCTTTGCATTGTGGCTGTGCTTTCAGATGGCCACCGGTCCCCAGAACCAAGTGGTTCGTCTGACCCGTTGCATTGATGTGTGTGGTCACACGGCCATGTTGGTTCGGGTGATGGTCGAGACCGATTACCGATGGTATCCCGAATATACCGTCGAGGAGCAGTTTAGAGCCTTTAATCAAAGCCAATATCTGTGCACGGTCAGGATATATCCATCTTATCCCGGAGCTAATGAACCGCTCCACTGTTCTTATGGACTTGGGATTAGTATTGGGATGTCCGTGCAGGATGCAGCCTACTCGATGATGACTATTATTCGAGCCAGAACTGCCCTGCTGTGCAACACCTATTTCCGCTACATGCCAGCATCCCTCCCTGGGGCGCACGGGTACCTCCAGGCTATGTACAGTGACGCATCCCATGAGGATTCACTTCTCCGCACCACTACTGAGATGCTGGAAGACAAGGACCGAGAAAATCGGGCCTTACGTATGGAGCTCTTTAACGCTCGTTCTGATCACTGGGCCACTCTGACTCGGTTTGCACCTGCCGTGCAAGCCGGATACATGGACATGAGGGACTTGTACCCTGTGTGGGCTGGCCTGCCAGATTTTATGGAGTGGCGTGAGGTAGGAGGCATCACCCCTCCTCGTGGACCTCGTCTGCCGCCGTTTGTTGGACCACGGCCACATCCGAGTCCCTATGGTCCGCAAGCTCCATAGGATCGTCTGTTCCCGGATGATCATGTTCCGCTTCTAGGCTTGGGTGGTGAATTTTATGAGGACTACTACGGAGCTGTCTGAGTTAGTAGTATTATCCCTAGTATTGTAATAGTTGTATTTCCACCGTCCTGCGTGACCTGTGGAATATGACTTAGTGTGTATCATTCCGGAAGTGTAGAAAAATAATGTATAGGAGTTTGGAATGCTTCCGATGAGATGTAACGCCTTTCACTGTAGTTGTACTCCGTTGGGTTTGTACTAAACTATGAATGGTGTGTATGACCGTTGGTATGTATATGGCAGTTTCTATATTACCATGTCATACGGATGAACATCCCTGCATTCCGTGTTATCCATTACATTCCGCACTTCCTTGCTAAATTTTGCCATCCTGGTCTAAACCGTTGTTTTGTTTCCTAGGATGGTCAACACCCGCAACAATCCTGCTGCTCCGGAGCAGGGAGAAGCCAGCGCAGCTAGGAATGTAAATCTGCCTCAACCGCCTTCTTTGGCCGGGTTATGTTGAGGCGAACGCAACAAGCGTGAGACCAATCGCTTCTTTGGAGTGGATTGAGCGAGAATACCGCACGCCAGCCAAGGAATGATCTGGTGTCACTCAATGACTTTGTCAAGTTGTACCCACCAAAGTTCAAACATTCCGTTGAGCCTCTCGATGCGGATGACTGGCTTTGCAGCATCACCCACAAGCTACGTTCTGCCAACGTTGCTGAAGCTGATAAGGTTACTTTTGCTGCCTACCACCTCGAAGGCCCTGCTAGCCTTTGGTGGGAGAATTTCGAGGCTATGCGCCCGGTTGGCCAAATCACTACCTGGGCTGAGTTTAGTGCGGCTTTCCGTGAGCATCACATCCTGGAAGGTCTCATTGATCGTAAGAGGGAAGAGTTCTGCAACTTCACCCAGGGTAGACTGACTGTGAATGCATACAGTCGCGAGTTTGGAAATCTAGCACGTTATGCTCCTGAAGAGGTTTCTACTGACGCCAAGAAGAAGGCAAGGTTCCACAAGTGACTTAGCCCCGAGCTTCGCCGTGATCTTCGTCTGCACGAGTGCACCTCCTTCCAGAAGTTAGTCAGCAAGGCTATCAGTGCTGAAACTTGACAGTCTGACTTTGAAGCCTCACGCAAGCACTCCCGTGACTTTGGTTCTTCATCCGGCTCTGGATCTCAGAAGCGCCGGGTGTGGATTCCAAGCACCGCTCTGCCACCTAGATTCACTCTGAGGCCATCCTTTGAGGCGCCTCGACCCAACCAGCAGTATGCACCGCCCAAGGCCTATGGTGGCCCCGCTGCTAATGCTGCTCCACGCCCCAATGTGATAACCTGTTTCAAGTGTGGAGAGACGGTCACTACATCCGTGAGTGTCCCCAGAACAACCCCAGTCAGATCGGAAAGTTTGTTGGCCGTGGTAAGCCGGCAGGGAAGGTGCTCTACGCCAAACCAACTGCCACTGCTCGTGGCCACGTCAACTATGTTTCAGCTGAGGAAACCCATGAGGATCCCAATGTCATTCTCGGTACGCTCCTTGTTAATTGCCATCCAGCAACTTTTCTTTTTGATACTGGAGCATCTCATTCATTTATTTCTGAGAGCTATGCTCGATTGCACAACACCACATTCTGTGACATGCACACCTCCATGGAAATTCAGACTCCTGGTTCTAGATGGCAAACCTCTAGAATAAGTCATGGGAATGAAATCCTTGTCGACAGATTAGTCTTCCTTGCATCTCTAATAGCTCTCAAGTCCTCGGACATAAACATCATCTTGGGTATGGACTGGATGTCAGCCCACTATGCTAAGATTGATTGCTCTACTAGAACTGTTCAACTCACCCATCCTTTGTGTCTAAGCGTCAGCTCTACTCCTTAAATGCCAACCCCCTTCCAGACCTCGAAGATATTCCGGTAGTCCGTGATTTTCCGGATGTCTTTCCAGAAGAACTGCCAGGTGTTCCACCTGACAGGGATGTCGAGTTCGTGATAGATCTTGTTCCAGGAACCGTCCCAATCTCTAGAAGACCTTATAAGATGGCACCCCTAGAACTAGCCGAGCTTAAGAAACAACTCGATGAGTCCTTGCAAAAGGGTTTCATCCGTCCTAGTTCATCCCCATGGGCTTGCCCCGTCCTCTTCATCAAGAAGAAGGATGGAATAGATCGGATGGTTGTAGATTACCGACCTGTCAACTTGGTCACTATCAAGAACAAGTATCCACTCCCCAGGATCAACGATCTGTATGATCAGCTCGCTGGATCCTCAGTCTTTTCCAAGATGGATTTGAGGTTGGGCTACCATCAAATCAAAATCAAGAACGAGGACATTCCTAAAATAGCCTTTGTTACTCGTTATGGCCAATACGAGTACACCGTTATGTCCTTCGGGTTAATCAATGCTCCAGCCACTTTCTCTCGGTTAATGAACTCGATCTTCATGGAGTATTTGGATAAATTCTTCGTGGTTTACCTCGATGATATACTCATCTAATCCAAGAATGAGGAAGAACATGCCGAACATTTAAGGCTAGTATTGATGAAACTTCGAGAGCATCGCCTTTATGCCAAATTCTCTAAGTGTGAGTTCTGGTTACCAGAAGTGACCTATCTAGGCCATGTAATCTCTGGTAAGGGCATTGCTGTCAATCCCGAGCGAGTTCAAGCCGTCCTTGATTGGACTCCACAGAATCGGTCAAGCAAGTTCGAGTTTCCTCGGTTTAGCGAGCTATTGCCACCGCTTCGTCGAGAATTTCTCCAAGGTTGCTAAGCCTCTAACCGAACTCCTCAAGAAAGATAAAAAGTTCGAGTGGACCCCACAGTGCGAGTTCAGCTTTCAGGAACTGAAAAGACGCCTGACATCTGCACCCGTACTTGTACCACCAGATTCCTCTAAGGACTTTGTTATCTATTGCGACGCCTCGCGACAAGGACTAGGTTGTATACTCATGCAAGATCGTCATGTGATTGCCTACGCTTCTCGACAGTTGCGTCCACATGAGGATAACTATCCCACACACGATCTAGAGCTTGCAGCAGTGGTCCATGCACTCAAAACCTGGTGACATTACCTTCTTGGTAATCGTTGCGAAATTTACACTGATCACCAAAGTCTGAAATACATCTTCACCCAACCGGATTTGAATCTCAGGCAAAGACGTTGGGTCAAGTTGATTACAGATTACGACTTAGGAATATCTTACACCCCAGGCAAAGCCAATGTCATGGCTGACGCACTAAGTCACAAATCTTATTGTAACAATCTGATGTTACAACAAAGTCAACCATTTTTCCACGAGGAATTTCGTAAGCTTAACCTTCACCTTGTTCCTCGAGGATTCCTTTCCACCCTGGTGGCGAAACCTACCCTTACGGATCAAATCATAATCGCCCAGTGGTATGATAGAGGAATATCTCAGATCAAGGAGAACATTGCTAGCGGAGCTGCTAAGTGTTTCTCCATAGATGAGCGAGGTGTTGTCTTCTTTGAGAACCGCTTGGTGGTTCCCAAGAAACAACACCACGACAACCGATCCTTAAGGTAGCTCATGAATCCCTCTCACCATTCATCCGGATAGTACTAAAATGTATCAAGACCTCGCCAGGGGTTTTGGTGGACTAGGATGAAGAGAGAAATCGCTCAATACATTGCTAATTGCGACGTCTGTCGTCGAGTTAAAGCAGAGCATCAACGGCCTGCTGGCACCCTTCAACCTTTGGCTATTCCTGAATGGAAATGGGATAAAATCGGTATGGATTTCATTACCGGGTTTCCCAGGACCAAGAGAGGGAATAATGCTATCTTCGTTGTTGTCGATCGTCTTTCCAAAGTAGCCCACTTCCTACCCGTTCGTGAGAGTATAACCGCTAGCCAGCTAGCTGATTTGTACATCTCCCGAATAGTGTCTCTTCATGGTGTTCCATTGGAGATTAACTCAGACCGTGGAAGTCTCTTCACCTCTCGATTTTGGGAAAGTTTCCAAAATGCTACGGGAACTCGTCTCTCCTTTAGCACCGCCTTCCATCCTCAATCAAGTGGTCAAGTAGAACGAGTCAATCAAATTCTGGAGGATATGCTTCGAGCTTCTGTCATCTCTTTTGGTATGAATTGGGAGAAATGCCTTCCATTCGCCGAGTTCGCTTATAACAATAGTTATCAAGCTAGCTTGGGCAAAGCTCCTTTCGAAGTTCTCTATGGACGGAAATGTCGAACGCCTCTTAACTGGTCAGAAACCGGGGAGAGACAACTCTTTGGCCCGGATATGATCCAGGAAGCAGAAGAGCAGGTTCGCGCTATTTGTGAGAAATTGAAAACAGTCCAATATCGTCAAAAGAGCCAATATGACCGCAAGCATAAGCCTATGGCTTATGAAATTGGCGAGAAGGCTTACCTTCGGGTTACTCCTTTGAAGGGAATCCATCGATTCGGTATCAAAGGCAAGTTGGCTCCTCGCTACATTGGACCCTTTCGCATTCTTGCCAAACAAGGAGAAGTTGCCTACCAATTGGAACTACCTCTGCATCTTTCTAGAGTCCATGATGTCTTCCACATTTCCCAACTCAGGCGTTGCTTCTCGGATCCTATCCGTGGAGTGGACCATGAAATGCTTGATCTCCAAGATAACCTCACCTATCGAGAATACCCCGTTCGTATCCTTGATCAAGCCGAGCGTACCACTCGACGTCAGAATATCAAGTTTCTCAAGGTTCAATGGTCAAACCATTCCGAGCAAGAAGCAACTTGGGAAAGGGAGGATCGTCTTCGACTTGAGTATCCCACCTTCTTCGCGACGGATCCTAAATCTCGGGACGAGATTCTTTTGAGTGGGGGTGAGTTGTCACATCCTAGCTAGTCCATGCATTAGAGTGTTGCATCATGTCTATTTTTCCATCAGAAACTTGAATTGGCGAAGACAGAACCCCCAGCACCCCTCTAAACTCAACTAGGGTTTACTAAAAATTATTTCAATGAACCTGAAATGCCCTTCTAAAAAGTTCACCCTCTTTGTCTTGGGTTAGTACCTATGGCAAAATTGGTGCACGTTTTTCTAGGTCAACAGAAGGCCATTGGATTAAATCATATGTACCTTGAGTTTGGGCATTTAAATTATATAAAATATCTCAAATGCTCAAATAATCCCAAACTAAAATGTTCCATGCTGGATATATTCCAACTAAGGACCAGGTGCAGTTTGGTGAATTTTGGAGTTGCCTATGTATTTTTAGAAATGCAACAAAGATACAGAAAATAGAAAAAAGCAGAAAATGAAAAACTTTTACCTAGCGCCACCCACGGCCCCCTGCCCAGCCCAGCCCGGCCATGCCATGGCAATGGCTGCTTAGCTAGGCCAGCGTAGACAGTGCTCGACAGCGAAGCACAGCATCGTGCACGCAGCTGGCCGCCGCTCGCCGCTTCCTCGCCGAGCTGTCGGCGGGATGCCCTCTCTCCACCCCGAGCTCGTAGACACCTTTCCTCCTCCCGGCTCCTCTCCTCGCCGCCCGCACCATGGCCCGGCGCTGCGTGCCAGCGCCACCGTGAAACTCGTGCTCTCCGATGACCTTGCGACGCGCCGCCGTGTCCAGGTGCTTCGCCACCCTCCCCACCTTCGAGCAAGCCGAGCCCCGAGCGCTCGCTTGCCTCGGAGCCGCTGCAAAGACCTCGCCCGCCACCGCCACCGCCGGAGATCCCCTTCGCCGTCGCCGCCGTACCAGCTCGTCCTCGACCGCGTCGAGTACACCAACGTGACGGCCGTGAGCTCAGCAACCCTCCCATCCTCTCCGTTTGCTCTCTCGTGCACCGTAGCGACCCCATGGAGCTTCACCGCACGCACCACCGCCGAGCTCGTCGCCGACGTGCCTCCGGCCATCCACCGTCCACACCATGGTGTCTAACATGCTCACCGCGTCGCGTAGAGCCTAAAGCCCCTCTCCACGCGCCTCGCCGTGCCCCGTAGCCACGGGACCATCTTCACCCGACTCCGGCGACCGCCTAGCTCATCGCCGGCGACGTTTCCGGCCACCGCGACCTCAACCACCACCACCAAACGCCGCGGCTTGTTCCCGGCTACATGCAGATGGCCTCCACCGTCCATTTGGACGCCGGAACGTGCCAATGCACTCTCGCCGCTGCGTCTGGCCTTGCCGGCGACTAAACGCCGGCAGGCTTTGACCATTGACGTTGACCGGGTGGGCCCAAGTTGACTCCCCTGAGTCTATGGCAAGTGGGCCCCCTGCTAATTAACTTAGTTAGTTCAAACTAATTCTAATTAGTTAAATTAAGTGTGCTGACATGCGGGACCCACTGCTCAGTTTGACACGGACGTCCCGTTGATCTCAGCGTCACCACGACGCAATCTTCGACACAGTAATTGAATTACTGGAATTATTCTGATATAGGAAATTCCAGAAAATAGTTCAAACTTCAATAATTCATAAGAATTAATCTGTAACTCCAAATGCAAAGATTTATATATGAAAAATGATCAGAAAAATCCATTCTATCCATTGGTAAAGGTTTCATGCATGATAGAACAAGTTAACCTTCCTGTTTAAGCAGATTAAGATAATGCACCTTTATGGCTATGTTAAATGAGCTAACATTTGAATCTTTGATTCGAATGAGTTCATCCCTTTCTGTTCTAGCTTGCCTTAGGCCAACACACATTCATATTGCCATGTCATAGCATGCATCATATTGTTGCATATTGTCATGTGTTTTTTATGTTCGGTGTGTCTTTCGTGATAGGTTCTGCCTCCGAGGATAACCCCGAATATCCGTCTGAAGGCCAGTATCCTAATACCACTACATAAGGCAAGCAACCCATTGATCATTCCGATACAAACCCATGTTCTCGCTTCTGCTCTTGTTTACTCCATTAAGACAACGCGATTCAAACTGTTGTGTGCTGCGGTAGCTGAACCCACTTCCTTTGCATGACCTGTCATTGCCACAATAACTAGATGAAACCCACTAGTATGTGTAGGAGTTGATTGAGCCATGTTTGTGATTCCTACCATGCTATGCTTGCTATGCTTAGAGTTGTGTCTGGTTTGGCTCATCGGGATGATGAACTGGAGTGAAAGGTTGTGTCGGGTTCGAGAGTGAAAGTGTTGAACACGTTTTGGTAAAGGTGTCGATGAGAGGCCATGTAGGAGTACATGGTGGGTTGTTTCATTGAATCCGTCCCTAAGAACTGAGATCTGTGTGTGTGATTTAAGACTTAGCTACTACCACGCATTGGGATCCTTAATTGAGCCTCTCGACTTATTAACCACTCTTGTCCTCGGTCAAGGAGTTGCAAGTAGTTTCGGTGTTTGTAGCATCTTTGGGGGACGGCGTTGACCTTAGGGGTGGGCTGTGTTGCGGTAGGCACGTGGGTGGTGTCTTGATTCGCCCGTTTGGTGTCTCGGGAACCCTGCACACATCGTTCAGGGCCGTTAGTGGAAACCTCGGCCGGACTCCCTGCGGATGGAACCCGAATAGGCGATAAACTTGGACTAGGGACTCGTGTGTTTAGTCAGGTCATGGCCGACACCCTCGCTGAGATTCCGCTTGAAGGTTGCCGAGTACATGTCGTGTAGCGGTGATAAGTGGTGAGAGCGTGTGTGAAGAAGTACACCCTGCAAGGTATAAAACTATTGAATAGTCGCGTATTCATGTAAAGGACTACTTGGTCACCTATACGGTTCATAGACAAGTAAATGGATACTACTAAAAGCCTCAAGATAAGTGTGAGTACATGGATGGCCCTCTCGTGGGTTGACGAGAGAGGATCCACAGTGGAGTATTGTGATGGTGATTAGTGGACTCGTGTGCGATAAATGCTTTTCAAGTGGTGTCACGTAGGATAGCTTAGCCAAGAGTCAAAGCTGGCTTCTTGGAATAACTCCACTACCTTCTTGAGAATGTGCATGTATAATAGGATTACATTGTAAGACTTCTTGAGTACCTCCGTACTCATGTTTGCTCAATTACTGTTTTCGACGACAACACCCCTCCGATGGGTTTTATGTAGACCTTGATGTCGATTTAGTGAACTAGCCACCTGGTGGTGATCCAAGGCTTGTGAAGGGCCCTTTGTAGATAGAAGGGCTTCATCAAGCTTTCTTTCTTTTTAGAGTCGTACTCGAGACTAGTTTGCTTCATATGTGCCTTTATGTTTGTATGACTTGAGTGTTGGGTCATGTGACCCCTATCTGTATGGATATGTTACGTATGGCTCCTCGGAGCCTCTTAAATAAAGTACTTTGAGTTGTAGAGTTTAGTTGTGAAGCCATGTTGTATGTACTCATATCGGGCATATTGTGTGTATGATTGAAATGCTTGGTATGAGTGGGATCCGACAATCTAGTTGTTTATCCTTGGCAGCCTCTCATATGGGGAAATGTAGTCTCGTGCTTCTGAGCAATAGTAGTCCGCTACAGCCCGGTTCACCGGAGTCTTGTTAGCCTAGCACTACTGCTTTGGACACTTGACTGGCCGGCATGTGTTTCACTTCGTTCCTATGTCTGTCCGTTCGGGGAAATGTCACGCGGTGATATTGAGTCTGCCTAGCCTGCTACAGCCCGTGATACCGGAGTCCTATTAGCCCAGTCCTACAGCCCGAATTCATACGTTGATGACCGACATGCTCGATGTGATTCATGTATGCCTGTCCCCATGGGTTAGCGCCGCTTTGGGTTCACGACTAGCCATGTCGGCCCAGGTTCTCTGTCATGTGGACGCTAGCGACACTATCATATACGTGAGCCAAAAGTCAAAAACGTTCCTGGGCCATGGTAAGGCGACACCCGTGGGAATACCGTGCGTGAGGCCGCAAAGTGATATGTGGTATTACCGGCTAGGTCAATGTGACTTGGAATCGGGGTCCTGACACACTTCTACGAGAGCACACGTATGATAATCTTGATTCTGTCATAAATTTGTCATGGATGTACATGCATGACAAAAAACGCGACCTACTGTGACAAACACGTATCATCACGGAAGTGTATTTTTTTCTAGTGAAGCCAGTTTGAAGATGGCCCCTTTCGAAGCACTATACAGAAGGAGGTGCAGAACACCGTTGTTGTGGGACGAGGTTGGAGACCGGTAGTTATTTGGACCAGATTTGATTAAAGAGTCTGAAGAGAAGGTTAAGCTGATTCACGATAGACTCACGGTAGCCCAGTCCAGGCAGAAGAGCTATGCAGATTCTAAATGCAAGGAGACAGTTTACGAAGTTGGAGACATAGTGAATCTTCGTGTATCCCCACTTCGATGAGTGAGGCGCTTTGGAGTTAAGGGAAAGTTAGCGCCGCATTTTGTGGGACCATACAAAGTTTTGGAACATATGGGAGAAGTTGCTTACAAGTTGGAATTATCCGAAGGATTGTCAGGAGTTCACGACGTGTTCCACGTTTCTCAGTTGAAGAAGTGCCACGCAGAGATGGCTGATATTCCTCTAAGAGATACAGTGCCGCTGGAAGCCATACAGTTGGATAGCCATTTGACCTACGAGGAGAATCCAGTTAAGATTCTTGATTTTGCTAGCCGTGTCACAAGAAACAAAGTAATCAAGTTCTTCAAAGTTCAGTGGAGTCACCATACCGAAGACATACGGAAGGATCACTCTCACATATTTTCTAACCAACCCGAATCTCGAGGGCGAGATTCATCTTAAGGGGGTAGGTTTGTAACATCCCAAATTTTCAATTTAGAATATTATACATTAGATCATCATTGCATATCATATTTTATTGCATTTTTTGTTTTAATCCAAGAAATTCTATGCAACTCAAGGACCCACAGAGAGAGTTGGGGATTTCGTTATTTTCAAATTTGAGTTTTCTCAAATTTTGAAAAAGAGGATCGTTTGATATTAATTATTTTCTCTTCGAATATTTCTTTTATAAAAATAAAAGAGAGAGGATAAAATGACTTCCTCAGAATAAATAAATATTGGAGATTTAATATTAAAATCAAATAAGATTTTTTATTGGGAGTTTTAGTGCTATTTTATTAGAATTAGGAAAAATATGCGTTTTTCAAAATTGCATTTACGCCTGAAATAAATGTTCACCTTGTCCGGCCTATTTTTAAAGGACGGGGAAAATTTATTTCGGGATTTTTGGAGTCAGTTCAGTATTTCTTTTCTTCCTTTTTCTGCATGCCTGAATTATTTAAAAAAAAGTTACCGACCTCTGGGGTCAGTGTCCATCTGGAAACCGACCGGCCGGCCCTTTAAGAGGCGAGAGGCCGAGCCGCCAAACCCTAACCAGCCTAGCCCGCACCCTTGCCACGCCCGCCGCCCCGGCCGCCGCCAGCCGCCCCGCCGCCGCCGCCCGCCTTCATTGTCTCATGGGATATGGAGGTAGCCGTTGCACCCTCGGTTTCGTTAGAAAACCGTCGTTTTTTAGAACTTGCGGTTTATTTTTTAGATCGGTTTATTTTTTCCAGTTTAGTTATTTAGCGAACACCCGTTCGTTTTAACGAACGGTTTTCATCGTTTAGCATGAGACAGCGACGTTAGTTCGTTAGCTTCATTCGTCGCTTTTTCTTTTTCGGATTTTTGCGACTATTTTCGATCGCGATTTCTGATCCGATTTTTGTTCTAGTATAACTTTTCGCTCGTTTATCGGAATTAGGCGATTCAAGAGCCTAGAGTTTCGTCTCGAAACCCTCTTTCTGTTTAACCAACTTAAACAAGATTTTGCTTCTGTAAAATTTGACTTTAGTCGAGATTAGTCAACGAAGCTTGTTTCTTTCGCTGTTTGAGTTTTGTTGCTTCGTTTTATTTGATTTTTTTGCAATCCGGAGTTCTTGAGTTGAACATTCTGGTTAGATCTCTTATTTTAGTTTTACCCGTGCCCTTGCTTGACTTGTTATTGTATGCTTGTTATTTGCGATAGAGTACCCGGAGTGCGAAGCGTGCTACTACGAGTCTCTAGGTTTCGCGGATCATCAGCAAGGCAAGTAACACTTTGATCATACTTCTTTACTACCCAGTTTTAGTGCATTAGATCAATCCTCTAAACGATTGCGTGGTTAGGATCTGATTAAATTGTGGGTTTGGGAAGTAGATGAGGTAGTACCTATTCACCTGTTTATTATCAAACCTTTGGGAGTTATTTCTACGTCGCTTATATTGCTATGCTATGCTTGTAGACGTGGATTGGGTTTGAGTGCATTCATGATAGATGTGAGTATTGTTAAATAACGGTGAACTTAAGGTGGCAACTTCAATACACATCTGGGTGGATTGAGGCACCTGGGGAATTCCAGTGATTGCCTGTGTTGTTTTGGAAATCCCGAGGTACCGTGTGATTCTCCTATGGACTGCCACCCAGGCTCAAAGGGATCATAAGATAATTCATGCTAGAAACTTCTGTGTGCAGCCACATGCCATTATGGGCTCTAGCACAGTTGAGTAAGTTGTGGGAAACCTTTCCATGATGGGCTAGCAGATGTAGGGGATTGTAGGTGTACCAGCCTATCTATCGGTTAAGGGGACCTCTTCAGAAAGACTGTGTCTCGGTCATCCGTTTCTCAAACATTATGTAGTGCGAGAAATCCAACGGAGGAGATCGAGTCTTGTGGGGAAAAGTGCACAAACCTCTGCAGAGTGTACAAACTAATCATGGTTAGCCGTGTCCCGGGTTATGGACATCTTGAGTATCTGGTTCTTGGATTATCATGTGGATCTCATCACTCTTAATTATATAATTTGATTGGGGTTAATGATTATTTTTAATTGGGATTGAGAGGGGGTTTACCATTCTCAATGTTTAACAACCAACATGATAGTTAAATAAAATTTATTCCTTTGTTGCAGGAAAAAATTGGCTTTTCGCAAAACATTTAACCATACAGCCTCCACCAGCCAAATATGCAGGTAGTGATAGCATTATTCTGTTCATTACTCTTTTGTGTTACATTGCCAGCATATTCCATGTGCTGACCCATTTTCGGGCTGCATCGTATCATGTTGCAGACTTTTCAGACGACGAGTAAGGAGCCTTAGGTCGTGGTCTTTCACTCAGTGATGCCGTTGGAGTTGATGGACTCACTTTATCTTCCAAGCTTTCCGTTGTTATCGTATTAGATGGACTTAAGACATAGTTATTGTAATAAGTTCTCTTTTGAGACATTCGATGTAATAAGTGTGTGATTGCTACTCTGTTATAAATCCTTCAAGTACTGTGCGTGTCAGCATTACCGATCCAGGGATGACACTGATGCACAGAGATCAGACTGTTTGAGGTCTGGTCACTACAAGATGGAACACCCGTATGCAAAGTGAGAGCATGATTTGTGCATCTCTTCAACGCAAACGGTTCTTTTGGATGACCCGTGTGCAACCACTTACAAACAATTTGGTAAGATTTGCATCTGTCATATTGGGTATGTTGCCATTTGTCAAACTGGAAAGATTGACATTTGTCGATCTAGTAACATTGCCATTTGTCAAACTTGTAACACTGCGATTTGTCAAAATATGAAGCTAAAAATCACTAGTGGTATCTAATTTTTGCAACTAAAATTCAGTAATTAAGAATATATTTCAGTCATAGATTAAGCAGCCGTTCTTTATACAAAAAGTTCAAATCGACAGCTGAACAGACAAAACTTTTCACCAATTGTTGAAATCCACTTACTGAAATAGCTAGTTCTACTTTATATACTAGCTAATTTTAAGTACGTTGTACAGTTCCACCACATCTATAGTCAAATGAACTGAACAAAATAGCCCCTAAATACTACTACTATGGATGGAGGGGCTTTGTACTACTTCCAGCTGCCTCTCCTCTGCCGAGCGCGCTCAGTAAGAGGCAGAGGAGGAGGAGCCTACCGACGAGCTGGACAACTGCAATACGGTGCCAGCCGCTGCTGCAGCTTCAGCGATGCTCACCTCGAATGCCCTCTTCCACTCCAGACGACCCCTCTCGAAGCGGTGGTCCTCGTCGTAGATCTCCTAATTCCTCGCCTATGAGGCAGCGTGTGCCGCGGCCATGGTGGCGGTAAGCCTCTTTGCGTGCTTGATGAGGCGCTCCTCCTCCTCCTGCAGGAACTCGGTGTAGCGCGCAAGGTCGTTGACGCACGCACGGGCATCCACCTCCGCCTCCCGCCTTCGGCGGCAGTGGGGGAGTGGGTGATGACCCCGACGGTCAACGGTGGGCTGGCGGCCACGACGGCCAATGATGGCGTGGCGGCCATGACCACCACTCCCGCCTTCGGGCGATGGTGGAGGAAGCGGGTGATGGCCACGGTGGCCGGCAGTGGGGTGATGGCCACGGTGGCCGGCAGTGGGGTGCCGGCCATGACGGCCACCTCCCTCCTTCGAGCCATGGCGGCGGAGTGGTGACGGCCCTGGCTTTCGACGGTGGTTTGGCGGCAACGGCGGTTGGCATCAGCTGTCGACGGGCAACGGCGGCGGAGCGTGTGGTGGGTGTTCTGCAGACACCCAACAGGGACGCCACGCGCACTACACTACGCCGGGGACTGCGCCGCCGACGCGGTTTAGCCTCCCAGCTGGAGCTGTCCTATGATAACGGCGGAGTGGCTGAGCGAGGATGATGGATCAATGCCATTATTTATTGCGGGAGAAGCAAACGAGATAAGCTACAGGGAGGGAGGGGAAAATGCGACGCATGACTCACCGGTGAGCATTGAGATTTTGGGGGATTTCACCGACTCGGGCGGGAAGCTTGCGCTAGAACCTGCGAGGTTGCGCGGGAGCAGGCTCACTGACGATTCATTGGTGCCACCGTTTGGCCAAAATAACACCCCCGCGCGCTGCGCAAGCTTGCGCTGTAAGCCATCTGCGGCAGCGGGGTGACAAGACGTGCGAGAGGAGGACGAAAAGCCACGTACACATACGGTTAATAAAAAAAAATTGCGATTTAATTACCTACTATAACCCTGTCCTGGTTTATAAGTAGGATTTAACTAATTAAATACGAATGCATGTCACGAAAGATTATATAGTTGGATTCGTATTTGAACATAGTTTCCAATTATTTAAATTTTTATAACATGCATTAAAATTTTGTTGGTTAAATTTGAGGGCAAAGTATGGCACATAATATAAAGGGGAATATAGACCAAAAGAAGGTAGTAGCACACGACTGCTCTCTACGCAGCGACACAACTGTCGGCCGGCTTGTAGGCGACCATTTACTGCGTGTTCAACTGCTCTATGTGTCTGGTTGCTTGCGCTTCTGGCCGCTGTCGGTGTCAAAACCGGCGGATCTCAGGTAGGGGGTCCTGAACTGTGCGTCTAAGGTCGATGCTAACAGGACACGATGTTTACCCAGGTTCGGGCCCTCTCTATGGAGGTAATACCCTACTTCCTGCTTGATTGATCTTGATGAATATGAGTATTACAAGAGTTGATCTACCACGAGATCGTAATGGCTTAAACCGTACAAGTCTAGCCTGTATGACTATGATTATGATTGTTCGTGTCTACGGACCTAGCCCTAAAGTTTATATAGATACCGGAGGGATCTAGGGTTAAACAAAGTCGGTTATAAAAAAGGAAATATTCATATTTGGTTGCCAAGGTTACCTTCCACGCCAAGGAGAGTCCCATCCGGACATGGGTAGAGTCTTCAGTCTTCGTATCTTCATAGCCCAACAGTCCGGCCCATGGTAACAGGTCGGACGCCCGAAGACCCCTTAATCCAGGACTCCCTCAGTAGCCCCTGAACCAGGCTTCGATGAAGAGGTGTCCGACATGCAGATTGTCTTCGGCATTGCAAGGCGGGTTCCCTCCTCCGAATACTCCAAAATAGTCTTCGGACGCAACGCATGTATCCGGATCTGCAACACAAGTACCACACACAACCGCAAAGAGTATAATATTTCACGAGTCCAATCTGCTGACAACTTTTTGTAATGTGACATCACGTCTGTCCGGTCATTATTTCAAACCATTTTCGTCTGTCGTTCCACGTTTTGAGACACGGTTTTCATTGGCATGTCTTGTCGATGCAGAGATCGTGTCCCCTTATTGCGGGATTCTCATCAATACAGGGTGGGTAATCCAACCATGCTGTTTGCACAACCCTTGAGAATAAGCGAGTTTTAAGGCGACTGGGGAGGCGTTCGATACTCACTGCCTTTATAAGGGGATAAGGATTCCCTTTCTTCACCCACGCCTTCTCTCTTCCTTTGCCCTGCCATTCTTGAGCTCCAGCGCCCAAGTTCTCATCTTTTCCGCCTCAAGCAAGCACTCAACCATGTCCGGATCTGGAGGGCAAGGCAAGTGGATGGCCTCCTCCGTTAAGGAGAAGGACATCACCGAGCTTCGGGAGGCCGGGTATGTGGCGAAAAAATCGCTCACCGGCTTCCGGACATGGGGCAAGTCGTCCCCACCCCGAAGCCCAATGAGAGGGTGGTGTTCATCCCCCATTTCGTCCGCGGGTTAGGGTTTCATCTCAACCCTTTCGTCCGTGGGCTTATGTTTTATTACGAGCTAGATTTCCATGATCTAGCCCCGAACTCCTTCCTCAAAATCTCGGCATTTATTGTCGTGTGCGAGGCATTCCTCCGCATTCCTCCCCACTTCAGACTATGGCTCAAGATCTTCAATGTGAATCCGAAGGTGGTGGATGTCCAACACGCGGAGTGTGGAGGTGCCATGGTGAGCAAGATGCCCAACGTCACACGGCCCAAAGGTACCTTCGTGGAGACTATCAAGGAGTGGCAGAAGATGTGGTTTTATATCACAGAGCCTCGCGACCCCACTTGGGCCACGGCTCCCGAATTCAAGTCCGGTGCCCCAATGTGGCTCACCTCCTGGCTAAAGAAGGGCTTGGACTGGTCTTCATCAGACGAGCTAATAGCGCTTGAAACGCGCATTTAGAGCATGGTGGACAACAATGTCAAGCTCGTCAATGTGATCCAGGTGATGCTAGTTCGCCGGATCCTTCCATGCCAAAGCCGGACAAGCACCAGACTCTGCAATAGTTCTTCAGAACTACACATGAGGACATCTGGAAGGTGCTCTTCACAGGCAAGAAGACGCCGCCGGCGACGATCGAGGACCGCGGTCATGCCCTAGCCCGTCCTGCCAGTCCGGTAAGTTTTTCCCGTTTCAAGACGCATCCTTTTTACTTGCTTGTTTAGCGAAGATGCTTAGGGTTCACCAATCATTTTCTAGGGCTGGACGAAGAAGGCAGAGCGAATTCAGTGCGCAGCTCCGCTGCCCGAGGAACCAGTCATCCCACTCTTGGCGAAGATGCTGGTTCCGGCGCCCTACAAGGCACCAGAGGAGAAGGCCAAGAAGAAGGCCAAGGGGGCCAAAAATGGCCCTCTCCGCACAGGTGCTTCGGACATGACGTCCGAAGACAACGAGACTCCTCCTCTGCCGCTGAAGACGATGAGGAGGAGGAGGAAGAAAGTAGCTCTCCCCCTGAGGGGGGGGGGGAGAAGAGGGTGGCCTCCACAAATCTGGAGGCGGAGGCGCCTAAGAGGGGGAAGGGCCTCTTCGCGGATAACTCCGCGTGGGATGTCAACAACAGCCCAGAGCGACACCCCTGAAGCATGCCCCTGGTCGCATCGTAAGTACTAAAAAACCCGTATACGTCCATGTATCCGGCCTCTCCTCTTTATGGTATTAATATGGTTAATCTTGGTATTGCAGTCCGGCCCATGACAGCTCCCAGCAATCCTCATCAAGAGGTTCGTTGAATTCAATGGCGATGGCCAGCGAGTCACCGCCGGCCGCTTACTCTCCCGTGGCCAAGGGCGACGCCGAGGTCCTGTCGCGAAGGACCTTCCTCGGCCAGGGAGAGTCTCAGGAGGCCGTCAGGGTGGCGCTAGAGGGCGAAACCTTTGCCTTCGGACACATGGGGGAGCAGATCCCCATGGAGACTGGCGATGGGAGCCGTGTTAAGTTTGGCCCCCAACCGGATACGGTTCCAGAGATCTACACGGCTCTGGAATCCGGCGTGCATCCTCCTTCGAGAGAAGGAGGTGTGCCTATTCCACCGGTGACCTCTGTCCAACCAGAGGCACCGCATAATCTGCTGGAAGCGCTACGAGGCGCTTCCATTGTAGACGAACACCGTATCCTTATGGGTACGGTAATTGGGAGGGTTCAGTCCATCAAGAGAGGACTGATCGAAGCCTGCGGCAGCCTGCTAACGGGCTTTGAGGTAAGCGACACAAAAGGAAAAGTCCTAGTATAGACCGTAGCCCCTGAGACACTGTCCGGTGTTCGGAAAGAAAAACCGGACAGAGGATCAAGTAATTTTCGTAGGGAACTAACTAAAGATGTCTTAAATACATAAGCGGGCATCGTTGCTAGCCGCAACCTCTCATGCTACGGAGGTCTCCGGACTAAAGCAGAGGCTGGAGCGGGCCGAAGAAGAGCTCGGCCTTGTAAAAAGGAAGCTGGAGGACAAGCAAGGTATGTTACGACTTGCTGTATATTCGGAAAGAATGAATGATGTGTATTAACCGTAGTGCCATGACATTTGTAGGAGCGGCGACTGAGGTCGAGGTCCTTAGAAAGGCCCTGGCTGAAGCCGAGGAGAAAGCTGCCAAGGAACAAGCCTCTCGTAAGAGGCATGAGGCCAGGCTTAATGAGGTCCAGCAAGAGCTCCATGATGCCGTGAATAAATGCGAGACCTTGGAGTGCGATGTTTGGGCTCAAAAGACCGAACTCACCAAGGCTCGACAAAGCACGGAAGAGGCCCGGGTTGAAGCCCAGGGCGCCCTCCAGGAGATTCAGGAGGCCAAGAAGATCGCGGCAGGTAAGGCGTTTAGTATGCAAAGCAAGTATGTGAAGAAGTATTTCTTACTAACCCGGATTCGGAGTTCTCCAGGGGCTTTTGCGGATTTGCCATGCAGTGTGTCTGACGCTGCGGTGTTCTACCGAGCCGAAGAAGGGAGCTCAACGGAGAAGCTATTCTGGTCGCAATATCTTGCGCCAGAACATCCAGTGCCCTTTAGCAATAAGCTAAAACAGCTGGTCGAGCTGCATAGGGTGGCCGAACTAGCCATGAAGGATTTAATAATTCGGTTGTGGCCTGCCGAAGCTATACCCAGCAGCTACTTCAGGCTCGTGAAGCGGCTGGTGAATTCCTGTCCTCGGCTGGACATCGTCAAGCGGTCGGTCTGCATTGAGGGCGAGCGCATGTCCTTCGCCCGTGTCAAGGTGTGGTGGGTGAAGATGGACGCCATCAAGCTTGCGACCGGGGGACCGCCAGAGGGCAAGGAGCACCACACACCCGAGCGATATTTTGAAGACGTCCTGGAGGGGCATTGCATTGTGGCGACGCAATGTGCGCAAGACACTATTTTTGAATGAATACATTCATGTTGTCTCTGCCTTGTATGATGAAACAAAGTTGTTGTGTAATATAATGTTTATTTTTTATAAAAATTACCTCCTGTGCGGCCGTGTTGTATGAAATCTGAGAGTTGGCCTGTCGTCGGCTTCTACCCCCACGTAGTTAGTACGGGGGTGTTCGGGATGGAATCTAAACACTCTTGATCCAATTGTTTGGTCCTTGAAGGAGGTGTTTAGCGCAATGAACCAGGCAATCAGACTATGCGGCTTGAACACCCTCACTTAGCCATAGGAATTTGACAATAAAATTTTAGGCGCAGCCCCTAGTATCCAAACACCTGATCGGGCAAGTGCCAATCCCTCGTGTAATGCGGAAAAAATCTCTAAGGATTTGAGACCTCCAAAGAGCTGACGGGCTCTCGCTGGATCATGACAGTCATTTTTCCGCTTTCTCTACTGAGACGCTCTTCTGGGTTAACCAGGGCACAATCGTAGTAGCTCTCCCTTTACTAACCTAGCTGTCGGATGTGGGGTTCCGGCAAACACTTAAGGTTCGAACACTGGGGTGCGCGCGAAGTCTCCCCCCCCCTACTGATCTACGCTCTAGCTCGCTAAGATCTCATGGATGAACTCGACGAACTCACAGCACAGAAAGAGACACGGGGTTTATATTGGTTCGGTCCACCGTTGTGGAGTAATACCCTACTCTAGTGTGGTGGTGGTGGATTGCCTCTTGGGCTGATGATGAATAGTACAAGGGAAGAACAGCCACCTGAGGTCGAGGTGTTCTTGTGGGAGCATTGGCTTCTCGATCTGTTCGAGTTCCCCCTTCTACTGTGGTGGCTAAGCCTATTTATAGAGGCCCTGGTCCTCTTCCCAAATATCGAGCGGGAAGGGAGCCAACAAGGGCGGGCAAATTTGAAGGGGAACAGCTAGTACAAGCTATCCTGACAAAAGCGGTCTTCGCCTGTGAAAAGTTCTGGGGTGACTCCATCATGGGCTCCATGATGACCTCCACCTTGCCGTCCTCCTGGTCTTGGCCTTGTTGCACCAATATGGCAACCTTTGCCTGATGCCTCGGTACTCTTCGCCCTTGCTTGCCTCCTTAGCACCAAAGAGGAAACAAGGACGTTGTGCGCGCTGGCGCCCGCCTGGCGCCCGCCTTACACCGTTCGTCATGGCTCACGTCACGAGAGCCTCATGAGGTTTGCCCTGCCTTGATATCTCCGCTCCTCGTGAGCCTGCCTGGCTAGGCCACTCCGGAGGAGATCTTGCGTCGTCCGCCTCGCGAGGGTCTTGGATGCCTTGTTGACGAAGATGGGTCATACGGCCCGCTGCCTAGCCACGCCGTTGGCCATGGCGTGCAAGTCTGGGACCCGCATTCCCGTAACGCCGACAAGAGCCCCTGGCCCAACGCAGCGCTGGCTTGGCTTTCGCGGTGAAGCCAAGGGTCAAGTTCGAGCGCCTGGCCCCAAAAGCTTATGCGGTTTCGGTGCGTCGCGTGGCGTGTTGATTGGACGTGGGCATCTCCGCTTCTCCATGCTGCCTCGGCAACTGCTCGACTTGACAAGTCCCTGCGACATGCAAGGAAAACCATCATTACCTATGATCGTGGGAGACGCCGATTGGCCTTCTCTTGAGATAAATGGGGAGGGGGGCGGAGCCCCCGTTGCCCGTCTCTTCCTTGCTCGCTTGCTTCGTCCTCCTTGCTCCACTGCTGACAGTGCCATTGATAGCGCCACAAAACAAGTTCTTTGCCGTCAATAAAGGGAAGGTCCTCGCGAGGGCCCCGACTCCCCGGCGCCCAAGCGCGGCCATAGCTGTCCGTGCAAGCACGCCGCGACCCCCGCCGTGGCCCACCGTCGAGGTGGCGCCGTGCTACGCGGTGGGGATCGTCCCGTCCATGGTGGTCCAGCCGATGAGGGGAGGCGCGCGATGGTGGCGTGGCCTCCACGCTCGCGCTTCCATTCGGCTGATGTGTCGCCGGAGTTCGTTGTTTGGTCGGAGAGCCCGGCCGGCAGCTGGCTCCAACTTCCGCGCTTCTTCGTCGTGAACTGCCGGCCTCTGGTCCGGGCGGGCTCTGGCTCTAGGTGGACGGCTGCAGCAGCAGGGCCTCTTGGGTTGCGGTCGAGACATCCGCCGCATGCAACATAGCCACTGCCCGCGGGCGGCGATCGTCAAGCACAAGCGGCCTGGGCAGGCGGTGCACCGTCCACTTCAGGTACGATGGTGAATCGACCCTTTACGTGAGGGTGTTCGGGGAAGATGGTTCCCGCGCCGGGTGCTGCCCCGAGTCGAACGACGGTGAGGAGGTGCTTGGCCTTGGTGATGGCCGCGATGAGGACGAGGGCGAGCCTCCTCCAGCTATGGCGGCTCCTCCTCCGATGACAGCTCCAGCAGCGGTGGCTACGACCAGCCGCCGTGTTGCCACGCCCGCTTCGAAGGGGGCAGCGGGTCATCTCGTCGTCGTGCCTCCGTGAAGCATGAGGAGGGGTCTGGCTAGGCTTTGGGCGTCGCCAAGGGCGTGCCTCCGCGGGTTGCTGCAACGCTACTTTGCTTAGCTTTTTCTTTCTTTCCTGCATCGAAATACGAAACTAGTATGGGCCCAGAGGGGCGTGTATCGAACTGTGGTTCTTTGGTTAATTCATTGTGCAAGTCGCTCCTATGCCGTGTTGTTATTTAGCGTGAAGATAACTTAACATGGCGTGTTTAGGAAACCCTTTCCCTCGTGTGGTGTCTACGTTGCTCGGAAACTGCAAAAAATTTGTTAGGGGGCACACCAAAAGAATTGCCGTCCTCCTAAGCCTTGACTTGGCGCGTTGTATCGCGGTACCCGAGGGGCATAGATTTGGGAGGGGTGTGCCAGCTTCCAGGCTCGAACTAGGGTGGGTCGCGAGAAGGCAAAGAGAAGAGAAATGCTCGCGAGGGCACCTACCTAGCCCCCTCGCGAGGTATGCAAGAGAGAGAACAAGAGCAAACTAGAGCCGAGAAAAGAAGTAAAAGGCTGGGGAACCAAATCAGCAACAAACGCCAAGATCAACTCTGAATAAGGAAAAGTGCCCAACTACGGAAAGCAAATGAAAAGTTGCGTCCGGCACCTAATCTAGTCTTCAAGTCTTCTCACCAGCGCGGAGCTAAGTGCTGTCCACTAGGCGTGGGGGGGGAGCCCCAGGGCCTGAGGCCAGCTCTCCTGAGACTCCGGGGCGTGTAGAGCCCCAACTCATTATTACGTGAGAGTGTCACGGGCGGCGATTCTTCACAGGCACCGGGCCTTCTTCCCAGGCTCTGGGCCTTTCTTCTCAGGCTCTGAGCCTTGCTTCATGGATAAAACTTTCAGAGGTGTTGGATGTTCCAGGCATTCTGGATGGGTGTCCCATCCTGCGTCTCCAGGCGCGCTGCACCCGGCATGGAGACATGAACGACCCTGAACGGGACCTCCCACATGGGCGAAAGCTTGTGCAGCCCTTCCCTGGAGAGGACCCGCCAGACGAGGTCGCCACCGAGGCCCCTGGAGCGGATGTTGCGGCAATGGTACCGCCGTAGAGTTTGTTGGTAGCTTGCCGCCCTCAATGCGGTTCGCTGACGGGCGCCTCGCCCAAAGATGAGATCCATCCTCTGCATGGCGCCCTTATGCTTCGGCCGAACGCCAGACTCACAGCGGAGCTGACATTTTGACTGTGGAGGAAGGACTGCCTCAGCTCCATAGACGAGGAAGAATGGAGACTCGCCAATGGCTTGGTGGCGTGGGTAATGAATGGACCACAACAGATTGGAGTTAAATCGTGCCAGCCCCTCGCCGTAGGGCCTCGGCTTCTTCTTGAAGGTCCTGGTTTTGAGGCCCTCAGACCTCGTGGTTGGCGGCTCGGCCTGACCATTGCTCCCGAGGTGGGCCACCAAGCATAGCAGGTCTATGCTCCAAGGTTAGCATGATGAGGTTTTGAAGAGGTTCATAGTAAACTCACGAGCCGTTATCCGTGATGATGCGGTTGGGAACCCCGGCGGCTCACGAGGCCCTTGATGAACTTGGATACAGAGCCACCGAATGGTACGGACGGCTTCCACTTCCGCCCACTTGGTGAACTTGTCGATGGCGACGTGAGAGATAGCGCTTAGCTCTGGCGCCATGGGAACGGCACAGGATGTCCAGCCCTGCATCATGAACGGCCACATGAGCGAATGGTTTGGAGGCCTTGTGCAGGCTGATGGATCTGCTTGGCGTGGAATTGGCAAGCTTCACGAGACTTCACCAGCTCGGCCGCGTTGTTGAGTGTTGTAGGCCAATAGAACCCACTACGGAACACATTGCCAACTAGGGTCCGCGACGACGAGTGGTGTCCGCAATCACCGCCGTGTATGTCAATCAGCAACTCCCTTCCTTGATTGCTGGAGATGCAGCGCAGCGTGACATCGTTCGATCGCTTCCTGTACAACTCACCGTCTTGAATGCAGTATGCCGTGGCCTGTCGTGCCACGCGCTCCGCGTCTTCTTCCTTCTCCGGCAGCGTCCCGTGCACCAGGTACTCCTTGAATTCCTTGGTCCAGCATTCCTCCTGGGGCTCGAGCGCTAGAAGCAGCCGAGCTCCTGTGGTTGGGCCGCAGGCTGGGGCTCCCGTGGCCGGGGGCTGTGGGAGCTCCTCCCGAGGCTGAGTCCTGCTTGAAAGAGGTGGCGTAGCCGACGGCTTGAAGATCTGCTCTTCGAATACGCCGGGCTCTTGTGGTTGCCGCTTGGATGCTCTCTTGGCGATGTCGTCGGCTTCCTTGTTGCTGCCCCGGGGTACGTGCTGCAGCTCCAGGCCCGAGAACTGCTTTTCCATCTTGTGCACCTCCGCGAGGTAGGCCTCCATGTGCTCGTCCTTTGGCTCGTACACTTTGTTGGAGAATTTGATGAGGAGCTGCGAGTCGCCCTTGACAGTAAGGCGCCTCACCCCCAAGGCCTTCAGGCCAGCTATGAGGCCTTCGTACTATGCGATATTGTTGGAGACCTTCTCGCCGTGCTGGAAGCAGAGTTGTACGGCGTAGTAAAGCTTGTCCTGAGTGGGCGAGATGAGCACCGCTTCCAGCCCCACTACTCGGGTGCTGCAAGGCGCCCAACGGTACATGACCCAGCCGTCTGTGCCTCACCGGGAGGTGGACAGGTCTTCTCCTTCCTCAAGAGCTGGGGCATCGGTCCATTCTGCCACAAAATTGGCGAGCACGGCTCCCTTGATGACCCTGGTAGTGCTGAACTCTAGCTGAAATGCTTGCAGCTCGATGTTCCATTCAGCGACCCTTCCGGCCGAGTTTGGGCTCCTGAGTACCCTCTCCAATGGGTAAGATGAGACGACCTTGATGGGGTGGCCCTGGAAGTAGTGTCGAAGCTTGCGCGAGGCCACCAAGAGTGCGAGCAGGAGATTTTGCGGCATGGGGTAACGTGCCCTCGTGTCCCGCAGTACGGTGCTGACAAAGTACACTGGGTGCTCGACGAGGGCTGGCACATTGTTAGGGCTTGGGTCCTGCGGAGATTCTGGCGTATCCCGAGGTGGAGGATTTCCTGACACCTGTCCATCCTCAGGAACTTCTGTGATGTTGCCCTGCTGAGCTTGGTCTTACGCACTGACGGCCTGGGCGCCTTTCCTAACCTCGCTTGTATCAGCTCACAGTTCTGGTCGGCCGCGACTTTGTCTTGGCGCCTCCTCGAATCGCTACGCCATCCCTGGCCGGGCAGGTTGTGGTGGAGGCAAGGTAAAGCACCGAGGTTCGAGAGGCCGTGGTGCAACCATCACCGGGGCTGGTGAGGTATTTCTTGAGGTCTTGGAAGGTCTTGGCCGGCTCCCGGATCCAATCGAAGGGGCCCTTCTTCTTCAGGAGCTTAAAGAAGGGCAAGGCGCGCTCGCCTAGCTTAGAGATGAAACGCCCTAACGCGGTCACCCGTCCTGCCAGCTTTTGCTTCTCCTTGAGGGTCCGTGGTGGGCTCATGTCTTCGATGGCCTTGATCTTCTCTGGGTTCGCCTCGATCCCTCTGTGCGACACGAGGAACCCTAGTAGCTTACCGGAGAGAACGCCAAACACGCACTTTCTCCGGATTAAGCCTCAAGTTCACCCGACGCAAGTTCTCAAAGGTCTCCTCCATGTCTTGAATCAACGTCTTCGCCTCGCGAGATTTGACCACTATGTCATCAACGTAGGCCTTCGTGTTCCTGCCGAAGCTGCCGCCCCAAGGCGATGTGCATCACCACGAAGGTTGCACTTCGCTGCTGCGCAGGTCAAGGGCATGCAGTGTAGCAAGACACCCCACACGGTGTTAGGAAGGCCGTCTTCTCCACATCCTCCACCGCCATCTTGATTTGATGGTATCCAGAGAACGCATCCAAGAAACATAACAAGTCGCACTCAGCGATGGAGTCGACGATTTGATCGATGCGCGGAAGGGGGAACGGATCTTGGGGGCAAGCTTTGTTAAGGTTGGTAAAGTCAACGCACATCCGCTCCTTCCCACCTTTCTTCGGTACCACGACAGGGTTCGCCAGCCATTTGGGGTATCAAACCTCACGGATGGTACATCCTGCCTCCAGCTTGTGCGTCTCTTGGACAACGACGGCCTGCTTCTCAGTGGACTACTGTCTTGTCCGCTGCTTCACGGGGCGCATGTTGGGGCACACCCTCAAATGATGCTAGATCACCTCTCTCGGGACCCCTACCAACTGATTGGGCTCCCACGCAAATATCTCCTTGTTTGCGCGCAAAAACCTCACCAAAGCTTCTTCTTGTCCCGGGTCAAGGCTGGTTCCTATGGTGAAAGTGGCTCCTGAAGACCCATCTTCGTCAACCGGCACCTGGTTGGTCTCGGCCTTGTCTTGGGTGAACAACTACTTCTTCTTGGCTGGCGCGGTTTCCTTGGCCTCGGGCGTGCTGGCGGGCACCGTCACTGCCTCCTTAGTGTCCCCCTTGATGGTGAGGACGCCCTTGCTCCCTGGCATCTTCATGAGGTTGTAGGCCGGGTGAGTCGCCACCATGAACTGAGCAAGAGCCAGGTACCCGAGTATGGCATTGTACGGGAGACCGATGTGGGCGATGCCGAAATTCACCAGCTCTGTGCAGTAGTTGTCGCGCATGCCGAAGGTGACAGGGAGGCGGATCTGCCCCAGAGAATGGGAAGCTCCACCACCCACCCCAAAAAAGGCTTGCTGAGGCCGAGCCGCTCGGGCAGCACGTGGAGGAGGGTGAAGGCTTCCACAGAGAGCAAGTTGAGGCCGGCACCGCCATCGATGAGGGTCTTGGTGACGGCCACGTTGCAGATGGTAGGTGTGCAGAGCATTGGGATTATGCCGGAGCCGGCGGTGGAGCTGGGGTGGTCTTCTGAGTCGAAGGTGAGGTCGGCCTCTGGCGCAGCCCAACCAGGGCGCTTGGAGGCTACCCCAATCTTACGAAAGAAAGGCTTGACATGGCAATCTGAAGGCGGTGCCTGAGAGCCACCCAGCAGCTCCGCGACTGCGTGGTTCGCGGACACCGCATAGCGCGCATTGAGGAGGTTGCATAGTTCCTCCCAGGACGCCACCGTGGATCCTGGGAGGTTGAGCAGCCAGACGCGCGGCTCGCCGGCGAGGGCCATGGGGAACCAGTTGGCCATGATCTTGTCGTCGCCTCCAGCTTCAAGGACGGCCTCCTCATACGCCAGCAGGAACGGCGCCGGATCTGCCTCGCCGTCATAACGCGGTGGCATCTCCAGCTTGAATTTGGTTGGCCACCGCACCTGCCACAAGGCGGGGCCAGGTCTGCACGGACTCCCAGCTGCTGGTGTGTCGGTCGCAGAGGCGGCAGCGTGCACTCTATGGGATGACGGCGACGGCACCGGGCGAGGTTGGTGGAGAGGAGTCTCCAAGACTCCCTACCTGGCGCGCCAAATATCGGATGTGGGGTTCCGACAAACCCTTAAGGTTCGAGCATTAGGGTGCACACGAAGTCTTTCCCCCCAACCGATCTACGATCTAGCACGCTAAGATCTCGCGGACAAACTCGACGAACTCACAACACAGAAAGAGACACGGGGTTTATACTTGTTCGGGCCACCATTGTGGTGTAATACCCTACTCGAGTGTGGTGGTGGTGGATTGCCTCTTGGGCTGATGATGAATAGTACAAGGGAAGAAAAGCCTCCTGAGGTCGAGGTGTTCTTGTGGGAGCGTTGGCTTCTCGATCTGTTCGAGTTCCCCCTTCTACTGTGGTGGCTAAGCCTATTTATAGAGGCACTGGTCCTCTTCCCAAATATCGACCGAGAAGGGATCCAACAACGGCTGGCACATTTGAAGGGGAACAGCTAGTTCAAGCTATCCTGACAAAAGCGGTCTTCGCCTGCGAAAAGCTCTGGGGTTACGCCAACGTGGGCTGCACGATGACCTCCGCCTTATCGTCCTCCTGGTCTTGGTCTTGCTGCACCAATATGGAAACCTTTGCCTGACACCTCAGTACTCTTTGCCTGCGCTTGCCTCCTTAGCACCAAAGAGGAAACAAGGATGCCAGGCACGCCGGCTTCACTGGGCGCCCGCCTCGGCACCGCTCGCTATGGCTCAAGTCACGAGAGCCTCGTGAGGTTTGCCTCGCCTTGATATCTCCGGCCTCGTGAGCCTACCTGGCTAGGCCACCTGCAGGAGGTCTTGCGTCGTCCGCCTCGCGAGGCTTGGACCCTCGCGAGGGTCTTGGATGCCTTGTTGATGAAGATGGGCCATACGGCCCGCTGCCTAGCCAGGCCGTGGGCCGCAAGCAGGCAAGTCCGGGGACCCCCGTTCCCAGAACGCCAACACTAGCCGATAGAACGGAACGTAAGGTAGCAAGCACAGGAGCCGGGCAACACAACTATTGACCAAAGACATGATTCAGAGCCAATGCATATAGTGCTATTCGGGGTGCCGAACTATACTGTAAGGAGTGTTCGGACTTTGTTGCCGTGTTGCGGGGCGCTAAGAAGCCCCTGGCAAATTGAAACGTACCAAAGTGTACGGGTGCTATTTGATAAAGTCATCAAAAGGAAAATAAGAGAGGATAGTAAGCTAGAGCCATAGAATTTGGGCCGCAAACTGTTTCCATTATAATTTGGATAATACGTTAAAGCGCATTGGTACAAGTGGTGAAATAAGCAACATGCTATTTAATATGCCACAACCAAGGGAGAGATGCGTGTGGGTCCTGAAAATAGGTAGAGTAGTCGTTTAAAGAGACCACCTGGAAATTCCCCTCTACGTCCATGCTTGTTGCCGTCTTGGTGTATTGATCCTTTAAAAGGACCTGCGATCAGGCCATCAGGGAAGATATGTGGAAATGAAACCTGAAAAGGATAAAAAGGAAACAGTGAAAGTATGTGTGTCCAGGGGCGGTCAAGCTGTATTGTGGATCATAAGCTAGTTATGCCTCTGTCTATGCCCATGGTATTTTGAGTGCGTAGTTATGTACACGCGGTACGAACGCCGCTACTTGATCAAGACTGGGATGGAGGCCAAATTGCTAGTCGAGCTCTTGACGAGCCGAGCTGTCCTGCTGCAGAATAGTCCAGACTCTTTTGACAGTGTCCGGGAGCTCGGCCGCCGAATTAAGGTTCTTCTTGAAAATGCTGCTCTATACTTCTACTGCTAAGGCAGCGGTGTGCTCTTCGGTACGGAGGGAGTGTTCTGTGTTTCCATTAACTGTTATGACGCCACGTGGCCCGGGCATCTTGAGCTGGAGGTAAGCATAGTGTTGCACTGCATTGAATCGAGCAAATGCAGTTCACCCAAGCAGTGCCTGATAGCCGCTACGAAAGGGGACGATATCAAAGATTAACTCCTCACTTCAGAAGTTGTCTGGAGACCCGAAGACAACCTCAAGTGTGATTGAGCCCATACAGTGGGCCTCTACACCTGGTATGACTCCTTTAAAGGTAGTCTTTGTGGGCTTGATCCGTGATGGATTAATACCCATTTTGTGCACTGTATCCTGATAGAGAAGGTTCAGGCTGCTACTGCCGTCCATGAGGACTCGTGTTAAGTGGAATCCATCAATTATTGGGTCAAGGATCAGTGCAGCCGAACTGCCGTGATAGATACTGGTCGGATGATCCCGACGATCGAAGGTGATCGGGCATGACGGCCATGGATTAAATTTTGGGGCAACTGGCTCTACCGCATAGACGTATTCGAAGTGGCCATGCTCCCTCTGGGGATGTGGGTAGCGTATATCGTGTTCACCATTTTGACCTGAGGGGGAAATTTCTTCTGTCCCTCTGTGTTCGGTGGCCGGGGTTCCTCATCATTGTCCTTGCTTTGCGATCCCTTCTCCTTGTTTTCGGAATTAAACTTGCCGGCTTGTTTAAAAACCCAAGAATCTATGTTGGTATGATTGGCTGGTTTTTCTAGGGTGCCATGGATCTGGCACGGGCGATCGAGTATGCGGTCCAAACTGGATGGTCCCGAGTTGTTTCTTTTATATGGCCCCTTCCACTGACTGGACTTGGAGCCACTCAATCCGGCGTTGACTATAGTATCATCGGTGTTACCACCATTGCTTTGACGTTAGTGCCTGTTGCGTTGGAGCTTGCTATTGCTATTTTTGACCTCGGAGGTGCCTGCTTCGCTTGCCGTGGTTTTGCTACGAGCCAGCCAACAATCCTTTCCCGCACAAAAGCGGGTCATGAGTGCCATGAGGGCTGCCATGGACTTCAGCTTTTCTTGGCCGAGGTGGTGAGCGAGCCATTCGTCGCGGATGCTGTGTTTAAAGGCCGCTAGGACTTCGACATCCGGACAGTCAACGATCTGGTCCTTTTTAGTTAAGAATCTAGTCCAAAATTTCCTGGCTGACTCTCCGGGCTGTTGAACTATGTGGCTTAAGACATAGGCATCTGGTGGCCGGACATATGTACCTTGGAAGTTGTCGCGGAAGGCGTTTTCCAAATCCTCCCACCTGCCAATAGAGTTTTCAGGAAGACTGTTTAACCAGTGCCGAGCTGGCCCTTTGAGTTTTAACGGGAGGTATTTGATGGCGTGGAGATCATCTCCACAGGCCATATGGATGTGGAGAAGAAAATCCTCGATCCACACGCGGATCGCTTGTTCCATCGATGATTCAATATTCACGGTTTAAACCCTTCGGGAATTCGTGCTCCATTACTTGCCGCTGAAGCAAAGAGGGTGTGCGGCGCCTTCTATATCGGGCCACATCGCGATGTAGCTCCGATGGAGTCCATCTGCGGTTTTCGGCTCGGGTGTGACTAGGCTTGTCACGTCCGAATAGATAGACGTCGTCACATGTCAGGGTACGTCCTCGCGATCGGTAGAGCGATCTCGTATGTCCTACTCTATTGTCCAGTTCCTGCCGAAGGTCATGTGTATAACCACGAGCAGTTTTATCTCTGCCTTTAAGATAAGGTGGGGCGGGCTGGTGTTCGGCTTGAGTTGCTGCTTTATCCCGACCGCGTGGTGGTGGGTCAGCCACATTGTGTGATGATAGTACGGGCTCCGGCGCCTAATCATCGAACTGAGGTAGCAATTTGCGCTTCGGATAGCTTTTGGTTGGGCGCTTGAGGCCGTATTCTTCGGCAGCTAGGACATCAGTCCATCTACCGTTGAGCAGATCTTGGTCAGCTTGAAGTTGTTGTTGCTTTTTTCGTGCTCCTTGCGTTGGGCTATTAGTCGGGCGCTAAAGCGCCCTGCCGAGAAGTTTCTAGGCACGATAAAATCCTCGCGTCGAGGCTCACCTCATCCTGAGAGCGGAAAATACCACGTCCTCCGAGTCATCGTTATGGCCTGCTCATCGTGGCTAACTTGCCGCTTTTCCGCTCCTCCTGCTCGAAGTTATCTCAACAGGTCTTCTATTATCTTCGCATCGTCCGGTATTGTTTTCCTAGTGCCATTATTGCTATCTTTGCACGACGTGATTCTCGTAGCGCACGGCCGACGCCCGTTCTGGCTGTGTCTCAGGAGGTTTATCCTCGGCTGGATCTTTTTTGTCATCGTTATTAGTTTCTTTCGGTGTATCCACCATGTATACGTCGTACGAAGAAGTGGCCATCCAGCGTCCGGTAAACAACGGGTTTTGGCCCTGCTCTTCCTCGGCATCGTCGTGCATACCGTCGATGTCTTCGGAGCCGTAGTTAAGCATGTCGGTTAAGTCCTCGAAAGTGGCTATTAAGTGGGCGGTGGGTGGGAAGTAAAATTCCCCGTCATCAGCCTCCCGTTCGAACTGGATTTAATTCGGCTGTGAGTCCCTCGCTAAGGACAATTTTTTTAATGAAGTTAGCGCATCGCCTAAAGGCGAGTGGCAAAAGATGTCCGCGGAGCTGAATTCAATGATTGATGACTGATCGAGCTCGATGCATGTGCACGCACATGGTTCGGAACTCAGAGCCGCATAATCAGGCCGAGGCCCGTGACATGTATTCCATTCGAGGTGGGTCTGGTATGGTCTCGACGTCATGGGACCGCGACATCCGCGGGCGGTTGAGCTCCCCCGCTTCGATGACGCAATCTGCTCCGGATCTAAGGCAGAGCAGCTACAAAAGTATCTCCCGGTATGGTCCGGCGATAGATTTAAGTCATGTTCATCGTGGTGACAGGAGCGACTACCGCGGTCTCGAATCCGCTAAAGATCAAGTCTCCGCAAGGATATCCGCGGACGAAGTTCGCTCTCGAATCCGGACTCGACGGGCTGTGGACGAGCTATCGATTCCCAGATGGGCTGCTTAGTTGGGTTCTCAGTAGCGGCAGCCGGACGATTTAAGAGCTGTCCGCACGTAAGACCTCCCTTGACAGCATTGTTGTAGATGATTGAAGGAGCCATCAAACTTTTGAGGATGGCACAGTGGAACTCTCAATTAAAGTGCCATTGACGGAGTCAACCGCGGATCTCGGTAGGGGGGTCCTTAACTGCAAGGCCT